>ML661915.1:4863880-5014530 GCA_007570785.1 Antilocapra americana | reverse complement strand
TAAGGGTGGGATGAGATGGGAGAAGGGCATTGAAGCATGTTAATTGTCATGTGTCTAATCAATCGCCAGCCCAGGATTGATGCTCGGGACTGGTGCAGCGAGATTTCCTGGGGGGGAGGGAGGAGGGAGGGGGGACCCGGAGGGGAAGCATATGTAAACGCATGGTGATATCATGACAATGTATGGCGAAAACAATAATAAAAAAAAAAAAAGATAATGCTGTGAAAGTGCTGCATTCAATAGGCCAGGAAATTTGGAAAACTCAGCAGTGGCCACAGGACTGGAAAAGGTCAGTTTTCATTTTGATCCCAAAGAAAGGCAATGTCAAAGAATGCTCAAAATACTGCAAAATTGCACTCATCTCACACACTAGCAAAGTAATGCTCAAAATTCTCCAAGCCAGGCTTCAGCAATATGTGAACTGTGATCATTAAGATGTTCAAGCTGGTTTTAGAAAAGGCAGAGGAACCAGAGATCAAATTGCCAACAACCACTGGATCATTGAAAAAACAAGAGGGTTCCAGACAAAACCATCTATTTTTGCTTTATTGACTATGCCAAAGCCTTTGACTGTGTGGATCATAGTAAACTGGAAAATTCTGATAGAGATGGGAATACCAGACCACCTGACCTGCCTCTTGAAAAACCTGTATAGAGGCCAGGAAGCAACAGTTAGAACCAAACATGGTACAGCAGACTGTTTCTAAATCAGATCAGGAGTACATCAGGGCTGTATATTGTCACCATGCTTATTTAACTTATACGCAGAGGACATCTTGAGAAATACTGGGCTAGATAAAGCACAAACTGGAATCAAAATTGCCAGGGGAAATATCAATAACCTCAGATATGCAGATGACACCACCCTTATGGCAGAAAGTGAAGAAGAACTAAAGAGCCTCTTGATGAGACTGAAAGAGGAGATTGAAAAAGTTGGCTTAAAGCTCAACATTCAGAAAACAAAGATCATGGCATCTGGTCCCATCACTTCATGCCGATCAGATGGGGGAAAAATGGAAATAGTGGCTGATTTTATTTTGAGGGCTTCCAAAATCACTGCAGATGATGACTGCAGCCATGAAAGTAAAAAGTACGTACTCCTTGGAAGAACAGCATATTAAAGTGCAGAGACATTATTTTGCCAACAATGGTCCATCTAATAAAAGGTATGGTTTTTCCAATAGTCATGTATGGATGTGAGAGTTGGAATATTAAGAAAGCTGAGCACTTAAGAACTGATGCTTTTAAGACTCTTGAGAGTCTCTTAGACTGCAAGGAGATCCAACCAGTCCATCGTTAAGGAGATCAGTCCTAGGTATTCACTGAAAGGACTGATGTTGAAGCTGAAACTCCAATACTTTGGCCACCTGATGCAAAGAGCTGACTCATTTGGAAGTGCACTGATGATGGGAAAGATTGAGGGCAGTAGGAGCAGGGCATGACAGAGGATGAAATGATTGGATGGCATAACCAACTCAATGGACATGAGTTTTGGTAAATTCCGGGAGTTGGTGATGAACAGGGAGGCCTGACGTTCTACAGTCCATGGGATGGCAAAGAGTCAGACACGACTGGACTGTATTGAACTGAATATTTATTAGCCCACTTTAAATTCATCTTCTTGTTTAAATCTTAACAAAAGTCCCATGAAGTAAATTTTATCTTTTTTTTAAATATGAAGAAACTGAATCTTGGAGTACATAATTACTTCCTAAATTCATGTGACTATTGGCCGAACTGAATCCATTCCCTGTAATGATCAGAATCAGATGCCCCTGCCAGATAGGTGATTCCTTTCTTTGGCTTTAGCAGTTAGAGTTTTAATAGAGATAAAAGTTACATGAATGTGGAAGGAACTGAGGAAGTGATAGTCTGGAAAGGGAAGCTGGAGGATCAGAGTATTCACTCACTCTAACAGCATGACTTACTTATATGGGTAGACAAGAGGACAACCAGAGCTTGTGGGAATGTCTGAGAAAGTAAGATCATCAGACCATGCAAAGGAGACCATGAAGAAGTTGATCATGGTCATGTCTGTGGAAACTTCCACCTCTTTGTAAGGTGCTGGCAAACTTATGTTGGTGCATTTGAGGCTTATTTTGGTTGGTTAGGACAGCAGCTGGGGAGACTGGTTGAACACAGAGTAAGAGAGGACTGAGGACAAACTGGGGTCCGTCATTTCTCTCACTTCAGTATTCAAAAGAATATCAAACAGTCTACTATTCATTTATTTTCTGCATTAAATGTCTCAACACAATGATCACATTGGTTTAGACATTTATTTATAGATTAAGTTATCCATTTTTCACTAAATATAATACCATTCTCTCCTCCAGTCTCCTCAACACACTCCTCTCCACTTTTCCTTGCCTCTTTCTCCCAGTATTCTTACTCTACATCCTTAGATTCCCTACCCTGTCCTTCTTACACAGTTCCTTTTTCCTCAGATTTTGTCATTATTTTGTTTCAAATAAATCCTTACATGACCTCTGGCCAAGTCTTTATTGTCTGTTCTGTTCTGTATAAATCAGATACAAATCCATTAATAAATTGAGCCTACTCTCAATTTAGTGTCTTTATGGAGATCCCATGTCCTATAACATAAGACTGACCCTAATTGGGGAGTATAGACCCTACTGAAAACGGAAAATTTTTGGTGTAGAATACTTGCATTTGCTAAGTAACACAATGCATATAACTACTGGCCTCGTAAATGGATATGTTTTCTCAGAAAACTACAAGTTGTAGTTTTAAAAATTAATAAGCTGCTATGGCAGGGGCTGACATCTTAAAGAAGAACTCCTCAGAAGGGAATAATGCATGCTTGTACAGCTTCAAAGATGTGTGAAGTCATGGATGAGGCTGTGTGTTGCAGAATCTCGTGGCAACAAAGGAGAGGCATATGAAAGAATTCTGCTTTTGATATACCTCTTTAATTTTTCAAATGTCTGTTTTCTATGATGCAAGACACAGAATGGTACATTTGTGACATAGAGATCTCAGATTGCGAATATATAATGTAAATTTATATACTTCTCTACTACAAAGTTTAATAATTTATTAATTATGGATGCATGTTATGTTTCAAAAAACCCTCATATTTGTGTTGTAGTTTATACTCACTCAAGTATTATGTGAATTTATATAACAGTATTAAGTGATTAAGCTACAACATTTTTTATAATAGTAAATTGTATTAGGAATATGCATTCGAAAGTATAAATAGTGAAGGACCCAGAGGTATCAATAATACTCCAGGTGGAGCAGAGCCAAAATGAAAACAAATTTCTCAATGACAAGTAATTGTATCCCTGTGCTTTAAAACTAAACCACTTGGGTGAACTTGAAAAAATGTAGTCTTTGGACTCAAATTCTTGAGTTTTCATTACTTTTCTCACTTCACAGTTTTGCATTTGTGTTTTTTGAATGAGCATAGATCCCTTAAAAATGTGCAAAGAATATGTTTCTCTTTAGGGGATTATATTTAAAAATGATATCATTTTAGGGGCAGCAGGAAATGATGTCAAAAATCAGAAACTCAATAATTCTTTAGTCTTTTTTTATTAACAATAAGAACATTTAGAAGTAAATTTTAGTTTTAAATAAATTTTTGGAGAAGGAAATTGCAACCTACTCCAGTATCCTTGCCTGGAAAATCTTGTGGACAGAGGAGCCTGGTGGGATGCAGTCCATTGGGTGGCAAAGTGTCTGGCATGACTGACCAACTAACACTTACTTACTAAATAAACTTTATTCATGTGCACACCTATTAGAACATCTTATCAGAACATGAGAACATGGCTTTTGTTAGAGTTTGCCCTGTATGAGGTAGTGGCAGAATTACTGACTAATTTTTATTCAGAAAGTCAACTGAGAGACATTATATAGAACATTCTTTAAAAATAAGATAAGATATAAGTCATATTCAGTCAGTCACTGTGATTTTTATAAAGGCATGGCTAGTTTTTAAAAGAGACTGAAAAAAGCAAAGGTCATAAATCTACTGTATTTTATTTATTTATTTTTTTTGGTGATACTGTCCAACAATCATTGTGCTAACATCCTTAAAAATACAAATATTTTGCTCCTAGAATATTTCAGAAATTATATAAATAAGCCTTAAAAACTAAAACATGTGTAATTTCTTGTTTGTGATATGTATTTTCCCACATGTACATATATACAATTCACATGGAAAACACCCTAAAATTTAAGCATGGCAAGAGAAGCAAATTGTCATAAACTTTAAGAGCATAAAAACACTATGATTCAGACAAACCGATTTGTCATCATCTTCTAAGTATTTTCCTGTAACCAGTTTATTATATTCAAAACTGTCATGTCATCGCTTACCTTCTTGTCCCTTACCTTACTTTTCTTTCCTTTCCTTTTTCAACAAGAGAAAGCCACTGTGATGCTCATTTTATGATTTGTTCTGTTATAATGGTGTGCCAATATTTCTGGTTCTATCATTACTACTGAGAATATATGTAAAGTTGCACTGTTTTTGTAGCAAAGATTTTTTTTATAACCCCTGATGGACCTCTTCAGGTCAGCTTTTAAACACAAAATAAAATGAGTACTTTGTTTTTCTAATTGGGAAGGCTTTCTTAGTCTATAATACATCTTTCTGTTGTCTTATATACCATTTTCAATCTATATTTGTATATCAGACAATTCAGATATTCACTTTTTGTTACTGTTGACAGTACAGTTGAAATAAACACATATAGGATTAACTGAGTATATTTATTTTCTTGATATTTATAGGGTAGCTCAGAAAACAAATTACTTACAGTTAATGAAGATGCAGCATTACCTATTTAAAGTTGCTACAAGAATTGCGCTAAATTATCAAAGAGAATTTTTTTTTTCTTATGTTGTTTCTACAGAAAATGCTTACTTTATTAGGCCAGGGTTTCCTAACCCTTGGTAACTTTATGATGCCTCCATTTCCCCAAGTAAAATAAATTATAGAATACAAAAGGGATTTCTTTTGTATAAGTGAATACTAGCTATTTTATCCTCTTAAAGAAAAAAGATAAAAGGAGAATTTAAAGAGTTAAAAGACCAATATTAAATTAGAGGGGCAAAAAATAAATAAATAAATAACAGGGAGAGAGAAAAACAAATACAATATTGGAAAAATAGTAGGACAGCAATGCAAGGATGGCAGTGACACACCCTAAACCACTTTATGCATTTCAACCCCTGCCATATTCCAACTGGACACCTTTATACTATGAACCTACAAGTGACCTAGATCCTGTGTCTGAATTATAGATTATGCTTTTAATATCAAAGGCACAAATTATCACACTGTCATTTGGTAGGGATCAGCGCATTTTGGACTTTGTAAAATAATGACTATATGCATTTCTGGTCACTAATTTGACCATGTCTGTCTTATTTATTTGGTGATTTTAAAATAACTTTGATTTTTTTTTTCACTTTCTCAGTGTTTACCCCGTTTCTTTTTTTCTTTTTCTTTTTTCTTTTCATTATCGTGTTGGTTTTGCCATACATTGACATGAATCTGCCATGGGTATACATATAAGATCTCTGGTGAAGTGATTTTGCTACTTATCAACTGTCTGATCTTTTTATATATGCTTAAAACAAAAGAGAAAACTACCTTGCTATAGGCATTGTGAGATATTGTCAGTGAGAGGGTTTAGCCTGAGGTGACATATCTTAAGACATTTATTGTCAAAAAGGAATTTGTGGCTCCTGCATATCTATAAATTTGGCAATAGATTAACCTTTATGATGTGTTAGCTTTCATTTTTGAGTTAAGATATACTTACCTGTGCTTTATTAGATTGCAAAGGTAATTTACAAAGTGTAGTCATTAACCTTTTACATAAAATGAAGCAAAAGTAATGCAGTATGTTGGTTTTCAAAAGAACTGATATCATGATATTTTAAAAAATTAGAAAGCTATGAAAATGAATACTTAAATATAGCTACTATATTTTTATTTTGGTACCTCTGGGACACTAGGCCAACTAAACCCTTTTGACTGATAGTTCACTATAGAAACATCAATACAAGAAACAAGCTGCTACAATGTCTAAAACAACCAGCCAAAATACACAGAAAGTTGACTTTTATTCTTCAATCCAAAATTCCATTACCTATCAGTAATGCCAGTAGTTTGGAGAAGTTATGTAAAGTGCATGTGCTGCTGTTCAATTTATTCAAATTGTTTGCAACCAAAATGGCAGCAGATACCACAGGTGTGATCCAGAAAGTCAAGGTACTCAAGCCTTATTTAACTCTTTTATTCAAAATATAAATTCTTTATTAACTGATACAGACATAGAGGAAGAGATTTTCCTTCTTGGTTCCTCTGGATGGTCTAAGAATTGAATTTATGTGAGACATATTAACAGGAGAAAATTTAAAAAAAATAGTAATATGAAAGGAACTCAGGAAAACTGTGTAACTACCCAAAATGGCTGAAACCCTCACTTTAAAAACCAACTGCAGCTAAAGACTAAAGAGGATGCTGAGGGTTGTGGTCGGGACTTCAGACGGGAAGAAGGAAATTCACATGGAGAAGCAAAAACAAATATTTGGTAGACAAATGCTTGCTTCCTCACATAGAAAAAATGGGATACAGAGTGAACTCTGGTCTTTGGACCCTACTGAGTTTCTCCTGTCATAACCAGCCCATATTTTTGCAGTTACTTCTTATGATAGCTCTGTTCTAGAAACAAGCTCTTTTTATTTTTTTAATTGAAATATAGTTGATTTACAATGTTGTGTTAGTTGTCTGATGTACAGCAAAGTGATTCATATAGATAGATAGATAGATAGATAGATAGATAGATAGATAGATACACATACACACACACATATATTCTTTTTCAGATTCTTTTCCACTATAGTTGATTACAAGATATTGAGTACAATTCCTTGTGCTATACAGTAGGTTCTCCTTGTTAATCTATTTTATATATGAGCATGCACTAAGTTGCTTCAGTCGTGTCTGACTCTGTGACACATGGACTGTAACCCACCAGGCTCCTCTGTCCACAGGATTCTCCAGGCAAGCGTATGGGAATGGGCTGCCATTTCCTTCTTGAAGGGACTTTCCCAATCCAGGGACTAACCCAGGCTCTCTTATGTCTGCTGCATTGGCAGGGAGATTGTTTACCATAGCACCACTTGGAAGCCCATTTTATATATAGTAGTTTATATTTGCTGATCCCAAACTCCTAATTTATTATCTCTCCCTGTCCCTTTTCCCTTTCGTAACTGTGAGTTTGTTTTCTATGCTTGTGGGTCTATTTCTGTTTAGTAGATAAGTTCACTTGTATCATTTTTAAAGATTCCACATTTAAGTGATATCTTGTGATATTTGTCTTTCTCTGAGTTACTTCACTCAGTATGATAATCTCTATGTCCATCCATATTTTCTTTATCCATTCATCTCTCAATGAACATTGAAGTTGTTTTCATGTACTGGCAATTGTAAATAGTGCTGCCATGAACACTGGAGGCCATGTATCTTTTAAAATTAGAATTTTGTTTTTCCGATTTACTCCCAAAAGTAGGATTGGTGGATCATATGGTAACTCTCTTTTTAGTTTTTTAAGAAACCACCACACTGTTCTTCAAAGTGGCTTGTCCAATTTACATTAAGGACAGGCTCTTGATCTAAATCCTTTTAGGCATTTAAGGGGCAGGAAACAAGAAAAATTTCCTGACTCTTTGGTTTTTTAAACTTAGTCAGCCTAAATTAATCCTCATATCAAAGTGACACATTTCAGGATGGCAAATTTTGCTTCCATATATATCAACCAATGTCTGAAGATGAGTCAGAGAATATTGGTCTGAAGGTAGGGTTTAAAGGTCCCCTGGAGATGTTGATCTTCTCATCCCATAGAGAGGCTGTGCAAGGCCTACAGAGCCAGTGAGCTTGTGCTAATTGTCCACCTTGTCCATTTATCTCATGTGTGCATGCAAAAATTATTTCTTTTGTATGCCACAACATTAAAAAAGTCTCAAAATCATTTTTTCCTGAGAGATTTTCTTCTAAGATAGAACTAGGTAAGTACATCTTTCACATGAGTAATAATTACTTAATTTGTGAATATTTTTCATTTTAATTCCTGTAAGATGATGAGGGTGTGGGGGGGGAGGTTTGTTATAAATTCACCAAAGAGACATCCTTGTGCTATTTAGCATTATGGAAACCATAATCCTTGTTTAGATTATTCTTGAACCAAGAGCTGTGCTCTTGGTTCCCCTTCTTTCTTCATTCTGTGCCCAGTTGCTTCAGTAATGTCCAACTCTTTGTGACCGCATGGACTGTAGCTTGCCAGGCTTCTCTGTCCATGAGATTCTCCAGGCAAGAATACTAGAGTGGGTTGCCATGCCCTCCTCCAGTGGATTTTCCCAACCCATAGATCAAACCCACATCTCAGGTCTCCTGCACTGGCGGGTGGGTTCTTTACCACTAGCGCCACCTGGGAAGCCACTTCTTCATTCTAAAATATAATGCAATTCTGTTTCTTTGCCTATTTTCTTTCTTACTACACAAAGGTCACATTGATGCAAACACTCTTTCTAAACTTGCTAACCTAACCCACTTTCATCGACTCATTAGATATCTTTCACTTCTCTAATACAGTTATCTTTTCACCAATGTGGTTCACTCAATATTATACTATTTGTTTTTATCCGTAGACCAATAGAAATAGCTTTTTTCCATACATTGACAAGAATCCACCATGGGTGTACATGTGTTCCCCATCCAGAACCCCTCTTCCACCTCCCTGTCAATGTATGGCAAAACCAATACAATATTGTAAAGTAAAAAAAACCTGCATGTGAGACAGCAAAAGGAACGCAGACGTATAGAACAGACTCATGGACTCTGTGGATGAGGGCAAGGGTGGGATGATATGGGAGAATGGCATTGAAACATGTTAATTATCATATGTGAAATCAATTGCCAGCCCAGGATTGATGCTCGGGGCTGGTGCACCGAGATTTCCCAGGGGGAGGGAATCGGGAGGGAGGTGGGAGGGGGATTCTGGATGGGGAGCATGTGTAAACCCATGGCGGTTTCATGTCATTATATGGCAAAACCAATAAAAAATAAAATTAAATTTAAAAAAATAAATTAAAATTAAAAATAAATAAAATAAAATTGGTTAATCTTAAAAAAGGAAAAAGAAATACCTTTTTTTCTTGTCATCTCTGGTTAAGCAAAGGCCTTTTAAATAACAGAATGATATATTGGATTTTCTATCCTGATATTTAGGGGAAAATAGATGCTGTCATTTGTTGGATACTTGTAATATTGTAGATATTTTTGAAATTATCTGTATTAGCTGTGAAAATTGGCTCCTTTTTGCTGTTTCTAAATATATCAGCAACAGTAAAATCCAGCTAATAGTCAAAAGTACAAGGCTAGATTTTTTTCAATTTGAATTTGCTCTACCCAAATAGCTCTTATTGCATGTAGCCATAAGTATGATTTTCATAAAAATGAAAATGGCTGTCTATTGATAGATATTTTCCTCAGCCAGTTGTAAACACTTAGTATATCTCTTTCTGTCTTTAAGAACCACCCAGAGAAGTTTCTATCAGAATTATTATTCAAATGTTTTTGGCTGAAAAATTTTAACTTAGTTTTAAACTAGTGGAATAGTTTTAGACATTGGCTGAACACAACAAAGACAGCAAATCACTTGTTCTCTATGATCAAAAAACACGTTAGGGATTCTGAAACATCCTCAGAATTCTAAATATTCAGGGTGGCCACATTAAGGTGATGGTAGGAAGAAAATTAATGATATGTGCTCTGTGCATGCTTGCTAAGGTGCTAATTGTCCCTGGTTAAATTGTAATTCCCCATTGGAGTTATAAAACAGAATATACCTAAAAAGTGTAATAGTCTCAATATAAATATTTCTGTAACATACATTTTTCAAAGCAAGTGATTCTATATTGCTATAAGAGGTATTTTACCGAAGGGAATTACCATAGAGAAGCAGAGTTGAAGAAAACAATATGTATTTGCTAGATACTTTCTATACATATTTTAAGTGTTTTGAATCCTTCAGGATCCATGCCATCTCAGTTATTCCACCTTTTAAAATTTATCTTTGATGCACATATTCAGATTATTACAAAAAAGTAAAAAGAGATCACAGGTGAAAATGTTCACATGAAAGATGAATATGCAGCACATAAACTCTGGATATTGGGTAGACTATATGGAATCAGAAGTAAATTGTAAATAGCCATGGTAACTTGAAACTTGAGAATTATCCATAGAATTATAAATTTCTACTGAAAAGAATGTGATTTTACTGTATCACATTTCTCATTGTTGATTTATAGTACATGCTTTTATGGTACTGACTTTAATAAGCATTGACTTGTGAACCTACTTTGTGCTACAGACTAAGGTGGAGACCAAGATGATTGTGACTCAGTTTGACCCTTCAAAGAAGCTAACAGCAGTGGGAAGGATAGTTGTATAGGTTTAATTTTTTTTAATTAAAAACAAAAGCAGAAACACATGGCTATCTTTGTTGAGGTCAAATGGTATTTGCAGACTGTCAGGACTTTATGAATTTAGCCATGCCAGCAAAAGCAATTGTAGTTGGGGAAGTCTTCTAGGAAGTGAAGATTTGCTTGGACCCTTAAAGAATGAGGAAAATACTTCTAAACAGGAGAGGGAGATAGCGTTGCAGGAGGTGGGCAACTTTCCAGAAACAGCAAAGACCTAGGGATCTGTGGTGAACTGATTTCCAATGGCAAATAGCTGGAAAAAAGATGGGAATGGCAGGCTGGAGTAAGAAGGGAAGTGTGGTCCTCTGCCAGGTAGCTGTTAGAGGAACCCTTTCAAGGCTGCCTCTCTCCCCTGCATGGTAGGTCTGAGGAGGAAGGTGGCACCATTAGGGCTGTGTGAAAATTTTTGTTGCTAATGTTATTCTGGTTTTTATTTTATTTGGTGGAACTTAAAGTCCTATGGATGAGGTTTGTCTGTACTTTCACTTTTTGTAAAACTTGATTAGTTCAACTTTTGCCTAAGACCTTATTTCCATGAACATCTACCTGCACTGTCTGGAATATAGGTACCACTCCCTCTTACATAGACCCAGAAAAAATTGACATATCATACTTTTATTGTCCTTCTTTGTATTAGGAAAGCAGTTCTTATGCCTCCTTCAAAAGAGAAACTAGCTCTCTCTGTTCCTAACGACCTAAAGTGTTTCCATGACAACCGACATCTCACTCTCCAAGAACCCTCTCATTTGCCCTGGAGATCTCAGAGGCATCACTGTGTGTTGACACGTTTTCCTAACAACAATAGACCGATTGGTCTGTGACCAATAGGATTAAATTGCTACAATGTTTGTTGATGAATATTTCCAGATTAGCAATGATCTCCAACTTCAGAACTATTGACTATTTGCCAAAACTCACTTAGACTGATCTGGCTAGATAGAATGTAGTCTGGAAACACCATCATAGAGTTATTAGGTTTGACCTGGAGGCCATTTGAAATCGATGAGATGAACTCTATTACCAGGCTCCAGTGGTATGTTAGGTCAAGAGTGAACATCAGGATGCCTTGGTTTAAGGGATTAAGAAAGTTAAACTGTGTGAGTCCTAGGAGTGGAGGTGACACAGAAAACTGAGAGGAAAGTTAGAGTAGCAGAAGTGAGTAGAAGAAGAGGGTAGTGTTATGGAAGTGCGCATTTTCTGTTGCACTCAGCAATAAGGGTATCCTTGGTGACCTTTTTCCAAAATGATTTTAGTAAAATGTTAAGAGACCAAAAACATTTAAGAAATGAATGTGATGTAAGAAAAATAAGACTCAAAAATCAAGATATAGGGTAAAATGTGTCAACAAAATTTTTAGTTTTCAGGATGGAATAATCTTGTGTATGTTTAGCAACTGAAAACAAGAAAAAAAAACTGAGAGAAATTGAATACACAGAGTAAAATGGGGCTACTTGACAGAGGAATACTTTTGAAGAAATAGAAAGATGAAGGTGTTGTCACTGAGCAGAAATAGGGTACCCCAGAAAACATCTTATCTTCTTCCAAGAAGGGAAGGAGATGAAAGTAGGTCAGGAAAAAAAAAAGGAAGGAGATAAAGAGAAAGCAGAGAAGTACTCTGGTAGCTGAAAGAGAATTAAATTTTAAAAATTTATTTTATTGTGAAAAATGATAGCATATGTTTTGTTGTGATGATCAAGCTCCAGGTTATAATGTGCTTGATGTGTCAGTAGAATCATGCTTGTAGATAATACTTGCAGTAAATTATGCTTGATGATGTTATTTTTCCTAAAGATTAAATCTTCTGCTACTAGTGAGAAAAAAAATCCTATTTTGCATGATTAAGTTCAACCTCAAAATATCTACTGTGCCCAGTGCTGTCAGGGCAAAATAATAAGACCAAATGAAACAAAGCACAGTTTCTTATACTACTGAGTATTTCAGAGTCCAGAGAGATGTCAGGGGACTCAATCATATAGGGCCTATAGTCAACTGTAAGGACTTTTAGTTTTCTTATTTCCTCAGAATAAGAAAACTAAAATAGACATGTACCTTAGAAATCAAGGGAGAAAAAATTACAGGTATGAGCTGGTGCTGAAAAATGGAGCATTCATTACAGTTGATAAATTAATAAGATAATTAAGAGTTTTCTATTGATTTTTGACAACCTGGAAGCCATTGGTGACACTGAAGATAACGTTATTCTGGGGTAACCAGGATAAAAGTGTGACTGGACTGAGTTAAAGAAAAGACACAAATTGGGAATGATGGGTACATAGGCTGCTTTTAAAGAGTTTTATCTTAAGCGGAAAGCAGGAAAATGCATTGGTAACTGGAAACGAATGTGAGGTTGCAATTAAAAAATTTTTTTTTTAAATGAGAAATAGTAGCATATGTTTTTGGCTGATGTTTTGAGTCAGAAGAAAGAATTAAAGATCCAAGAGAGAAAGGAAAAGCATCAGACCAGTGATGGGATCCAGTGCAAAAGTGAAGGACTTGAACTTGGGTGGTATTTTGAACAGTTTATCCCTGTCAATGGGAGGAGAATATAAGTAGGTTGAATCTCCTTGCAGTCTGAGGGACTCTCAAGAGTCTTCTCCAACACCACAGTTCAAAAGCATCAATTCTTTGGCACTCAGCTTTCTTCACCATCCAACTCTCACATCCATACATGACTACTGGAAAAATCATAGTCTTGACTAGGTGGACCTTTGTTGACAAAGTATTGTCTCTGCTTTTTAATATGCTGTCTACATTGGTTGTAACTTTCCTTCCAAGGAGTAAGTGTCTTTTAATTTCATGACTGCAATCACTATGTGCCATGATTTTGGAGCCCAAAAAATTAAAGTCAGACACTTGGCTTCTTAGACTCCACTCATGTGTGGCTGGTGAGGGAAATATACATTTGTTTCAGTGAAAGAATCTCATTTAGTTATGATCGTATTCATGCTACTGAATGCTATAGGAGAACACTAACAGACAGGGTTGTATGATTTCATTTTAATTATGTAAACACAGACTCAATTGGTAATTTCATACTTACTGCACACCTAACTATTTTATCTAGATTCTTTGCTTGTTCATCTCATGACCATGATTTTTCTCTCTTCTTAACTTACTGATGTCTCCTCCTCTCCTCTTCCTTTTAAAATAATGACTTCACCTCATATTTCACTAAGAAAGCTGAAGCTGTCCAATGGAACTCTTTCCATCAACAAACTTATAAGTCAACTTGCAGCTGCAACCATTTTTTTTTTGTTTTCACTAATCAGCGATGGCAAGAAAGTACTTCACTTTCTCAAAGGCCAACTGTTCCATATGTGGACTGGTCCTGTCCTTTCTTGTCTTTGTAAAGGCATATCTCTTCTATTTTTCCATCTGTCCACTATATCATAATTCTAGTTTGTTGAAATCAGCATACTGCCTATTTTTTGTTTATTTATTTTTGGTAAAACTCTTGGAACTTCTTGTATTTAAACTTTAAGGAATTGAGTAATTTATTAAATCAAAGATATGCTTGGTTTTCTTAAAAGTTTCAAAGATGTAGAAAAATCCATGCAACACTTGTGATGTGTCTCAGTGATTCCAAACATCATTATGTCTACACATAGTTCTAATGTAAATTATCACTACCATTTGCTGATGAAGTTCTCATCTGCAGCTAATAACCAAGCAAAGTCTCACTTACTTGAGAGAGGAAGGTAGGGTAGTGATTCTGGCAATGCCCAGTTGATTCTTGCCCAGAAACCAACTGTGTCCCCAGGTGACGGAAACTCACCCTGGCATTAGAGGTGTTCTGTTCCTTCTCAGCTTAAGTTTTGCCAGTTATTTCAATAGCACATTCCAAATCCTGCCTATTAGCAAAGGCTTCCTTTGTCAGTGAAACTTAAATTTCATTTTTGAAATTCAGGATCTCTGAGCCCCAGAATTTGTTACTTTTCTTTCAGTTTGGCACCATCCTTTGTATCATTTCTTTTAAAAGAAACTTTTGACTTTTGCTTTAATCTAAACAATTCTGACTTAATGTATCTGTGCTGTGCTAAGTCTCTTCAGTCGTGTTCAACTCTTCGCAACCCTATGGACCATAGCCTGCCAGGCTCCTCTGTCCATGGCATTCTCCAGGCATAAATACTGGAGTGGGCTGCCATATCCTCCTCCAGGGGATCTTTCTGACATGAGGGTCGAACCTGTGTCTCTTACATCTCCTGCATTGGCAGGCAGGTTCTTTAGCACTAATGCCACCTGGGAAGCCAGTGTATCTGGGGTGGAATAACCCCAGATACTAAAGATTTGGAATAACAAAATCTTCAGTTTTCATGATTTTATCTCCTGATCTATGGTATAATCTATCAGAATTCATAAAATAGCAATACTACAGATATGTTCTAGCCTATCCTCATTTAAAAGAGCTTTCTAATTTCTCTAAATATGCCTTACTTCTGTATTCCTCTTATTGTCACTAATTCTTGATAGAGTTATTGTATAACCACTGTCTACTTCTACACCTAAGGAAGAATAATATCCCTCCTTTGCATGGAAGATAATTTTTATTGTACTGTATTATCACTCTGCTTATTTAACTTATATGCAGAGTACATCATGAGAAATGCTGGACTGGATGATGCACAAGCTGGAATCAAGATTGCCGGGAGACATATCAATAGCCTCAGATATGTAGATGACATCACCCTTATGGCAGAAAGTGAAGAAGAACTAAAGAGCCTCTTGATGAAAGTGAAAGAGGAGAGTGAAAAAGTTGCCTTAAAGCTCAACATTCAGAAAATTAAGATCATGGCTTCTGGTCCCATCACTTCATGGCAAATAGATGGGAAAACAGTGGAAACAGTGGCTGACTATATTTTTTGGAACTCTAAAATCATGGCACATGGTGATTGCAGCCATGAAATTAAAAGACACTTGCTCCTTGAAAGGAAAGTTATGACCAACCTAGACAGCATATTAAAAAGCAGAGACATTACTTTGCCAACAAAATTCCGTCTAGGCAAGGCTATGGTTTTTCCAGTAGTCATGTATGGATATGAGAGTTGGACTATAAAGAAAGCTGAGTGCCAAAGAATTGATGCTTTTGAACTGTGGTGTTGGAGAAGACTCTTGAGAGTCCCTTGGACTGCAAAGAAGTCCAACCAATCCATCCTAAAGGAGATCAGTTCTAGGTGTTTATTGGAAAGACTGATGTTTAAGCTGAGACTCCAGTACTTTGGCCACCTGATGTGAAGAGCTGACTCATTTGAAAAGACCCGGATGCTGGGAAAGACTGAGGGCAGGAGGAGAGGGGGATAACAGAGGATGAGATGGTTGGATTGAATCACTGACTCAATAGACATGAGTTTGGGTAGGCTCCGGGATTTGGTGATGGGCAGGGAGGCCTGGAATGCTGCAGTTCATGGGGTTGCGAAGAGTCAGACATGACTGATTGACTGAACTGAACTGAACTGAGTCTCCCTCACTCAGTCCTCTATTTAAGATGAGTGATGTATACTATTGGTGATTTTGAGAAAAAGAATGGAATATACATGGATGACTTTTGAATTAGTTAAAAATATGAGTGAAATGTCTTTAAAGCAAAAAACAAAACAAAAACCTGCAAAGACTCATTGGACCTATTGATAACAGAGGTTTATTTCACTCTCAAGTTTTGGCTTAGAGGTTGGCAGAAATTTCAAGGGTATTAAGCATGCTGGCTGAGGGGCCTCTACTTTCTTCAACACCTGGCTTCCATTTTGCCTATTCCTGTTGTCACCATTAATCAGCAAGCAGGAAAGAGAAGAGAGGAAAGGACAGAAAGAAGCTTTTTTTTTTTTTTTCTAAGATGTCACCTGTGTATTGCCCATATTCCTCTACTCTCAATTCAGTTGAGACTGTGGCCACTTAACCACAAGAGAAACTAAAAAATTTTCTTTGTATTTAAGTTTTTATGGCTCAAAATCTAGAAGAGAGGTAGGTCATTAATAGGTGGATGGATGGTAGTGAAGAGTGATAAGCAGTTTCTTCTCCTCTGATCACTCAAGTATTAATGCATATTGTCTCCCACCCTTTTCTTCTAAAGGTAGTACAAAGTTCCATTCTGCACAAAGTTCACCATCTCCAGGTAATATGACATGCTCTCCATTGAGTCTGGATGTTACTCTTCAAGGTTTGGTGACATATACATTGATAGATAAATTAATGTACCTAGTCCACACACACACACACACACACACACACACACACACACACACACACACTAAACTCACTAATACACAGTATAATGGAAAGAGAATATTGTCGATAAAAGTGCTATTTTGGCCGTTCAAACTTGAATAGAGTAGGTAACACATAGCCCTTCCTAGTTGCTAATGATGGACTCCTACTTGGACAGGAATTATAAAGACTTTCTCAGTTGGTGGTGGAAAAGTTCCTTGGTTAGAATTTGGCTTTTGTCTGGTTTATGCAAGCTTTTGGTTTGCCTTCTGAAATTTTTTATTTCTAGATTGTATTAATTGTTTATAATAATTCATGCTTTTATTTATTTACATTGTTATGTGTATTCTTCCTTCCTCAAAGTAACTAAGGCTGCATGAAGCTGTTTAATAGGAAAAAAAATAGTTTGGCTGGGAAGAAAAGTATAAAGATCTTTGCCAGCATATATGAGAAATCCTAAGGAGATATGTTAGAAAAAGGCTCTGGAAAGTAATTTTATCTGTTTTGAGTAGATGATACTATAGGAAAACTAGTATTTTCAGTGCTGTTTGGTACTCGCACCCCCAGTTTATAGCTAATTCAAACTGTAAACCATAAGACAAGAAAATGTCCTTTGGGAGAAAATTGTTCCATTTGGCCTCTGTTTGCAACCTGGCTAATTCTTGCCTGTCTCCATTAGTGTCTTTCAAGATCTTGATAAAAGGCACAAGTTGAAGTCACAGAGTACCACACACTTACCATTTCTGAACTACTTATATGTCTGGAAAGCATGTGGTTTGCCTTCCACACTGCTGCAGCTGACCAAATATTTTGTCATGACATAATAAGGGTTACCAGGTCTTACAACTAACTTTTTTTTTGTCCTTGATGCTTACAACCCTCCTGAGAAGCCAATACTTTATTCGAGATTTTTATTATGGCAGTATGATATTAAGTACCAACTTATGTATTAATTGTGGTGTAGCATAAATGGCTGTAACAATTAATCCCAAAATTACAGTCAATCAATAAGAGATAATTTAATTTATCATTCATGAAAAAATTCAGAGGGATATGAAGCTTCTGTGGTGGTTAGCTGGCTGACTCAAAAGATGACCCAGAGATTCAGCCTGGTGGAGTGGCTCTGTTAACATTGATATGTAATTTACATCTCTCATATACTAATTGTTTCCATCTCTCTGAAGCCAAATAGGGAGAAAGAGAAGTAGATGATAATATATTTTCTTTTTAAGAATGGGGCCTGGAATTTGTTCATATCATTCTGTCACTTAATCTGAACCATAGAAGAAAGAAAGGCTGGGCAATTTGGTCTCTAGATGTCCATTTGTCTTGTCCTCCTTGGGAGGAGGTACAGTTCTGAAGTTACAAAGGGAAATATGACACTGGAGAAAATTAATATTCTCCATCACATCTACTGAGAGGGTAGATGTATTCTTCCATTGTTTATGCTCTCTGTGTAGAAAATGTGTTGGGATTGAGGCCCCAGATTTGCCATCTGAAGGCTCCTAAAAGTGACTTTCTTGATGCACTGACTTGAAATGGTTGAAAGGGCTAAGAGAAACATTTTTTTTTCTTATACCTTGATGGATAAATGAAGCCTGTTCTTCAGACTCAATTTACCCTGTGGATTTATACTATGCTTCAAAGGAAAAGGAAAATGTAAGGAAGGATATATTGGCCACAGGTCTAGCTTTAGTCTTGGCCCTCAACCCAGGTATACACATTTGACAGACAGAGGCTCCAGACTTCAACATATGGGGTTAAGCTTGAACCCTGCTCCCCTGATGAGCTCTGTTAGCCCTTGACTCCCACTTGCATCCCCCTCCTCCTCTGCACCATGGTGGATTGACCAGAAGTTCATGGAGGTGATGAAACCAGGCATGCTACCTCATTAAATCTCATTAATTGGTCTCTGCCTGGCACCCAGCCCTGTGAGCCCCTCTACCCTACCCACTGTGGCACAGGTCAGGTTGGCATGCAGCCACTCTCTCCTTCTCTTTGGGCCTCAGCTTTTCCCTTGTCACCAACCTGACCCCTTGGTGCACTAGGCCAAGGTCAGCAATTGGTCCTTCCCATCATAGGCAAAGCTACTGATGAAATCTCGTGTTTACTGAGCACCTGCTACTGACCAGGTTCCATCCCTGGGTCAGGATTCCCTGGAGAAGGGGATGGATACCCACTCCAGTATTCTTTCCTGGAGAATTCCATGGACAGAGGAGCCTATGGGCTACCATCCATGGGGTCTTAAAGAGTTGAACATGACTGAGCAACAAACACTTTCAGCTCTAGTAGTTATAAATTTATTTTGATCTCAATAGCTTTACTCATGTATATTTATCATTTGATTCTGAAACTGGTAGGGAAGAGAGAATATAATTTATCAGTCCTCTCAAACTTCACAATCTCCTATTTATTCTTTTACATAGACTTCTGACCTGAAAAAAGCTCCTTCAGTCTACTCAAAGTTTTCATATTTGATTAACCAATGCTCATCATGTTACCTCAGCACATAGACACCTTTTAGGCATCAACTTCCCTAACCTCTTAGTTATTCTTGTCAGAGTTAGCTGCTTGATTTTTATTTAACTGCTTTCTTATTTGTTCACATGATTTAATATTTCCCTGATACTCTTCTTATCTCACTAGTTGATTCTTTCTCTTTGACTCTTCTTTGTTTATTGGAATTCTAATTATTATAGGTCCCCAGGACTTGGTTTGTTTCCACATTTACTCTGTGGTTAGTTTTACTACTGTTTACAAATATTTATTCTCCTTTTCTCTTTTACTGCTAGCCTCCTAATGAATGATTTTAACTTTTTGTCCTATTGGCCAAGTGAATAACGTATGTCAACATTGTATGAGAAGATTTGCTATATGCCATAGCTGAGCAGGAGCTAAAAACAGCAACATGCTTTGGCTTAGTTTCTCTTGCTTTTCCCCTCTGGTACAAGCATGGTCATGTTCTAGATTTGAGCTGTCCCTTCACCCTGGCCTATAGAATTGGAGTACCAATGTAGAAAACTCAAAGTTACCCAAAGATAAGAGCAGAGAAACAGTCACCCCTCAGAATATATGCAAAAGAAGTGAAACATAAACCTGCACTGTAAACCATGTGACTTTAGAGATATTTGTCACACAGCCTAGATTATCAAAGCTGACTAATACAAACATTGGCACCTAGAAGGGTTTTACTACTAAAACAAAGAATTAGTGCACTTAATGTTGGCTTTAGGACCAGTATAAGGAAGAAAAGATTTCTCCCTCAAACTATTATTAGAAACTAGAACTGCCCCATATTATGCAGTTAGAAAAAAAAAATCGACTGTGGTAACTTGGAAGGCAGATAATGTGTCTGATAAAACTATGGCTTTGACCTATAAGTTTTGGAAATTAAATGCTATTATGAAGGCTAGGTATTACACTGCATTGGATAAAGTGATACCAATAAGAAATGAGCCCAGGTTGTAGGGCAGGGGTGGGTCTTCTTGCTTTCAAGAAAGGATAAGAGCAAAATTAGAATTATTTTAATATCTTAGACTTGCAGAGTTAGGAAATATAAAGGATTCTCATCTATAAATAGTAACTACAAAATTGAGAAATGTTTTGAGACCGAAAACCTCATGAATGTATCTTCAGATCAAAGAACAAATCATAGCTATAGCTATTAAGACACATGTTCAAGGGAAAACATAAGTCATAAGTGTGGTTTAAAATAGTGTGGTTCTTTGTTAAAAAATCTCAGAATAGATTTTTAATGTATTTTATTTATTATTACATGGTGCCTCCCTGATTATTACATGGCCTCTAATAAATCCTTTTAGCTGAGTAAAATAGTTCAGAAAAGTTTAAGCTAAGAGTGTGATCAAGTGAAAACCATATATACTGAAAATATCTATAATTAATATAAGGAGAAAAGCATGTCTCCACAATAGGTGTTTCTATGGCTAATAGAATATTAAGCTGACTAGCATCAAATTGGTAGAAAATATAATTCAATTCTGTTTTTGAGAGATTTTTACCTTAAAATCACTACTAGTTTGTATGAAGAGTTTGTGACCATTCAATATGTAAAATGAACTTTCAGTTTCCACTTTCTATTGGAAAGAAAACAGCAGAAAACTCTTATCACATGTTGCCAAGGAGACTAATCAAAATGAAACTCCCCAGAAGACAAGGTTTAGACCCATGGAGAAAAATGAGCTGAAGAATTCCTCCCAGTGGGCAGAACCAAAAACTAATTGAGAAACATGCTCAACTACCAAGAAGAGGGATTTCTGTAGTATTTGTCTAGCTGAATTTCAGATATTGTTGGACCAGTGATTGATTGCTATGTCTCTCTCATTACTCTCTTTTCAAACAGTAATGCTTTTTGGTGGATAGTCTACCATTTTATGATGGATGTGTGAGCTGGAGGAGTGCCATCATTTAGAGATAAAGTAGAGATTTATCACAAAATGATAGATTTACAGTCTGATGCCATAATTGGGTAAGACATTTAAGATGTCTTCCTTGGGGTGTGTTTTCTGTGGAGGGGAAAAGGAATTGAATATTTGTGACTAAGAGGATGTACTGTGCTGTGTTTAGTCACTCAGTCATGTCTGACTCTTTGTGACCCCATGGACTGTAGCCCACCAGGCTCCACTGTCATGGGGATTCTTGAGGCAACAATACTGGAGTGAGTTGCCATGCTCTCCTCCAGGGGACCTTCCCAACCCAGGGATAGAACCCAGGTCTCCTAGATTGTGTTAATACATTATTTTTCACAAATATTTATTTCTTCTTTCCTCCTTCCCCAGCCCCTCCAGTTGGAGAAAATATTTCCCCATTCCATTTAGTCTAAACTTGCTGTGAGTCTTGATTGGCCAAAAGAACATGGATAGCCATAATGTTTGGCAAGCTAAAGCATTAAACGTGATTTCATGGAGTGTCTGCTTCTTGACTATGTTTCTTCCATAAGAAAGGCATAATTAGTGTAGGAGTTGCTCTTTAACCTACATTCCAGGATGAAAAGAAGCAAGGAACAGAGAATCAGAGCACCTACAGTCTATATATGTATGTGTGTATGGTGGTGGTTTAGTCACTAAGTCGTGTTCAACTCTTGCAACCCCGTGGACAGAGGAGCCTGACAGGCCACAGTCCATGGGATTCTCCAGGCAAAAATACTGGAGTGGATTGTCATTTCTTTCTCCAGGGGCTCTTCCCTACCCAGAGATTGAACCCAGGTCTCCCGCATTGCAGGAAGACTCTTTACTATCTGAGCCACGATGGAAGTCCCATGGTAGAATCTTAATGCAAAATTTTGAATAAATTAGTGAGTAAGTGAATGAGTGGAAATGGGTTAGGGGATTGAGAAGTGTGATAAAGATTTGAAATGGTCACCTTAAGGAAAGGTAGATGAAATGGTCAAAGATTTCTAACCAGTGTTTAAGGTCCAGCTGTGGCTGGAGAATATCAATGTAATGCATTGATAGACAAATATTGACAAATGCATCTACATTTGTCATGCTTTTTTTCCCCTCTAGTGTAGCATAGCAACAAAGGTAACTTGGGATCAAAAAAGGAGGTTTGGTCTTTATCCAGCTTTAAGGCTTCTTATTATGCAGATGAGGTAAAAAGAGAGGAATACAGGGAACTGAGTGTATTTATGTGGAAACAGTTTAGGTTATATACAGTACAAACCAGACTGCACAGAAAGGAGAGTGTTGAAAGAGACTGCTGATAGATTGCAGAAAATAAGGGAATTAAAGGAGGTGAAGTCCAAATGTAGCATAGTTGAGGAAGTCACAACAGTGAAGGATAGCAGTTATCATCAAAGAATAGTGTGTTACATCTTAGTTTTCTGAGGTCAAGAAATGACAAGTGATGCTTACTTCTAGAATGTAGGCTTATATACAAGTACTGAAGTGTGAAATTCACTGGAGATCAAGGAAAAGTGAGGATGGGTTTTGGATAACAATTTTTTCTAGCTTTAGAAATCAACCAGAATAACTTCCTTTATTTTATTTTATAAAACTCAACTTTTCTATTACCATATAACTTAATTCAATGCAATTCAACAGAGATTTGTTAAGCATGCAGTTCAGACTCTAGCTAGGCCTGTGTGAATTAGTAAGGCACTCATTCCTCTACACAGAGAAAACCCTAGACCTGAGTGCACAGGTCTGGGAAACACAGCATGGACTATCTTATAGGTACTACTGCTTCTTTAGCGTTAGTATTGTAGACAGACAAAAAAAATGAGAGTTGTGAATTACATTTTATCTGGGACAAAATGAGGACTACAGCCTGAGAGACGACATCTCAGATAGTTCTTGAAGACCTACTGCAAGGAAGTGTGAACATCAGAAAACATGGCTTAAAGCAATACATTTTAGTTTTCCTCACAATTCTGTAGATTGTCTAGGCAATTCTTTCAGTCTGGGCAACCTCACTCATGTATTTGGGACAGACTGATTGTCTGGGAAAGCTAAGGATCTATCTCTATATTGTAGTTCATCAGTTCATCATTGTAGTCTGATGTTCTGACATCGTGGAGGGATTTTAACACCAAGTGATGATAATCACCCAGTGTTCAAACACTTTTTAAGACTCTGTATTATATTTCCTAATATTCCATTGAGTAAAGCAAGTCATATGGCTAAGCCCAAATGAAGAATATTTCTCCACTTCTTAGGAACAAGAGAGGCAAAATCATATTGCCAAGTGATGCATATGTTGGGAAAGGAGGAATATAAGGGCATTTTGCAACCTGCTATATGAATCTAATTTTGAACTCAAGCTCTTTCTACCATATCATATTGTTCATCGCCTGTTCTTGTTAATTGTAAGACGAAGACAACATTGTACAAGTTCTTATGGAACTGTGTAAATAAAATAGAACTGATATCTGTTTAAAACCTGTATTACATACTTAGTACCATGCTAGGAGGGCTTCCCAGATGATGCTAGTGGGTAAAGAACCCACTTACCAATGTAAGAGATATGAGAGACGCGAGTTTAATCCCTGGGCTGGGGAGATTGCTCTGAGGAGAGCATGGCAACCCACTCTAGTATTCTTGCCTGGAGAATCCCATCGACAGAGGAGCCTGGTGGTCTTCAGTCCACAGGTTCACAAAGAGTCGGACACGACTGAAGCGACTCAGCACAAACACAGAACACCATCCTAAGAACTTCTCATTATCTCATGTTCATATTAGGGAGCTGGTAATCTGGGGAATAATGGCCCTCTTCAAGCAGTCTAGAAGTTATTAAAGGTAAAACGTGTTTTAGAAATTCAAACTAAGTAGTACAGAATCAAATACATGACTGTAGAGATGTCATACGCCTGTAACTTTTATCTAAATCTTTTTTTTTGTCATATTTTGGATGAGGATATTTCCTTCCCAAATATTCTATTAAATAATAAAACAGAGTTAATTTCAGGCTGTAAAATATGCCCACAATTATAATCACAAAATATTCTAAGAAGAAAAAATACACATATGCATGTATAATACATAGCATTTGGAAAATTACTTGTAGACAAATTGGATGTATATGGTTAAGTGGATACCATAATAATTTCAAAAATTCTTTCAGGATGATCTTAAAATTTCTGTTAAATACAATCAGTTTGACTTAATTATTGTTATCATTAGCACTATTTATACTAAGTTCCAGTCATTGAATTAGATGCCTTTCACAGATTTTCTCTTTTAATCCTCACAATAACATAAAGCAGGTAATATTATTACAATCACTTCATGTACAAGAAAATCTGAGGAAAAGGAAATCTAAGCAAGTTGCCCACAGTCCTATTAATCAGCTCTGCTGTAGAGCTGAAATTTTAGTTCAGTGGTTAAACTGCAGAGTTTGAATATTTAACTAACAAAAATTTTCCTGCTTCAGTTAGCATCAATTCTTTTTATGACTAATTACTTAACAGTCACAAAAATCACATCAGCATCAACTAAACCTTTAAAGTAGCCCCAGTTTTGTTTTGCTGATACGCTATCATGGCCAAGAATAAAGATGACCAACTCAAAGAGATTACCATTGCTCTATTTAATCCATTTGTAAAAGAAAATTCAGGAATAAACCAGGGTGCATCTTTCAGTTCAGTTCAGTTCAGTTGCTCAGTTGTGTCCAACTCTTTGCGACCCCATGAACCACAGCACTACAGGCCACCCTTGCAACAACAACTCCTGGAATCCATCTGAACCCATGGCCATTGAGTCATCAATGCCATCCAACCATCTCATCCACTGTCGTTCCCTTCTCCATCTGCCCTCAATCTTTCCCAGCATCAGGGACTTTTCAGATGAGTCAGCTCTTCACATCAGATGGCCAAAGAATTGGAGTTTCAGCTTCAACATCTGTCCTACCAATGAAGACCCAGGACTGATCTCTTTTAGGATAGACTTGTTGGATCTCCTTGCAGTCCAAGGGACTCTCAAGAGTGTTCTCAAACATCACAGTTCAAACGCATCAATTCTTTGGTGCTCAGCTTTCTTTATAGTCCAACTCTCACATCCATACATGATTACTGGAAAAACCATAGCCTTGACTAGACCAAACTTTGTTGACAAAGTAATGTCTATACCTTTTAATATGCTACCTAGGTTGGTCATAACTTTACTTTCAAGGAGTAAGCATCTTTTAATCTCATGGCTGTAGTCATCATCTGCAGTGACTTTGGAGCCCAGAAAAACAAAGTCAGCCTCTGTTTCCACTGTTTCCCCATCTGTTTGCCATGAAATGATGGGACTGAATGCCGTAATCTTAGTTTTCTGAATGTTGAGCTTTAAGCCAACTTTTTCACTCTCTTCTTTCACTTTCATAAAGAGGCTCTCATCTTTACTTTCTGCCATAGCGGTGGTGTCATCTACATATTTGAAGTTACTGATATATCTCCCTACAATCTTCATTCCAGCTTGTGTTTTCTCCAGCCCACCATTTCTCATGATATACACTGCATATAAGTTAAATAAGCAGGGTGACAATATGCAGCCTGTATGTACTCCTTTTCCTATTTGAAATCAGTCTGTTCTTCCATGACAAGTTCTAACTGTTGCTTCCTGACCTACATACAGGTTACTCAAGAGGCATATCAGGTGGTCTGGTATTCCCATCTCTTTCAGAATTTTCCACAGTTTATTGTGATCCACACAGTGAAAGACTTTGGCATAGTCAATAAAGCAGGAATAGATGTTTTTCTGGAACTCTCTTGTTTTTTTGATGATCCAGCAGATGTTGGCAATTTGATCTCTGATTCCTCTGCCTTTTCTAAAACCAGTTTGAACATCTGGAAATTCACAATTCACATATTGCTGAAGCCTGACTTGGAGAATTTTGAGCATTACTTTACTAGCATGTGAAATGAGTGTAATTTTGTGGTATTTTGAGCATTCGTTGACATTGCCTTTCTTTGGGATCAAAATGAAAACTGACCTTTTCCAGTCCTGTGGCCACTGCTGAGTTTTCCAAATTTGCTGGCATATTGAGTGCAGCACTTTCCCAGCATCATCTTTCAGGATTTGAAGTAGCCTAACTGGAATTCTATCATGTCCACTAGCTTTGTTCATAGTGATGCTTCCTAAGGCCCATTTGACTTCACATTCCAGGATGTCTGGCTGTAGGAGAGTGATCACACCATCGTGATTATCTGGGTCGTGAAGATCTTTTTTTGTAGAGTTCTTCTGTGTATTCTTTCTACCTCTTCTTAATATCTTTTTCTGTTAGTTCCCTATCATTTTTGTCCTTTATTGAGCCCATCTTGGCATAAAATGCTCCCTTGATATCTCTAATTTTCTAGAAGAGATCTCTAGTCTTTCCCAGTCTATTGTTTTCCTCTGTTTCTTTGCATTGATTGCTGAGGAAGGCTTTCTTATCTCTCCTTGCTATTCTTTGGAACTCTACATTCAAATGGGTATATCTTTCTTTTTCTCTTTTACTTTTTGCTTGTCTTGTTTTCACAGCTATTTTTAGGGCCTCCTCAGACAGCCATTTTGCTTTTTTTGCTTTTCTTTTTCTTGGGGATTGTCTTGATTCCTGTCTCCTGTACAATGTCACGAACCTCCGTCCATCATTCATCAGGCACTCTGTGTATCAGATATAGTCCCTTAATCTATTTGTCACTTTCACTGTATATCAGAAGGGATTTGATTTAGGTCATACTTGAATGATCTAGTGGTTTTCTCCACTTTCTTCAGTTTCAAACTAAATTTGGCAATAAGGAGTTCATTATCTGAGACACAGTCAGCTCCTGGTCTTATTTTTGTGGACTGTATAGAGCTTCTCCATCTTTGACTGCAAAGAATATAATCAATCTGTTTTCAGTGTTGACCATCTGGTGATGTCCATGTGTAGACTCTTCTCTTGTGTTGCTGGAAGAGGGTGTTTGCTATGACCAGTGAGTTTTCTTAGCAGAACTCTATTAGCCTTTGCCTTGCTTCATTCTGAACTCCAAGGCAAAATTTGCCTGTTATTCCAGGTGTTTCTTGACTTCCTACTTTTGCATTCCAGTCCTCTATAATGAAAAGGACATCTTTTTGTGTATTAGTTCTAGAAGGTCTTATAGGTCTTCATAGAACTGTTCAACTTCAGCTTCTTCAGCATTTCTGGTCGGGGCATAGACTTGGATTACTGTGATGTTGAATGATCTGCCTTGGAAATGAACAGAGTTTATTATGTCATTTTTGAGACTGCATCCAAGTACTGCATTTTGGACTCATTGTTGACTATGATTGCTACTCCCTTTCTTCTAAGGGATTCCTGCCCACAGTAGTAGGTATAATGGTCATCTAAGTTAAATTCACCCATTCCAGTCCATCTTAGTTCACTGATTTCTAGCATGTTGATGTTAACTCTTGCCATTTCCTGTTTGACCACTTCCCATTTGCCTTAATTCATGGACATGATTCATAGTGCATTCTTTAAACTCTCTCAAATATTCTTTTCTTTTGGGGAAGATATTTAAAATTTAGTTGGTGCTTTTCTCCTGAATGCAAATTAGGTTTGACTAATAATATAAACTTGCATGAGGTCTGATAAGGCAGAAGCCTTCTTCCTGAGGTACTTGGCTGTTAGAAACAAGTTTTGAAAGTGTGTAGATGTCTGGCACTGGCCTTCCTGCATCCCTTGTGTGCAGACTGAAGTGGTTGGTTGCTCCATCACATGAGTGAACCTGCAAACTGCAGCTTTGGCTACCTTTTCTCATACTTCTGTGCTTGAGAAGTAGTTGTGATGGCACTGAGTGGAGTTGGTAGCAGCAACTTCTTGCTTCTTGACTGTTTCATATGGTCCTTTCAGAGATGACACCTCCCATAATAATAAAGGAACTGCAGTAAATGTACCTGAAAAGCAAAATTCCAAGCTAAATGTATAGAGTTATGTCATTCATAGAAACAATATAATTTATAAAGATAGGTGAGGACTTTTCAGAATATAGAACTGTAAATCACTCAGAAGGTTTCTTTGAGATTTAATTATTCTATTTGGACATGCAGTATTACATATTATTTTGTGAGTATGTGTGTGTTGTCTTTTTCCCAGCTCTTTGGATATGTTATAATTTAAAATGTTATTACATAGTTACTGTGTGATGGTTGTATAACATTTTAGAATATTATCTGCTCTACAATCTGTAGTTTGCTTCTTAATTTTCATAATATTTATATCTGATTGGAATGAGTCAAGTAATATTTCACCTGGAATCCATTTACTCTGATTATTTTATCAGATTCTATGTAGAAGATTAGTGTTAGAGAAACTGTCCAATCCAATTTTACAGGTGATTAAATGGAAGTTGAGAGTTTAAGGGACTTTATCCAGTAAACACATTTATTTAGTGCCACATTGAGAACTAGGAACTCTGACCAGGACAGCTGAGTTCAATATTCTTTATACTATCCCACACTGCTAAAGACAAGGAGAAAATTACAGAGGAAATAAAGGAATCAGAAAATGAGATTAGAGCAGTAGCTCTTAATTAGGATGCATTCCAGGATCTCTCAGGTAAATTTCTTTTCCAAAATACATACATACAGCCCAGTACATTCTGAAATGACTGAATTTGAATCTGTGGCGATTGAGATGGCTAGCTGACACAGACGTACACAGCCATTTAAGAACTACTGGACTAGAGGAGATGCTATGAGGTAAAAGTCAGTCTGTAAAAATCACTCCTGAAATGCTTGGTTTAAACTCAATTCTAGAACCTTATCTTTATTATTGGGCATAGCATAAGACACTGCTGACCAGATTCCTTCTTGAAATTCTTTCCTTTCTTGGTTTCTCAGACTTCTGTTTCTCTATTCTTGATTGATTTCTTCAAGTCTACTCTGTGTACTCAATTTCCTCTGATTGCCTTTTTCAGTCTGTTTGCTTTTTACCTTATAAACCACAGGAATTTATTTCTCATGTTTCTGGAGAATGAAAGACTGAGACCAGTGTGGGCATGGTCAGGTGACCATGACTGGGTCATGGTCAAGTCTGACCATGACCAGACTTTTCTGGGTTGTACACTCCTTGGATCCTCACATGGTGAAAGGGAAAGGAAGCTGAAGAGTCTTCTTATTTTTTTCCCTTTGCATGGATTAATTGAATTAATTAATTAATTAAATTTTACATTTTTGTAAATATATATTTAACTGAAATATAGTTGATTTACAGTTTGTTAGTGTCAGGTTTTTGGCCCAGTGATTCAGTTTGGGTGTAAGGAATTTGCCTACAGTGCAGGAGACCCAGGTTCAATCACTCGATGGGGATATCCTCCAGAGAAGGGAATGACTATCCACTCAGTATTTTTGCCTGGAGAATTCCATGGATAGAGGAGCCTGGTGAGCTATAGTCCATGGGGTTACAAAGAGTCAGACAGGATTGAGCAGCTAATACAACATTTTCATATATATTGTTATTGTTCAGTGGCCCAGTCATGTCCAGCTCTTTGTGACCCCATGGATTGCAGCACACCAGGCCTTCCTGTGCCCTACTATCTCCTGAAATTTGCCCACTTTCATATCCATTGCATCAGTGATGCCATCCAGCCATCTCCTTTGATATCCTCTTCTCGTTCTGCCTTCAGTCTTTCCCAGCATCAGGGACTTTTCCAATGAGTCATCTGTTCACATCAGATGACCAAAACACTGGAGCTTCAGCTGCAGCATCAGTCATTCCAACTAGTTCTCAGGGTTGGTCTCCCTTAAGATTGACTAGTTTGATCTCCTTGCTGTCCAAGGGTTGCTCAGGAGTCTTCCCTAGCACCACAATTTGAAGGTGTCAATTCTTTGTCATTCTTCTTTCTTTACGGTCCAGCTCTCACAACCATACATGACCACGGGGAAGGCCATAGCCTTGCCTATATGGACCTTGGTCGGCAGAGTAATGGCTCTGCTTTTCAACACACTGACTAGGTTTATCACAGCTTTTCTTCCAAGATGCAACTGTTTTCTGATATCATGGCTGCAGTCAACATTCGTAATTTTAGAGACCAAAAAGAGGAAATATGTCACTACTTTCATCTTTTCCTCTTCTATTGGCCATGTAGTAATGGGGTAGGATGCCATGATCTTAGATTTAATATTTAAAGTTGGCTGTTTCACTCTCCTCCTCCACCCTAAACAAGAAGTTCCTTGTAGATGTTTCTCCTAACTATCCGGATTCAAACTTGTAACTAAACCAGCCTAGCACCTCCCACAAGGTGCTCAGTGTACAGGTTAAACAAACATAATTTTTCAGATACAGCTCAGTTCAGTCAGTCAGTCATGTCTGACTCCTTGCAACCCCATGAACCACAGCACACTAGGCCTCCCTGTCCATCACCAGTTCCTGGAGTGCACTCAAACCATGTCCACTGAGTTGGTGATGCCATCCAACCATCTCATCCTCTGTCATCCCTTTCTCCTACCCTTAATCTTTCCCAACATCAGGGTCTTTTCAAATGAGTCATGTCTTCACATCAGGTGGCCAAAGGATTGGAGTTTCAGCTTCAACATCAATCTTTCCAATAAACACCCAGGACTGATCTCTTTTAGGATGGACTGATTGGATCTCCTTGCAGTCCAAGGGACTTTCAAGAGTCTTCTCCAACATCACAGTTCAAACACATTAATTCTTTGGTGCTCAGCTTTCTTTATAGTCCAACTCTCACATCCATTCATGATCACTAGAAAAACCATAGCCTTGACTAGACCACCTTTGTTGACAAAATAATGTCTCTGCTTTTTAATATTCTGTCTAGGTTGGTCATAACTTTCCTTCCAAGGAGTAAGCATCTTTTAATCTCATGGCTGCAGTCACTATCTGCAGTGAATTTGGAGCCCAGAAAAATAAAGTTAGCCTCGATTTCCACTGTTTCCCCATCTGTTTGCCATGAAGTGATGGGACCAAATGCCATAATCTTAGTTTTCTTTAAGCCAACTTTTTCACTCTCCTCTTTCACTTTAATCAAGAGGCTCTTTAGTTCTTCTTTATTTTTTGCCATAATGGTGGTTTCATCTGCATATCTGAGGTTATTGATATTTCTCCCTACAATCTTGATTCCAGCCTGTGCTTCCTCCAGACCAGCACTTCTCATGATGTACATTGCATATAAGTTAAATAAGCAGGGTGACAATATACAGCCTTGACATACTCCTTTTCCTATTTGAAACCAGTCTGTTGTTCCATGACAAGTTCTAACCATTGCTTCCTGACCTACATACAGGTTTTTAAAGAGGCAGGTCAAGTGGTCTGATATTCCCATCTCTTTCATAATTTTCCACAGTTTATTGTGACCCACATAGTCAAAGGCTTTGGCATAGTCAACAAAGCAGGAATAGATATATTCCTGGAATTTTCTTGCTTTTTTGAAGATCCTTAGAATGTTGGCAATTTGATCCCTGGTTCCTCTGCCTTTTCTAAAACCAGCTTGAACATCTGGAAGTTCATTGTTCAAGTATCGCTGAAGCCTGGCTTGGGGAATTCTAAGCATTACTTTACTAGCATGTGAGATGAGTGCAATTTTGCAGTATTTTGAGAATTTGTTAACATTGCCTTTCTTTGGGATCAGAATGAAAACTAACCTTTTCCAGTCCTGTGGGCACTGCTGAGTTTTCCAAATTTGCTGGTGTATTGAGTGCAGCACTTTCACAGCATCACCTTTCAGGATTTGAAATCGCTCAACTGGAATTCCATCACCTCCACTAGCTTTGTTCATAGTGATGCTTCTTAAGGCCCATTTGACTTCACATTCCAGGATGTCTGGCTGTAGGAGAGTGATCACACCTTCGTGATAATCTGGGTCATGAAGATCTTTTTTGGTAGAGTTCTTCTGTGTATTCTTGCTACCTCTTCTTAATATCTTCTTTTTCTGTTAGTTCCCTACCATTTTTGTCCTTTATTGAGCCTATCTTTGCATGAAATGTTCCCTTGGTATCTCTAATTTTCTAGAAGAGATCTCTAGTCTTTCCCAGTCTATTGTTTTCCTCTATTTCTTTGCATTGATTGCTGAGGAAGGCTTTCTTATCTCTCCTTGCTATTCTTTGGAACTCTACATTCAAATGGGTATATCTTTCTTTTTCTCCTTTGCTTTTCACTTCTCTTATTTTCACAGCTTTTGGTAAGGCCGCCTCAGACAGCCATTTTGCCTTTTTACATTTCTTTTTTTTCTTTTTTTTGAGGATTTTCTTGATTCCTGCCTCCTGTACAATGTCACCAACCTCCGTCCATTGTTCATCTGGCACTCTGTCAGATCTAGTCCCTTAAATCTGTTTGTCACTTTCACTTTATAGTCATAAGGGATTTTATTTAGGTCATACCTGAATGGTCTAGTGGTTTTCTTCAGTTTCAGTCTGAATTTGGCAATAAGGAATTCATGATCTGAGCCTCAGTCAGCTCCCAGTCTTGTTTTTGTTGACTATATAGAGCTTTCCATCTTTGGCTGCAAAGAATGTAATCAATCTGATTTTGGTGTTGACCATCTGGTGATGTCCATGTGTAGAGTCTTCTCTTGTGTTGTTGGAAGAGAGTGTTTGCTATGACCAGTGAATTCTCTTAGCAGAACTCTATTAGCCTTTGCCCTGCTTCATTCTGTACTCCAAGGAAAAATTTGCCTGTTATTCCAGGTGTTTCTTGACTTCCTATTCCAATCCCCTATAATGAAAAAGAGATCTTTTTTGGATGTTAGTTCTTGAAGGTCTTGTAGGTCTTTATAGAACTGTTTAACTTTAGCTTCTTCAGCATTTCTGGTTGGGGCATAGACTTGGATTACTGTGATGTTGAATGATCTGCCTTGGAAATGAACAGAGATCATTCTGTCATTTTTGAGACTGCATCCAAGTACTGTATTTTGGACTCATTGTTGACTATGATTGCTACTCCCTTTCTTCTAAGGGATTCCTGCCCACAGTAGTAGATATAATGGTCATCTAAGTTAAATTCACCCATTCCAGTCCATCTTAGTTCACTGATTTCTAGCATGTCGATGTTAACTCTTGCCATTTCCTGTTTGACCACTTCCAATTTGCCTTGACTCATGGACCTCCTATTTCAGGTTTCTATGCAATATTGTTCTTTACAGCATCGAACCTTGCTTCTATCACAAGTCCCATCCATAATCGTGTGTTGTTTTTGCTTTGACTACATCCCTTCATTCTTTCTGGAGTTATTTCTCCACTGATCAGCAGTATCAAATTGGACACCTACCAACCTGGGGAGTTCATCTTTCAGTGTCCTACCTTTTTTCATACTGTTCATGGGGTTCTCAAGGCAAGAAGATTATTTTACATTATAGGCTATCACAAAATACTGGGCATAGTTCCCTGCTTTATATAGAGTAATGTGTATGTATTCATCCCAGTCTCTTAATTTGTCATGCCACCTTTTCCCCTTTGGTAACCATAAGTTTGTTTTCTATGTCTGTGGGTTTGTTTTGTCAATAATTTCATTTGTTTGGTTTTTTACTTTCACATGTAAGTGATATTATATGATATGTCTATCTTTGTTTGGCTTGACATTTGCAGCAACATCAATGAACTTAGAGATTATCAGGCTAAGTGAAGTAAGCCGGATAAAGAAAGACAAATATCATATGATATCACTTATATATGGAATAAAACAAAGAAGTACACCTCTACTTGCCTTTTAAATGTAGATGTCCTCAACTACAATGAGAACGATGGTTCTCAAATGAGGCAATTGTACAGTATTAGGACCCACTGTTCATTGTCACCCATAGGGGTTCACTACTAGCATCCATTGAGTAGAAACTGAGGGTGCTGCTAAACATCCTACAATGCACAGGACTATCCCCATAACAAAGACTTATCTAAATGTCACTAAATGTCAATAGTGACAAACTTGGGACACCTTGAATTAGAAGAATGCAATGTTTGTGTGCTTAGGATCATTTTTGACTAATACAAAGTGAGCAAAAAAGGCAAACATTTGTGTGTGAAGTGACTTTCCAATGTTTTTTTTTTTACCTTTAATAATAGAGCCTTAACTATAAATGTTTAGCCATTATCGAGCATACTTGAGGATAAGAACTTCTCATTCATTTTCATATCTACAAAACATAGGATATTAAGTAATTTGTTTTGTTCAATTTTTAAAATAGCCTGAGAACATGGAAATTGGAGTTAATCTACCAAAATGGCCCCTATGCCATTATGTGACTTACTATAAAGGTAAATAATAAAAAGCACTAGTATCAACTTCATATTTTGAAACTTTTAATAGTGGGGCAATAAATTTACTGTAAGATGCAGGCTAAAACAATTTAAAAAATATTTATTTATAAGGCAACAAATCATATCTTATCTACCAAACTTACAAACTGTGATCTTTGGCTTCCTGTTCCATCCTCAAGAGGAAGAATAAGGTAGAAAGTGTTCTTAGTAACAAGCTGCTTTCAAGTATACTTCAACCTTTGGTTTCTGCTGTGTAGGAAGAGAAAAGGATGTATTCTTGTGAACTTTGTGTTCAGTGACAGATACATTGTGATTAGATTATGACTGACCTGAATTCAGTAATGCTGTTTATCAGGATCTAAGGTAAGAGAACAGAGCTCTTTTAATTGAAATGGATTTTATTTCAATTTCATAATGCCTAACATAGAATGAGAGGGATGAGAACAGTAAGAAGAAATTCCATGTCTCATTATCTCAGTGATTACCACTGGTAATGTTTTATTTTACTAAATTAGTTATTTTATTAAATAGATAAGAGAAACCAAATAAAAATAACACAAAAATTGTAGAATTATATACAGTGCTTATTATTTGTGTAAAATCTGTTGATTTGGTTTCATATGTTTTTTTTTAGAAAAGATTTAATGCTTGGAACATGCTGAAATCTAAAAGGCTTGATCTCATGCTTAGCTAATTATTTTGACGGGGTCTAACTGCTGTGCATTTTTCCATGCAAACGAGTTTGTGGCAAACAAGATGACTGTCATCTCCATAAAAATTCCATAACTAATTCTTATCTCCACAGAGAGATTAAGCAGTGAAAGTTAGCAATTAGAATTCAGTGACAATGTTTTTCTCTGCAATTGATTAGTGTATGCAATGTTCATCTAGTAGAAGGACTCTAAACAGTTCCAACAATTATTTCCCTTTTAGAACCTCAGACTAATCTGTCATCTATGTGTGTGTAAGTCTGTTATATTTTTTTTCCTTCCATCCCTCTGAAACATCTAGTCTTTTTGACGCACACTCCTGGTAAATTTTCCGATTTGATTCTCTCTTCCTTATAATCCTTTTTTCTTTTCTTTCTTCATTGACTTTTTGTGCTTAGTCACTCAGTTGTGTCCAGCCCTTTATGACCCCATGAACCCCACCGGCTCCTCTGTCCATGGGATTCTCCAGGCAAGAATACTGGAGTGAGTTGCCATTTCCTTATTCAGACTTGGTTTTTAGTTGTTTTTATATATCCTTGGCTGAGAGTGTTGCCAGAATCTTAGCCCTTGTTCTCAATATATTAATATATCAGAGATACTATCATTCCCCAAGCTGTCATGTCTTTAAATCTTGATACATCATTCGATTTTTCTTTTTCATGTATTCACAATGTTTGTGCTCAGCTGTGTTCCACTTTTTGTGACCCCATAAACTATAGGCCATCAGGCTCCTCTGTCCATAGACTCTCCAGGCAAAAATATTGAAGTGGATGGCCATGCCCGCCTCCAGGGGATCGTCCCAACCCAGGGATTAAACCGAGGTCTACTGCATTGCAGATGGATTCTTTACTGTCTGAGTCACCAGGGAAATGGCTGTTTACTTTTAGTTTTGTTTCCTTCCTTTTTTATCCTTCTGCAGCTACTCTGTTACATATATTCATGAACTTGTGCCAAGGATTCTGAATTTTTGTTTTCCTTATGTCTATGCCTTCATTTTGAATCTATTTTATTCAGTATCTCAAACAAATTTTTCAGAAATATAACTACTTTCATCATATTACCTCTTTGAGTCAAGTCTTTCCTATCTGAAGAATTTGATATTACCTATAAGCCTCCTAATTCATCTCTCTTATTTGATTTTTGATGGTCCTCAACACATTTTTTCAAAATTGTTCACTAAATTTGTCACTTTTCACTTTATTCATGCTTTCCCTAGGCTTGGAATAGCCTTCTTTGTTCATTTGATATAACTAATTATAGTCTTTCAGGGGCCATCTCAGGTCACACTTTATATTCAAGTCCTATGATATATTCCCCTCGGAACATAGAGGATCAGTTATTTATGTGATATCCTTCAGATATTATGATGCGATTAGGTTTCTTTGCTATATTGATAACTTTTGAATACACACACACACACACACACACACACACACACACACACACACACACACGCATATACACCTGGCTTCCCAGGTGGCTCAGTGTCAAAGAATCTGCCTGCCAATGCAGAAGACTCAGGAGATGTGGGTTTGATCCCTGTGTCAGGAAGGTCCCTGAAGAAGGAAATGGCAACCCACTCCAGTATTCTTGTCCAGAGACTCCCCATGGACAGAAGAGCCTGGCAAGCTACAGTCTATGGGATCACAAAGAGTCAGACATGACTGAGTGTCTAAGCACAGCACACAGCATCTGTGTTACACAGCTAGTTCCTATTCTGTGAAAGGGTAGGAGAAAAATTAAAGAGAACCCTGGACCTACCCATGGGGGCAAAATAGGCTCTAGAAAGACCACAGTAGCAGCAAGTCCTAACCTTGTTTTGTCGCTTACTGCCTGCGGGACCTTTGAATGAATCATTTAAAATATCTTAGTTTTTCATATACAAAAGAATGATTCATCTGCCTTCTAAGCTCAGATTATTTCCATGTTGTAAAAATATGTTTCATATGTAAACATTTTGGTGACTGTTAAATACTAACAAATAAGTATGATTGCTATTATTTTTCCCATGCAGTACCCGAAAAGGCCCAAATTGTCAACCCTGCCATTGGCATGTCAGGATTAAAAAAACATAGAAATACCTCATTCCTATTTACCATAACTACCACAGGAGCACTTAGGAAGATATTTCAAAGTCAGACTTTCTAGTAGCTAGATGGATTAACATAGTATCTCAAACAGTATTAGGCAAATTCTTAACTATGCTGGGGTATATTACACATGAGGAAACAGATTAACTGACCAATGTATTTTAGGTTAAAATTCCTACTGGAATCATAATTTAAACTAAAGCTAGGTACATAGAAAAAAGACAACAAAACCCAAAATACACAAAGCATAATATTGTGTTTTTCCTTATAACAAAATTGAAAAGTACGAATGCATGCTAGTTTTGGTGTAATAATTACATGCACCAGATATTTTAAAGTATGCACAAAGTAACATATGGCTTAGCTGTTCAGCTACAGTGAAAATGTGGATTTTTAAGAATAAAAATTAGCTTGAAAAGCAGCAGGCAACAGTAATCTCGAATCCCCTGTCTACCCGTAAAGTGGAGAAACCATCTGCACTGTGCAAGCTGATGACCTTGGATTAATTCAAGCAATGTCATTACCCAATTAGTTGAGGAAGGAAAGATACTTGGGAATTACAATTACAGATCCATTAAAATTGTACAGTGCTTTTATTCTCAATATTTATTAAATCACATCTGTCTGCTCATTATTATATGATGATTCTTTTTTCACATAAATGAGACTCAGTTTGATAGGTAAAACAGTGAGCCAGTCCTGAATAGGCTAATTATGCTACTTGAGCATACTTCAAGTATGTCTGTTCTGAAAAAATATTAATAGCTCCTTTTTAATCTCTTGACTTCTTAGATGGTAATAGCTCTATTTGAATAATCTCCTCAGTTATAATGAACTATTTTTAACCAAAGTATAAATATAAATATGCATGCCAAATTATGTAGTAATTTCATGGTTTTCTATTCGACTTGTTTTTCTTTTAGAGTGACCCTGCTGTGCCTCTAGGGGTCATGCTAAAGAAACTAATAGTTCTTGGACATTTTAATTTTTGTTTGTTGTTATTTTATTTAAATGGAAAGCTTAAGTTTCACAGTGGACTTAAACAAACCTTTTCTAAGTTACTATCATTTCTCATCATTTAACTTGAGAAGGTTAATGACAAGCATGTTATTTGCACAGAAAACCTTACATGTAGAAGAAAATGCATAGTTATGACATTTATATATACAATATACGTAAATGTAATACCATTTTATATAAAAATTCATAGTAATATTAATCAGACTGATTTGAAAGACAATGCTAAAATTATAAAATAAAAAAACTCATGTTATTCTAATAATAATAATAATATACAAGAAAATCTGCATGACAATTGTCATTAGACTTCTTTATGATTTTTATAGGAACATTTTATCTTCATGTGGTGCTGTTGTTAAGAGATAAATAATGGCACTCATTTATGGTATCACTGACTCAATAGACATGAGTTTGAGCAAGCTCCAGCAGATGGTAAAGGACAGGGAAGCTTGGCATGCTGCAACCCATGGGGCTGCAAAAGGTCATACAATGTTAAGCTCAACAACACAATACTTATCTCTATAATTACCTTCAGTGGAAAAGAAAGAGTGGCTTTAAAAAACAAGTATTCACTGATTTATTCATGCAAAAAGTATTAATAAATGCCTGTGTCATTTCAGTTACTGGTCTACACATTGTAGATACAGCTAAGAAAGAAGCAGAGGAGAGCCAAGAAAGACTGGTATTCCAGAAGAAAAGTCACGAAGTATTCTATGGTGGGACTTAGCACAGAGGAGGTTATTGGTGACTTTGACAACAAAGATATTAGGGGAATGGGGTGACAGGAGATGACTAGGGAGAGTTCAGGAGAGAAGTGAGGATCAGGAATTAGAAACAATAAGTATTGATAACTCCTTTGAAGATTTCATTGTGAGGAGAATGTCTTTGTCAGTTTTAGCTGCTTTAACAAAGAATGATGGGTGAACAACAGAAATATATGTCTCACAGTCTTGGAGACTGAAAGTCTGAGATCAGGGTGCTAATGTGGCTAAATTCTGCTGAGAGTTCTTTTCTTTGTTGCAGACTACTGAATTTTTGTTGTACCATACGACAGTAAGACACAACAGAGCTTTCTGCTCTCTTTTTATAAGGACACTAATGCCATCTTAAGGACCTCATGGCTTAATCACCCAAAAGACCCACATCTGAATACCATCATGTGGAGATTAGGTTTTAACATAAGAATCTTGGTAGTACCCATTCAGTCCTAACAATGAGATAGGAAAGGATAGTATTGGCAGAAGGATATAAGATTGAGAAGAGTTGGTTGGTTGGTTTTAAGATGGGAGCTGTTAAAGCATGATTTATCTTTAAGCTATTATTCAGATGTAAGGGAAAAGGCAATGATATAATTGATAGTCCATAACTGTAGGAGCGATGTCTTTGAGTTTGTTTTTAGGATCCAAATCATACATGAGGGTGACTGCTGATTTCATCTGGAGTATAGATAGAATATGTGGGCTCTAACAGAAGTTCATTCACTGATTTGGTGTTTGAGGAGGAAGATCTCTGACAGTATCTTTTTTTTTTTTTTGTAATAATGACATCATCTGAGAATGAATGAAGCTAATGAATGAATAAGTGACTGAATGAATAAATACTAAATTAAGGATGTGTCAAAAATGCACTAAATTTCAAAAAATACTGACTAAACTTCTATAAGATGAAATATGTATAAAGTACTGATAAACACAAAGCAAGAATATTATTGATTGAATTAAAATATAAGACTTCTGTAAGCATAAAAGACTTCCTTTATGTAGAATTAAAATCAATTGAAAGTTCAAATGACTAGTTTATTAGTCTATGATAAGCAATGATAATCACAATGTTCACAGTGCTGATTGACTCTGACATATTGCAAGATTCTCAAGAGCTTTCTAAGTCAATAAGGAGAATTCTGTATAATTTAACTGTTGTTAATTGTATTTTATTATATTTTAAAATTTGTTAAATCCAGGACTACAAATTCTCTGTGGTTCAAGGCTGCAGAAAGTTCCCTCTGGGAAAGTTAGTATTCAGAAATAAAGCTTGCTCACTCCTGTTAATTTTTAGTTGTCTCCCAGGAGACAGTGAATCTCAAACAAGGCAGGACTTCAGTTTTAAACTTCTGAATCACTTAATTTACATTTTAATAATGAGTTACATAAAAAATGTTGCCCTTTGAAAGAAAATTTTTGTTGATTAAAAAATTAGAAATAAAGAACAAAAGAAGAAAAAATACTCTGAGCACTGATAGACAATTTTGCTGACATTTGTATGATAATAATGTTGGAATATAGTGTCTATGTATGACTTATCTTACACCTATGATTAGTTTGTATTCAATTGACATAGTAGTTGGTAGAACTTTGTAATTCTTGGAAAGGCCCACATATTAATAGACACTGAGAAGTTTATCTCAGCTATTTTAACTTCTCTGCTCCTAACAAAGACCCTCTTGACAGTGGCCTTACTGTCAAGGCGGAATGAGCATATAGCAGGTAGTAATTTACAGTAAAATGAACATTAATGAAGGAAAAGATAGAAAAGCATAACCAAAAGTTAGTAACATATGATTTTATAAGTGAGAGGATAATGCTTATGTTACATAGGATGTTTTTAATTAGAATATGCTTATTGTTGTTTAACTACTAAGTTGTGTCCCACTTTTTTGTGACCCCATGGACTGTAGCCTACCAGGCTCCACTGTTCATGGGATTTCCCAGGCAAAAATACTGATATGGTTTGCCATTTCCATCTCAAGAGGATCTTTCCAACCTAGGGATTGAACCCATCCACTCGCATTGCAGGTGGAATCTTTACTGCTAAGCCACCTGGGAAGGCCTTAGAATATGGTATAGTTGAATAAAACACCAAGCACCTTTTGAAAATTGATTCTGCAGCTAAATATTTCCAGACATTGAATGAATCATTTAATTTCTCTTAAAAAAGTTTCATCATATCAAAAATATAATATCTAACTCATAATGTCAGTCAGTTCAGTCGCTCAGTGAATCCAATTCTTTGTGGCCCTATGGACTACAGCACAACAGCTTTTCCTGTCCATCACCAACTCCTGGAGCTTACTCAAATGCATGTCTGTCGAGTCAGTGATGCCATCCCACCATTTCATCCTCTGTTGTACCTTTCTCCTCCTGCCTTCAATCTTTCCCAACATCAGGGTCTTTTTCAGCGAGTCAGTTCTTTGCATCAAGTGGCCAAAGTATTGGAGCTTCAACTACAGCATCAATCCTTCCAATGAATATTCAGGACTGATTTCCTTTAGGATGGACTGGTTGGAACTCCTTGCTGTCCAAGGGATTCTCAAGAGTGTTTTCCATTACCAAAGTTCAAAAGCATCGATTTTTCAGTGCTCAGCTCAGCTTTCCTTAAGATCCACTCTCACATCCATATATGACTACTGGAAAAACCATAGATTTGACTAGACAGACCTTTGTCATCAAAGTAATGTCTCTGCTTTTTAATATACTGTTTAGGTTGGCCATAGTCTTTCTTCCAAGGAGCAAGCATTTTTTAATTTCATGGCTGCAGTAACCAGCTGCAGTGATTTTGGAGCCCAGAAAAATAAAGTCTGACACTGTTTCCATTGTTTTTACATCTATTTGCCAGGAAGTGATGGGATCAGATGCCATGATCTTATTTTTCTGAATGTTGAGTTTTAAGACAGGTTTTTCACTCTCTTCTTTCACTTTCATCAAGAGGCTCTTTAGTTCTCCTTCACTTTCTGCCATAAGGGGGGTGTCATTTGCATATCTGAGGTTATTGATATTTCTCCTGGCAATCTTGATTCCAGCTTATGCTTCATCCAGTCCGGATTTCTCATGATGTACTCTGCATATAGGTTAAATAAGCAGAGTGACAATATATAGCCTTGATGTTAAATTTATATTACATTAGCCTTGAAGCTAAATTTACTTGTAATGAAAGGGATAAATTTGCAATATACAACTCATTAAGTTTTGATAAATTTGTGTAAACTATAGTCACCACCCAATTTAGACATAGACTATTCCCATTACTCTAGAAATGTTCCTTATGTGTCTTTCTAGTCAATACCCACTAACATGTGCAGATATTAGTTTTATTTACCTTCTATTCTTTACCTGTTCTTCTCAACTTTATTTTTTTGGGCTCCAAAATCACTGCAGATGGTGATTGCAGCCATGAAATTAAAAGATGCTTGCTCCTTGGAAGGAGAGATATGACCAACCTAGATAGCATATTAAAAAGCAGAGACATTACTTTGTCAACAAAGGTCCATCTAGTCAAGGCTATGATTTTTCCAATAGTCATATATGGATGTGAAAGTTGGACTATAAAGAAAGCTGAGGCTGAAGAATTGATGCTTTTGAACTGTGGTGTTGGAGAAGACTCTTGAGAGTCCCTTGGACTGCAAGGATATCCAACCAGTCCATCCTAAAAGAGATCAGTCCTGGGTGTTCATTGGAAGGACTGATATTGAAACTGAAACTCCAATACTTTGCCCACCTTATGCAAAGAGCTGACTCATTGGAAAAGACCCTGATGTTGGGAAAGGTGAGGGTGGGAGGAGAAGGGAACAACTGAGGATGAATTGGTTGGATGGCATCACTGACTCAATGGACATGGGTTTGGGTAAATTCTGGGAGTTGGTGATGGACAGGGAGTCCTGGCATGCTGCATTCCATGGGGTCGCAAAGAGTCGGATACAACTAAGCAGCTGAACTGAACTGAACTAAACTTCATACATATCAAGATTCTCTTATTAGATGAAACTTATTTTGAATAGTTTTTTCCATGTTGTGAATTGACCCTTTATTGACATTAGTGTATCACTTTATCTCTAATAACATTCCTCAGTTAAATTCTATTATTTTAAGCACATTGGTTTTCTTTTGATTAATGTTTGCATGGTATATATCTTTTCATCCTTTACTTTTAATCAATTGTGGCTTTCTGTTTAAAGCAAATAACTTATAGACAATAAGTCTTCCTTTTGCAATTCAGTCCTACAAACCCCTCCTTTTGTTTGATTCATTTAAATTTATTTGCTTAGCTTTGCTGCTGCATTTAGCTCTACCACAGTATATTTCTTTTGTCTACCTTTATTCAGTTGTTATTCCTCCTTTTCTCCCTTTTCTGTGGTAATCAACTATTATTACTTTTAGTCCATATTAATCTCTTATTATTTCTAGTTTCTTTATGTTTAATGGTGTTCTAGGAATTGTAATGCATATTAGTAATTTATCAATCTTCTCAGAGCTAATGTAAAATGAATATAAAATGCAAGATTCATGTAATATTTCCAACTTTTGTGATGTTCTTTATACACACACAGACACAGACACACAGGCACACACACACACAAACAAATGTGACAAGCTCCACATTAGGATGTTATAAATTTAAACTTTTTCTAAAATAAATTAATAGAAAAAGTTAAGATTATCTTTTCATATATGTTTTATATTTATCCACGTATTTTCTATTTCTTATGTTTTTCATTCCTTCTTTTAGAACTGAGATTTCATTTTACACCATTTGCCTTCAGTCTCAAAAACTTCATTTAGCAGTTTTTGTAGTTTAGTTTTTATGAGAATACATTCTCTCAGCACATGTTTATCTGAAAATGTCTCAATGTTTTCTCCAATTTTGCAGTACAGTTAAACTGGATAGATAATTCTAGGTTTATGTGTATATATGTATTCAATACTTAAAAAAAATTCACATCATTGTCTTTTTTCCTTCCCTTACTCTAACCAGAATTGAGCTACCATTATTATCAATACTCCCCTGTAAATAAAATATTTGTTGTTGCTGTTGTTGGCTTTGTTCCATGTTTTACTCATATTTGGTGTTCTACAGTTTGATTATAATGAGACTGAATGTGGGTTTGTTTGTATTTATAAAGTTGGGAGTTTTCTGAGTTTCTTAGATTCTATAAAGTATATGTTCTTGCAGCATTTCTTCAAGCTTTACTATTTTTTTTATTTTCCTTTTTATATTCTATTCTTATGGACAAAATTCTTTGTTTCTCTGTTTTATATATTAGATAAATTTCATTCTACTATCTTTACATTTCCTCTCTATCTGTTGTCTATCTTCGCCAACTTCAAAGTTCTCTAAAGCTGGCAAATTCTTAAATTCACATATTGTATTTTCTGTCTCAGAATTTCTAGTTTGTGTTTATAATTTCCATTTCTCTGTGGAAATTATCCATCAGTTTGATTATTATGATCAGATTTTCCTTTAATTCCTTGAATATTTTGTGTTAGCTACTTTAAATTTCTTGCTTATTCATTTAACCTCTGTTTTATTTAAGTGTATGCTTCTGTGTGCTGCTTATTCTCTTTAATGTGGGCTACGTATTCCCATTCACATTTATTAATTTTTACTGATGATTTATTTTAGATACACTAGTTCCTGTTACTTTCCTCTGGAAGTTTTGCATTCTAGATCACAGTTACGTATCTTGCAGATTAACTTGCAATCTTGAAGTCTTGATTGTATGATTTCTTAGAAAAGGTCTATATTTGTTTTGCCTCTAGTCTCAGAGTGAATTCCTTAAACCTAAGAGAAAAGTTTCACCATTCTTAGATTTCAATAGAAAATCCATGTGTTTACCAAATATCTAAAATATACCACTGTTAGCTAAGTGTTGTTTTCGATTGGACTTCTTACAGTCTTCCTCAAGCATGCATACTTTCTGAGCATTTTATATACCTGCTTTGTGGTTTTCTATCTGTGTGCCCTTCTCTTTAAGTTTGTTTTATTCCTTCAGTTGCCAGCAGTCTGAAAGCCCTAAACTTTATCTTGTGATAACCTCAATCTAATAAGCCTGTGACTGTTCCCTGAATTTTAGCTACTCCAAGACCTTCAGATGTGGGAAACTTCTTAGGGGGAAGTATGTATAAACATGGATCTAATCTAGTTCGATTCTTTTTTTTTTTTCAGAAGTCAAATTCACTTGAAATTCTGTCTAATTTTGTTTATTCTATAGTGCCTTTTATGCTTTGTTCAAAAGTTATATATAATTATGATCTGCCCAAAGTAAACTAAAAACTACTCTACCAATACCAGTCCTTCTATTATATAATAGTGATTCATAGTATCTATGTTGTCATTAGTATTGACTAGCACATGCTAAAATTTAAGGATTCAATCTGTAAAGTAACATATATTATATGGAAATTTTATTTTAAAAATGTAAGTTGCTACCTAATATGCACTGATATATTTTAGATTATAGTAAATATGCCAAGTGGTTTAAAGTAAATGTATTTTCATTTAAGTAAAATTTAGTTTACTAATATAAATTAAGTTCCTCAAGCAAGCATACCATTAGGAGAAACTAGTAGCATATAATTGAGGTGATTTTGCTTTCAGGTATTCATTCATTTGTGTAAGTTAAAATAATTTTCCAACTTTAAGTATTTAAATATGACCATCACATACAACATGAAGTCAACTTTGAAAATTCATGAAATGTGAACTCAATGTTGTCTCTGATTACATAGGCTAAACAAAATATAGCTAGATAAGGGAAAGAAAATCTCTGACCAAAAGTTCATGGTGATAAAATTGTCTTGAAATTTCAGAAACCTTCAAGAAAAGAGAATTTTTAAATTAGAATTGTGAGGAAATTTTGAAGTGGAATATAGTGGTCAGCAAAAAGTATAATTTATAGTCATTAATGGTAGTATTTCAAATAATTTAAAGTTTTTATTTTCTTAAATATATTTTTACTCTAAGTAATTTAACCCATTACTTCATTGTCATGAAGTAGAGAAGGAGAAAATAGAAGGAGAAAAGGTAGAAGTAGTGACAAATTTCCTCTTCTTGGGCTCTAAAATCACTGTGGATGGTGACAGCAGTCATGAAATCTGAAGATGATTGTTTCTTGGCAGTAAAGTGACGAGAAACCTAGACAGTGTACTGAAAATCAGAGACATTACTCTGCTGACCAAGGTCTGTATAGGCAAGACTATGGTCTTCCCAGTGATCACGTATGGTTGTGAGAGTTGGACTGTAAAGATGGCAGAACACCAAAGAGTCGATGCCTTCAAACTGTGGTGATGGAGAAGACTCGTGAAAACTCCCTTGGATATCAAGGAGACCAAACCAGCCAATCTTAAGGGAAATCAACCCTAAATACTTGTTGAAAGAGCTGATGCTGAAGCTGAAGCTTCAGTATTTTGGTCATCTGATGTGAACAATCAACTTATTGAAAAGTCCCTAATGCTAGAAAAGATTGAAGGCAGGAGAAAGAGTTACAGGATGAGATAGCTGGATAGTATCACTGATGCAATGGACATGAGCTTGGGCAAACTTCAGGAGATGGTGAGGGACAGGGAAGCCTGGCATGCTGCTGTCCATGGGTCACAGAGTTGTACAGACCTGGGTGACTGAAAAACAACAATTTAGCCCTACAGTTACTTATAACTTTAGTTTACAATTAAAGTTATTTTGATATTATGAATATTCCAAGATTTTCATTTCAGCACTCCCTGGTTTTTCTTTACTCGCTGTCTTCAGTATCTCCTAGGTCAGCCACTGTAAGGCATTGTCTAATTTCAAATTGCATTTACTGGCTCCCCAGAGTAGATCTTTGTTCATTCTGAACTGAACAAACTGATTTAATTTTCCAATCTCATTGGTAGAATCAACTCTATCATATCATTTTTCTTATTTTATAATGTGAGACTGCAAGACATATAGCTGTACCTTCACAGTTTGTTGTTGAATGGAAATACAGAATGCATTCTAATCTTGCACATCATATCTATAGCATTGTACCATTATACCAATAATCACTCCAGTTGAGCTTAGAAAGGGAGCATCTTCCTGTAAGTGGTATCTATCCTGAATTGCTATGAAGTTCATTAGCTTTTTACCCAAAGCTTTACAGCAACCCAAGTTGCAAGTATAAAAAGTATAACACTTCTATCAATTTTTTCCCCTATGCTCTGTCTACATTGTCATTTTGACAGCCAAAGTCCCACGAAAGATTTAAGGGGAAGAATTTAAAAAGATTTCAGGGGAATTGTGTCCCCCTCCTTTTTCTCTAGGCACCTTTTATTGTACATCTGGGACTTTGGATATTTTATTCTGTAAACTTCTTTCAAACATTCCTTTCTGAGGTGTGCTCTGCCACATGCTGTCATTTGACTCTTCCATACTAAGCAAGCAGGAAAGAGTTCCTTGCTGCTTGTGGTATAGTATCAACCTTTTATTAAATACTCACATGTCTAAGTAGAGCAGCCAAAGTTCATGGCTTGTATATTTCCAGATCACACACATGTTTAATTTTTGCATTTAATATATGGAATTGGAGCTGAAAAAAGTATTGGATATGTTTTCAGGGTCAGAGTTGGACTGGGAATGATTTATCGAAGACAAAATAAAGTCTGGATACTGGGTGCATTTTTTTTTTAAATTTTTGCTATTGAAATTTATCAAAGAGAATTAACATGGAACTAGTCAAGATTATTGTTCATCAAACAAACATTTCAGGTATAGTGTGTGCCAGGAACTCGGTTAGATTCTGAATAAAAAGTTGTCAGAATATGACGTATCTTGAATATACCTAGATATTAATTTCCAACATGATTTACAAGTTTGAGTCACAGAATAAGAAAACAATCCTTTGATATTATTCTGACAAGACACATCCAGTGTCTTTGTTCCTCAAGGATTTGTTGTCCTGAGTACGAGAGCTGAAGTTTCCAACACACAGAACATCATCCGTCCACTTTTAGCCTTTCAATTTGTCAAGGTATATGCTTGTTGATCTATAAGAGTTTATTCTTAAACTTTAATAACTCATTTAAAAACTCATTTTACCTATTTTTCCTATGCTAGTTCTTCGGATGTTTTTAAAGCTCTTTTGTCTTTTATAGCATACATATGGAGTTATAATGAGGGGTATAATGAATAGAATATACCTAAGATTAGGGAACTGAGGTTAATTAATTTCCCTTTGAAACTGACTCTGCAGTAAGCCATTAGGGAATAGTAAACTCTTTAATGAAATTCTCAAACATTAAATCAGAACACAAAGAAAATGAGACTTTTAAAAAATATTTCAGAGTCCAAAAATTTCAAAAAATAAAATAAAAGAGCAAACAGGTTGAAAAGTCATTATTACCAAACTAGGGGGACAAAAAGTAAAGTTTAATCCTAAGAAAACATCAGAACTATTTTGCTTAATGTATGTCAAAATGATTTTTTTTCTTCCTGAACAAATACATTAGCTATGCTACCCATTACTTAACAATTTGAGAGAAGCTCGCAATAGATAAGGAGATGGAAATGGGTGGATAATCTCATCCAGAGGAGAAATCTACAGTATAACTCTTCTAATTTCACATAATACTTCATGGAAAAGATACAACAGAAGAATCATAATCATATCATTGCCTTTTTACTTTGGGCTGTACTTTACATACACCTCAACAAATTGATTTTTCTACCATCAGTGCAGGGTTAGCAACAGATAATTTTATGGTGTAAATTTTATAAATGTTCTTCTTAAAATAGGAATTAAACATGAGTTGACTAGAATACCGATCATACATATCAGGTTTTTTAGGAAGCTAAAGGTGATTTTTATCTCTATATCAATTCAAAAAAAAAAACAACAACAACAACAGAATCCTGAAGAGACAGAAAGGCTTTGAATAGAGCAATGATACTCAAAACTTGCTTTTAGGACTCTCTTATTGTGTTAAGAAAAATTATTGGTACCACAAAAGAGCTTGTATGCACATGAGTTACATCTACCAATAATTTTTATGTTGGAAGTTGAAAATCAAATGTTGAAGAATGAATAATAGTAATTTCACTATGATAACATAAAAAATTCCTTAAATAACTATAGTCTTCAGAATAAAACACTGGTAAATTGATTTTTGAATAGTTTTGCAAATCTCTTTAATATATGGTAGAGTAGAAGATAGTATTTTTCTATATGTCTCTGAATTCAATCTACTATATTATTTTGGTTGAAGAACATGAAAAAATCTGGCTTTACACAGATTTATAAATGGAAAGGGAAAAAAATGTTCCAAAAGCTCTTTTACTTGTTTCAGAATGTTCTTTGATTCTACATCAAAGCTCAGCATTAGTAATTTCTTAGAAATTAATAAAGAATATTAAACAATATCAATGAAATGTACATTCTTACTTTAAAAATTATCATCTCTTTTGCACTTTACTTGGATGATTTCTCTATGCATTATTTTATAACATCATATTATGGCCATTTGGAAAATATTTGTTTCAGTTCAATTCAGTGGCTCAGCTGTGTCTGACTCTTTGCAACCCCATGAACTGCAGCATGCCAGGCCTCCCTGTCCATCACCAACTTCTGGAGGCCACCCAAACCCATGGCCATTGAGTCGATGATGCCATTCAGCCATCTTATTCTCTGTTGTTCCCTTCTCCTCCTGCCGTCAATCTTTCCCAACATCAGGGTCTTTTCTAATGAGACAGCTCTTCACATCAGATGGCCAAAGGATTGGAGTTTCAGCTGTAACATCAGTCCCTCCAATGAACACCCAGGACTGATCTCCTTTAGGATGGACGGGCTGGATCTCCTTGCAATCCAAGGGACTCTCAAGAGTCTTCTCCAACAACACAGTTCAAAAACATTGATTCTTCGGTGCTCAGCTTTCTTTATAGTCCAAATCTCATCCATACATAACCACTGGAAAAACCATAGCCTTGACTAGACCAACCTTTGTTGACAGTCTAGGTTGGTCATAACTCTCCTTCCAAGGAGTCTTTTAATTTCAGTGCTGCAGTCATCATCTGCAGTGATTTTGGAGCCCAGAAAAATAAAGTCAGCCACTGTTTTCACTGTTTCCCCATCTATCTGTCATGAAGTGATGGGACTGGATGCCATGATCTTAGTTTTCTGAATGTTGAGCTTTAAGCCAACTTTTTCACTCTTCTCTTTCACTTTCATCAAGATGCTCTTTAGTTTTTCTTCACTTTCTGCCATAAGGGTGGTGTGATCTGCATATCTGAAGTTACTGATATTTCTCCTTGAAATCTTGATTCCAGCTTGTGCTTCTTCCAGCCCAGCGTTTCTCATGATGTACTCTGAATATAAGTTAAATAAACAGGGTGACGATATATAGCATTGACATACTCCTTTTCCTATTTGGAACATGTCTGTTTTTGCATGACCAGTTCTAACTGTTGCTTCCTGACCTGCATAAAGGTTTTCAAGAGGTAGTGATCTGGTATTCCCATGTCTTTCAGAATTTTCCACAGTTTATTGTGATACACACAGTCAAAGGCTTTGGCATAGTCAATAAAACAGAAATAGATGTTTCTCTGGAACTCTTTTGCTTTTTCGATGATCCATCAGCTGTTGGTAATTTATCCCTGGTTCCTCTGCCTTTTGTAAAACCAGCTTGAACATCTGGAAGTTCACGGTTCATGTATTGTTGAAGCCTGGCTTGGAGAATTTTAAGCATTACTTAACTAGTGTGTGAGATGAGTACAATTGTGTGTGAGATGGGTGCAAATATTTGTCTACTGAGTTATAAAAAATTTCTATAACTCATTATAGAAATATATAAAACTATATTTTATTTTAAAATAAGTACTTCTGATATATTTACATAATTATTATATATTTTTATATGTAATTTGTAGGTACTTATATATAAATATGGGACTTCTTTGATAACTCAAATGGTAAAGAATCTGCCTGCAATGCAGGAAATCAGGGTTTGATCCTGAGTCAGGGAGACATCCTAAAGAAGGGAATGGTTGCCCACTCCAGTATTCATATAATCATAATTTATAGTTATATAATTGTTATAAATATAATTTATGAGTAGTAGAGTATTATAATTTATAATACTAAAGAGCCTCTTGATGAAAGTGAAAAAGGAGAGTGAAAAAGTTGACTTAAAACTCAACATTCAGAAAACTAAGATCATGGCATCCAGTCCCATCACTTCATGACAATTAAATGGGAAAACGATGGAAACAGTGACAGACTTTATTTTGGGGGACTCTAAAATCATTGCTGAAGATGACTGCATCCTTGAAATCAAAAGACACTTGCTCCTTGGAAGAAAACCTATGATCAACTTAGACAGCATATTTAAAAGCAAAGACATTACTTTGCCAACAAAAGTCCACCTAATCAAAGCTATGGCTTTTCCAATAGTCAATTGATACTTTTGAAGTGTGGTGTTTGAGAAGATTCTGGAGAGTCTCTTGGACTGCAAGGACATCCAACTAGTCCATTCTAACAGAGATCAGTCCTGAATATTCATGGAAGGACTGATGCTGAAGTTGAAACTCCAATACTTTGGTCACCTGATGTGAAGAGCTGACTTATTTGACAAGATCCTGATGCTAGGAAAGATTGAAGTCAGGAGGAGAAGGGGACGACAGGGGATAAGATGGTTGGATGGCATCAGTGACTTAATGGACTTGAGTTGAGTAAGCTCTGGTAGTTGGTGATGGACAGGGAAGCTTGGCATGCTGTAGTCCATGAGGTCACAAAGAGTTGGACACAACTGAGTGACTGAACTGAACTGATGAAAATAATTATACATTTTATTTAAATTATATATTTTATTTAAATATGATTTTATCCATTTTATAATTATATAACTTGACAAATTCATTATATAAATCAAATATCAAAATATCATCTTTATTTATATTACCTCTGATTGTCTCAGAAGATTCTTTACTTCTTTAGAGGTTTTAAGTTCACAGAACTTGGTAGACATTTTCCCAGCTTCAACTTTCTGCTTGAATTCTTGACAGCATACCTGTCATTTGCTTTCCTTGGCTTGACAGGCTGAGTTTGTTTATTTTTGAGAAAATGTCTTCCAAACACCCAAGTCTCGATACCCGTAGACTGTGTGCCAGACAGTGTTTCAAATGACAATGGTGTTTTATGAAAAAATCCACTTACTTTTGGCTCAGTGACACAAGGAAACAAATTTTCATGCAAGTTTTCTGTGAGACATTCATTGTATTTAACTATATAATAGAAATGCTTCCTGTGTATTTCTCATATCATTGCACAGAAAATTGAAAAAATACCCACAATCAAGGGCTGAGATTTAATAAAATCAGTATACTCACTGTTTCCTCATGGACATTCTTAATTGAGATTTGCATTTTTTAAATCACATGTGCATGGTATTGAAGAACACTTAACTGCTCATAAAGGCTTGAATTAGTTCACTGATTTATGTTAGGATCCCACCGCCTTTACCCACCTAAAGAGTTGGACATGACTGAGCAACTATCACTTGTTTTGGCTTTTCCACCATCATTGTAACCTCAACACATTGAAGTGATAAATAATTTCTTAGTATTGTCATTGAAACAATTTTGGTCTTACTACCTCCTGAAAAAAATAAGGAATATCTAAGATTCTCTAAATCAACTCTGAGAAACTGCTGCTTTAGAGCAGGAAAACAGAAAAGATGATTCAGCTGTCTAGTTGAATCATCTTTTTATTCTGAAAACTAGTGTTGAAGTCTTTGAGAATAACTGGGTTATAATAAGGCTAAAAGGCATGTGATTTGGATTTGTTATCCTATCCAATAAGGAAATCAATTGTCTGTATTCTTGGATTGGAAATGTCAACAAGAAATTAACCTGCTTCCTGAAGAGTCCGAACTCTTTCTAGAACGTTTTCTTCATGAATCTTCTGCAGTAAGAACTGCTCCAACAATAAATACAGCCTCTGTTAACCTGTACAAAAGAAGGTAAATGTTTTTTCCTTTGAGAGTTTTCTGTACTTACTCTTTCTGATTTCTTATTTTGCAAATCTAAATGCAAATTTCTTAACCAGCATTTATATGAAAGATATTAGGGTGCTGGATGAGCAATGATTAAAATTAAACTCTTTATGTACTTCACTGTTGTTTCACTCTGAGAATAATGACCATAGATGCCAGAATGCTCAACAAGTCTGGTTTATGATAGATTATGGCATAACTATTAAAAGCATTCTATTACATTCTCAAAGATGTCTCAGAATGTATAATTTTGATTTTTGTTTGTTTATTTTTACTGATTTGTATTGGCATACAGTTGGGCTGCCCTGATAGTTTAGTTGATAAACACACCTGCAATTCAGGAGACACCAATTTGATTCCCGGGTTGTGAAGATCCACTGGAGAAGGGATAGGCTACCCTCTCTAGTATTCTTGGGCTTCCCTTGTGGGTCAGCTGGTGAAGAATTCACCTGAAATGAGAGAGACCTGGGTCTCAGAATGAATGATTTTGATTTTTTGTTTGTTTTTATTTTTACTGATTTTTATTGACATATAGTTGTTTTATAGTGTTACATTAGTTTCTACTTTACAATGAAATTAATTAAACTGTACAGTGAATCAGTCATGCATATACATAGATTCCCCTCTTTTTTAAAATTTCCTTCCCAATTACTTCACTACAGAGCACAAAGTTCCCTGAGCTATATAGCAGGTTCTCATTCATTATCTATTTTATACATGATATCAGTAGTGTATGTGCGTCAATCCAATCTCCCAGTTCATCCCACCCTATCCCTCATTTCCCCCACCTTTGGTGTCCCTGCATTTGTTGTCTGCCTCTGTGTTTCTATGCCTGCTTTGTCTATACCAATTTTTCAGATTTCACATATGTGCATTAATATACAGTATGTGTTTTTCTCTTTCTGACTTCATTCTTTATGACAGTCTCTATGTCCATCCACATCTCTACAAATGACACAATTTCAATCCTTTTTTAAAGCTAAGTACTATTTCATTATATATATTTGTCATATCTTCTTTATCAATTCCTCTCTCTGTTGATGAACATTTAGGTTGTTTCCATGTCTTATCTATTGTAAATAGTGCTGCAGTGACACTGGATGCATATGCCTATTCAAATTATAGTTTTCTTGGGGTATATGCCCAGTAGTGGGATTGCTGGGTCATATGGTAGTTCTATTTTTGTTTTCTTAAGGGATTTCATTACTGTTATCCATAGTGGCTGTATCAATTTACATTCCTACCAACAATGTGAGAGAGTTCCTTTTTGTTCACACTCTCTCCAGCATATAATGACCAGTGTGAGGTGATGCCTCATGGTAGTTTTGATTTGCATTTCCAGAGTGCATGATTAATTATATGGTCACTTTATCTATAAAAGGTCCCTGAAATTATTTCACACATGCCTTTTCTTTCTGTTACCTTCTGTAGGAAGTTAATTTCAGTAGAATATAAGCTAGGCCAATTGTTATCATCAACAAATAATATAAAAAACATAATTTCTAAAATAAATGGCACATAAACATTCCTTTTAATGGTGAGTAGTTCTCTTAATAAATTAAACCTGGAATAATTTTCAATAGAAAGGACCTGCAAAATCAATCAGAAATTTTAGAGAGGAGGGGGTGATAAAGTGAGCATATTTCTTAAATCATCAAAGCACAGCAGAACATATTGGTCAGCTATTACTAAAGCAATGCTTTGAGACAAACCATGCCAATATGTAGTGGCTTACAAAAGCAAATACTTATTTCTCTTGCTCAGAGTTTTGTGAATCAGCAGAATTACCTTTGCTTCAATCTGCAGATCTATCAAGCTTGTTTACAAGGTAAAGGTTAGATTAAATAGTTCCACATCTTTCTCACTCTTTTTTAACCTAGAGGATACCTGGGACATGTTCTTATGAGTTATAGCAGGAGACCAAGAACCAAGTCAAGCAAAGGCAGTTTAGTCTTTCAACAAATGTACTAAACTCCACTGGCCACGCATGTCCTATGGGAAAGTCTTACCACACTGGGGCAGGACAATTATACACCATCCACAGTGGGATGGCACTGAACAATTACACAGCAAAGTCTGTGGATATATACTTTACTAAAGAAAAGTGAATAATCTAAAATTCTTCCTTTGACCTCAAAATAACTGAGGAGAATTGAAGAGTGTAATTTTTAGTACTTTACTAAAGAAAAGTGAATAATCTAAAATTCTTCCTTTGACCTCAAAATAACAGGAGAATTGAAGAGTGTAATTTTTAGCTGTCTCATAAAGATGAAAGGTTTGCAAGCATGAAGAGGACATGGCACCAAGGGCTGAGGAAAAGCATCCCAAGCCCCTTGTTCTGGGGATGCATTGTATTTCTCTAAAAGATTTGTTGAAGTCTTAGTCCCTGGAACCTGGGAATGTGATCTTATTTGGAAATAGCATCTTTGCAGACGTAGGTAAGCTAAGGTCATTAGGGTAGGTCCTAATCTATTATGACTGGTGTCCCTACAAGAACTAGAACATGCCAAATGGAGACAGAGAAAAAGTGGAGTAAGGCCACATGATGACAGAGGTAGAAATTGAAATACTGCTGGGTCAAGTCAAGAAATAATAAAGATTTTTGCACATCACCAGAATCTAGAATAAGCAAGACAGGATTCTCTGCTATAGGTTTCAGAGGGAGCCTGGCCTTAACAATGCCTAGACTTTGAGGTTCGATCCTCCAGAAGTGTGAGGCAATACATGTCTATTGTTTCAAACCACACCATTTGTAGTAGTATGTTATATGTTTGCTAGGAAAATAATATATCCTATAAAACCCAGCCACCCTGACATGGTCTGATGAGGAGGTAAATATACTGTGCAGGCCTGGAGTTAATGTCCAGGTGCTATTCAGATAAAATAAAGAAACTGCAGTTCTGTACCCCAAAGAACTGGAGTGAGTCAAAGATAAACAATGAGTTAAGACACCTGGCATGGAAATGCCTCTACTTGAAATGGTAGAGCTGCCTTAAACCAGAAATGTATCCTTGACTTGAAGCAACAGGATATAATTGCTAACTGAGGGGTCTAGAATTTGTGGCAGAGTAGCAAGAGGGATGAATAGCATTGGTGTCTGTAATATAGCAACCTTTCACCAAATTCCAGTGGAATTTAGCGACAGTAATTGTTAAAAGTGCTACCAGACGCAGAAATGAAAACTTTCCAAGTCCTGTCTTCCCCTTTCACCTCTCACCAGTTGCCAAGTGGCAAAAGGTACTGTGGACAGCTGGCATTTCTTCAGACAGATCTTTTCAGAGAGCTGGTTTTTTGACAAATCTTTTCTCTACACAGTCTTGCTTATATTTATTCTGATAATGGATACAGAGGATATCTTTTTGCATTTATATTTTTCTTACTGATTTGCTTTAAGACTTATTAGAAATCTGATCTTTAGTTTTTCAATTTATAGTGAATTCTATAACGATGCAAATTTGTGAATGGTAGGTCAGTGACAGTATTACTTACAAATTTTTTCTCCTCAGATAATATGATTTATAAAATTGTTTTTCCAGGAGACATATTTAAGAGATGATATCCTAAATCAAGGCAGGAAACAGTGAGAAAAGTGTAGTAAGAAGGATAATACAGTATTCTAATGATGTCACGTTGGTTCAATATTCAAAGATACATTTAGATCTCCAATCAAGAACTGGTAATGTTTCATATGGAATGTTCACATTTAAATAGAATATAAATTAATATTAAATAAGAATAATTTAAATTATTTTGATTGAAAACTCTTTTCTGTTAGTCCTACTGTCAGCATTTGTTGTTATTCAGTTGGTAAGTCATGTCTAACACTTTGCAACCCCATGGACTGCAGCATACCAGACTTCCCTGTCCTTCACTATCTCCCAGGGTTTGCACAAACTCATGTCCATTGAGTCAGTGATAAAATCCAGCCATCTCATCCTGTCACCCCTTTCTCTTCCTGCCCTCTATCTTTCCCCTCTATCTTTCCCAGCATGAAGGTCTTTTCCAGTGAGTCAACTCTGCATCGTGTGGCCAAAATATCAGAGCCTCAGATTCAGCATCAGTCCTTCCACTGAATAATCAGGGTTGATTTCATTTAGGATTGACTGGTTGGATCTCCTTGCAGTCTGAGGGACTCTCAAGAGTCTTCTCCAACACCACAGTTCAAAAGCAGCAATTCTTTGGTGCTCAGCTTTCTTTATAGTCCAACACTCACATCTGTACATGACTACTGGAAAAACCATAGCTTTGACTGTACAGAACATTGTATGATGTCTCTGCTTTTTAATACGCTTTCTGGATTAGTCACTGCTTTCTTTCCAAGGAGTCTTTTAATTTCATAGCTACAGTCACTGTCTGTAGTGATTTTGGAGCCCAAGAAAATTAAGTCTGTCACTGCTTTCCCATATATTTCCCATGAAATGATGGGACTGGATGTTATGACCTTAGTTTTTTGAATGTTGAGTTTCAAGCCAGCTTTTTCACTTTTGTCTTTTACTTTATTCAAGAGGCTCTTTAATTCCTCTTCGCTTTCTGCCATTAGTGTGTTTTCATCTGAATATCTGAGGTTATTGATGTTTTATCCAGCAATCTTGTGATTCATCCAGCCTGGCAATCCACACGATATAATCTGCATAGAAGTTAAATAATCAAGGTGACAATATACAGCCTTGACATACTCCTTTTCAAATTTGGAAACAGTCCATTGTTCCATGTCTGGCTCTGTTTCTTTTTGATCTTCATACAGGTTTCTCAGGAGGCAGTTGAGGTGGTCTGGTATGCCTGTGTTTTAAGAATTTTCCAGTTGGTTGTGATCCATACAATCAAAGAGCTTCCCTGGTGGCTCAGCCATTAAAGAGTCTGCCTGCTGTCTGGGAGACCTGGGTTCAATCCCTGAGTCAGGAAGATCTCCTGGAGAAGGAAATGGCAACCCACTCCAGTATTCTTGCCTGGAGAATTCCATGGACAGAGGAGCCTGGTGGGCTACAGTCCATGGGGTCACAAAGAGTTGGACGTGACCGAGTGACTAACTTTCACTTTCCTTTTCATACAGTCAAAGGCTTTAGTGTAGTCAATGAACCAGTAGTAGATGCTTTTCTAGAATTCCCTTGCTTTCTCTATGATTCAATGGATGTTGGCAATTTGACCTCTGGCTCCTCTACCTTTTCTAAATCCTACTTCTACATCTGGAACTTCTTGGTTCACATACCACTGATTCCAAGCTTGAAGGATTTTGAGCACTACCTTGCTAGCATGGGAAATGTGCACAATTGTATGATAATTTGAACATTCTTTGGAATTGCCCTTCTTTGGGATTGGAATGAAAACTAACCTTTTCAATACTGTGGACTCTGCTGAGTTCTCCAAATTTGCTAACATATTGATGTGTAGCACTTCTGTGGCATCGTGGTATCATCTTTTAGGATTTGAAATAGCTCAGCTGAAATTCCATCACCTCCTCTAGCTTTGTTCTTAGTAATGCTTCCTAAGGCTCACTTGACTTCACATTCTAGGATGTCTGGCTCTAGGTTAGTGACCACACCATCATGGTTATTATCATGGTCATTGAGACATTTTTTTGTACAATTCTTCTGAGTATACTTGCTACTTCTTAATCTCTTCTGCTTCTGTTAGGTTCTTACTGTTTCTATCCTTTATTGTGCCCATTCTTACATGAAATGTTCACTTGATATCTCTAATTTTATTGAAGAGATCTAGTCTTTCCCATTCTATTGCTTTTCTATATTTCTTTGAATTGCTCACTTAGAAGACCTCCTTATCTCTCTTTTCTATTCTCTGGAACTCTGGAGTCAGATGGGTATATTTTTCCCTGTCTCACTTGCCTTTCACTTGTCTTTTTTTCTCATCAATTTGTAAAACCTCCTCAGACAACCACTTTGCTTTCTTGTATTTATCTTTCTTTGGGATGGTTTTGGTCACCACCTCTTGTACAATGTTGAGAATCTCTGCCCATAGTTCTTTGGACCCTCTGTATACCAAATCTAATCCCTTGAATCTATTCATCACCTCCATTGTATAATCATAAGGGATTTGATTCAGGTAATTGTTGAATAGTCTAGTGATATCCCATACTTCCTTCTAATTTAAACCTGAAGTTTGCAATAAGGAGTTAATGATCTGAGCCACAGTCGCCCCCAAGTCTTGTTTTTGCTGACTCTGTAGATCGTCTCCATCTTCAACGGAAAAGAATATAATTAATCTGATTTTGGTACTGACCAACTGGTGATGTCCATATGTAGAGTTGTCTCTTGTGTTGTTGGAAAAGGATGTTTGCTATGACCGGGGTGTTCTCTATTAACATAGACTAACAATACTTATAATTGGAATGTGAAAGTTCAAGGGAAGGAGAGTGTCAAACTTATGATGCTTAAAAATAGCAAATTATTATTATTTTTTTGCTTAAAAACCAGATATCAGTCAGGAATGACTTAAACACACTTCTCACCTGTAGAGACTTCTTTTCTCTTAAATTCAATGTATGTATCTTTTAATTTGGTGGGAAAATGACCTATGGTTGACAAAAGACTTCCCTTGCATTAGCTCATTTGATTCTTGTTTAAAACTCAGGTAGCAAGATAACAGAATTCCTAATTTCAGATGAAAATTGAGGTTCAGAGTCTAGGACACATTGGAATCACATAAGCAGATAGTAACAGGACTGAATTTAGAATTCATGTCTTATTTGTTAACTTTTCATCCACCTATTCAGTGGAGATATTTAATAAGGAGAACTACTATGTTTCTACCTCGTTAGCAATGACTTCTACTTTTGGTTGAGATGGACATTTTGTTTAGGCATGTGGATTATTATATATGGAACTTTTAGAAAGGCAAGATACTGATTTTCATTGAAAATATCTTCAATTAGAGAGCAAGAGTGTCAAAGGAGAGACAGGAATGATAGTTCAAAGAAGATACATGAAATGACTCCTTAAATCCTCCTGGGAAAAAGAGAAATACTTCCACAACAGGAACCAATAGTCATTCCTACTTCATTACTACCCAACTAAAGGAATATACATCATGAGCAACACTCTTCCAAATGGAACAGCATCACAGAGTCTTTCATCTCTATAATCCACATAGCCCCTAAGAAATAGTGAAAAAAAATCTAGACTTTCCTCTTTGCATTTATTTATTCTTTTGGATCTTGACCCTATAACTTTCACTGTTTTCTAAACTTTCTAAATCTTTCAAGAAGACAAATTTTCTTTTGTTCATACTTTCTGACTGCCTCAGTAGGAGGGTTGGTACAAATAACCTAGTCTGTGTTACTAAAGCAGAAGTCTTTTTTATTGTTTTACATTTTTATCAATGACTTACTAAAAAGTCAAAATAAGGATTTTTTGAGTACAAATCATACTAAATAACAGTATTTCATGGATATTAACATTCTTTTGAAGTTCCTACTTTTGTAAAGTAATGTATTGTCATTTTTTTATAGAAATAATGCAATTTGGTGACAGATTGAGTGTATTTGTGATAAAAATACATTCTGTGGCAGTAGACTTTAATATATAACATTAGGTGGCTATTTGTTTCCTATTTCAAGAATAGTCTCCCATCTATGAACTTTGAAGTTTTTTCTCTCCTAACACCCATATAAAGAGATCCTCAAATGTATTATTAAGAAGCAGTTATTTCATTGTTTATACCACAGTACTTTGTTTTTAATAGCTTTTTATTTATTTTAAAACATTTATCTCACTGTATTATAATTAGATTGAAAAATATTTTTCTAAAGGCAACAAAATACGTCTTAAATATCTTTATGTCGACATTGTTTAGCAGAGCCTGACCCTAAGTTTTTTCAATAGATACATGAAGGATGAATGGACACATGCAAAAAGATTATTACGGTGTGAGACTGCTTTAATCTCATAGGCTTCTAAAATCAAAACTTCTTACATTTTTGTTCTGAATGCCTGTTTCTTCTTTAGTTTATCAAAAATTACTTTCATATTTTCTTTCTGCATCTATAAATACTAAACATTTCTTTTCAACAGTTTTTGAGAGAAACTTTGTTCTCAGTTATGTACCATACAAATATTAGAAGCCTTTTTTTCTGCCCTCTGTTAGCATAATTTAAATTTTGCAGCTCCTTTTTTTGATAAGAAATCTTATTAATAAAAGAAAAAAAATCACATACGAAAAATGACAAATCTAGCAACAACATATTACATATACTCTAGGTAATATATATTTTTGTGTTGTTATTTTAAAAAAAAGTATTGGTTTTGAAATCACATAGATGCTGGTTCCTATTTTAGTTTTGTGAATTCCATTGAGAAAGTTGTCCAGATATATAGATCTGCTTTTACCTATCTGCAAAAAGAGATTGGTATCAGTGCCAGTCACTTTGGCTGTTGTCAGGGGTAGAATCAATATATAGATAACATTCTTAGTAGAGCTTCTGGCATAATGCAAACCCTAATAGATGATGGTATTTTAAATTTTAGCTTGCTTAATTTCCAGGATTATTTCTTCCATAATTAGTTCCCAACTTGGGTTTAAAAATGTACCACATATGTGAGAGGCTCAGTTTATTTAAAGCACTATTGTTGTTCTGTCTTTGTTGTGTCCTCAGTGTACATTGATAATAGCCAAGATCATAAGAGCTTTCATGATATTCATCAATCTGCTATCAGTATTTTAATATGGTTAAAACGTATTTATGGATCAAATTATATCAGTTCCTTATTGATCCAAGATTGACAAAAGTGCTTCAAAGTTTGCAGTTTAAGAACTACCATGATGAGATTAGGCTGAGTGAAAAATGGTCTTTGGAAATATCAGATTCAAATGCAATGTGTAAAATGAAGTCCTCCTTTTATGTATATTTTAGCAATTTTTTCAGATATTACTATTCTTCAAGTTTTATGATAAATACCAATCTGGCAAATATGAGGATGCTGCTCTTGCATTCAAAGAAATACATTTTTATTTAAAGCACATTTTTATAAACACATTGATAAGTTTTTAGAAAGAAACTGCATCCAGATGCTGTTGCTATAGTAAATATGAAAGTATCTTTCTGTATTTAAAATATGGCTTTTCTATTCTAAAGTTGTAGTTGTTTGAAAAATCATTTGATCTTTTTCTTAACGAGTGCCAGAAAGTTAAGCTTGATATCAACTATGGAAAGAAGAAAACTGCTGCATTTGGAAGGTAGCAAGCGATCTTAAATGCAGAATGCTATCAAAACTACCTACCAGGTCAATTTGCTAAGTTAAGTGTTGATGCATTTTGCAACTGATGCACTCTGGCAGGACCATTCAAGGAGCATAACTATTCAAAAGCATACATTTGATAGAAAAATTCAAAGTGGACAACTGACAACATCTGTTCTAAAAGCATTCCCGGCTAAAATCTTATCCTCCATGCTCTGTGGTGCAGAACTCTGGAAATCAATTATGTATGTGGGTGCTTGGAGAGAGCTAAGTATTTTCCCATCTTTAGGAAGAAAAACTTACAGTGCCAGCAGGCATTCTTTTATAGGTAGGGTGGTTCCTCTCTTGAGCAAGAATATAAGCTATGCTTATCAAGTTGCTTAAAACTATTTGTCTTGACCTAATACGCCACCTGATATGAAGAGCTGACTCATTGGAAAAGACCCTGATGAGGGCAGGAGGAGAAGGGGACGACAGAGGATGAGATGGTTGGATGACATCACCAACTCAATGGACATGAGTTTGAGTAAACTCTGGGAAATGGTGAAGGACAGAAAGCCTGACATGCTGCCGCCCATGGGGTTGCTAAGAGTTGGACATGACCAAGCGACTGAACAACAAAGTGTTCCTGTTATATGGTTCTGTTTACAATTGGGTGAAAATAACATGTGCATTGTAGAAGTATGCAAGATAATTTAATGTGAATTAATCATTCATCTTCTCTCAAAACATGGCTAACATTGTAACTGATATTCATAAGATGTGTGTATGACATTGAAATATGGTTTTGAAACAGTTTGTTAAAAAATAATATCTGATGATCACAGGTGTGTAATTCAAACAAATGAAGCCATGTATAGAAAGAAAGAAGAAAGCCATAAAATACTGTTAATATATCTAAATATAGACATAACTCATATTCAGAGTACATTATATGAAATGTTAGGCTGGATGACTCACAAGCTGGAATCCGGATTGCTGGGAGAAATATTAATAGCCTCAGATATACAGATAACACTTTAATGGGAGAAAGTTAAGATGAACTAAAGAGCCTCTTGATGAAGGTCAAAGAAGAGAGTGAAAAATCTGGCTTAAAACTCAATATTCAAAAAATGAAGATCATGGCATCTAGTCCTATCACTTCGTGGCAAATAGATGGGGAACTGTGAAAGCAGTCTAAGGTTTCATTTTCTGGAGCTCCAAAATCAATGCCAATTGTGACTGCAGCCACAAAAGTAAAAGACACTTACTCCTTGGAAGAAAAACTATGACAAACCTAGACAGTGTATTGAAAAGCAGAGACATTGTTTTGCCGAAAAAGGTACGTATAATCAAAGCCTTGGTTTTTTCAATAGTCATGTATGGATGTGAGAGCTGGACTGTAAAGAAAGCTGAATGCTGAAGAATTGATGCTTTTGAACTGTGTTGCTGGAGAAGACTCTTGAAAGTCCTTTGGACAGCAAGGAGATCAAATCAGTCAATCTTAAGAGAAACCAATTCTGAATATACATTGGAAGGACTAATGCTGAAGCTGAAGCTTCAGTACATTGGCCACCTGATGTATAGAGCTGACTCACTGAAAAAGACCCTGATGCTGGGAAAGATTGAGGGTGGGAGAAGAAGGGAAAGCAAAGGATGAGATTGTTGAATGGCATCATTGATTCAATGGACATGAGTCTGAGTGATTTCAGGGAGATAGTGAAAGACAGGGAAGCCTGGCATGCTACTGTTCATGGGGTCAGAAGGAGTCAGATATGACTTAGCAACTGAACAACAACAACAAAAGTGCTTAAAATTGAATATTTTTATAGCAATAGACAATATCAATGAGTCACAAATAAAATGCAAACTTATGACAAATAAAGCCAATATGGGTAATATAACAAGAATTTCTTCTGATTGATGAGAAATAAATATAAGCTCCAGGAGTTGGTGATTAACAGGGAAACCTGGCGTGCTGTAGTCCATGGGGTCACAAGAAGTTGGACACAGCTAAATGAATGAACTGAACTGAAATATAAAAGAAAAATGGGAAAGTGATAAGTATATAATTTAAAATAAGTGAAATGACTTTACTAATAAAATATGTAAAAATGTGCTCAATATCAATAAATGTAAACATCAGTTAAAATAATATTGTAATATAGTTTTCAACAATAAAGTTAATATTTAGAAATAAAGACATTAGCAGCTATTGGCTGATGATTCTGTGAAAGAGATAAACTCTGATGAGAATATAAATTGCTAAAATTTTTCTGGAAAGCAGTTTGATAGGATTAGTGTTCTAGCTCTGGTGGCAAGATATTATCACTACACTCTGCCTTCCATTTGCAAATATAGAAATATCCTTTATACATATATTTATTTGTTACAAAGTATCTGGAACTTTTAGGACCTTCCCAAAATTTCAGTGGCTTATGCTGTAAATATCTTTAAAATTTTTAAATACACAAACATTTTTACCCAGAAATTCTAGGGTGTTAATACCCTAAAAGCTCTATCATTTGTATATATGTATAGGTATATGGATATTTGTTTACAAATTCACATCTCACACACACTGAAAATTGTTCATTGAAGCAAAAATGAGAAAATGACAAAAATGTGTTTCATGTGATATCTATTGAGTAATTGTATAAACATATTTGTGTGTGTATAAACATGTATATATACCCATATGTTCGTGAGTATCTTTCTAAGTAACACCTGTAGGAATGTCAAAAGCAAATTTTAAAGTACTGAATCTCTCTAATTTATCTATATATAGATTGATTTTGCTAATCCCTCTATATGAATATGGGCTTCCCAGGTGGCTCTGGTGGTAAAGAACCCTTCTCCCAGTGCAGGAGATGTAAAGAGACACGGGTTTGGTCCCTGGGTTGGGAAGATCTCCTGGAGGTGGGCATGGCAACCCACTGCACTATTCTTGCCTGGAGAACCCTTTGAACAGAGAATCCCTTGACAGACTGTAGCTGGTGGGCTATAGTCCATAGGGTCACAAAGAGTTGGACACAACTGAAGTGACTTAGCATGTTCACATATACACACACACACATATTTACAAATATAGTACAAATGTATATAATAGAGATTATATAAAGAAATTGTACTTTATGCTTGTGTTACCAATATCTTCATTTTAATCTCATCTCTTGGATATACTTCTGCCTATTACAAATTATATTTTTAAACTACATGTATAATATAATTTGACATATATGGATCTAGTGTTGATGATGGATTTGTCTCTTAGTATTGTTTTTCCTTGTATTTTAATGCATCTCATATATTTTTCTTGAGAACTGGACATCATTTGTGAGATAGAAAGAAGTATAGTACATAGATATTGCATCTGGCAATGTTTTCCTTTTGTTACAATTCTAGTTCAGAATATGTGATCATCTAATTTGGAACTGAGTTAGGTTTGAGGTTTTTTCGCTTTTCTAATTATCCTCTCTCATTACAACACTGGCTTAGGTTACCTCTGGTGGTACCTTGTATTCAGTGTGGGAGATAGTTTGCTTGGAGAATATTTTGTTTTCTGATGATTGCTCTCCTTTCTGCTTTTTCTCATTGTACTAGGCTTCAGATAGTCTTTGTCTTTTACAAATTACTTTATATTCTATACATTATAAAAGAGGAGGAGACTTTCTCTACTGTTCTCATGAAGCCTCTGTGTCAGATAATCTCTGTATTTTACAGACATAGGTGTCGGGCCTACTGCTTCTGATTCTGGGCATACTTCTGAACCTAGCATGCATTTCTTCTTTTCCTCTAGATTTTGGATTTTTTTTCCCCTCTTTCCCTCATTGGTGCAGTGAAATTTTATTTATGCACTCTGGTAGCGGTGCTCATTGCCTTTGCTTCAGTATGACACCACCCTTACGTCTGAAAGCAAATAGAAACTAGAGAGCCTCTTGATAAAGGTGAAAGAGGAGAGTTAAAAAGGTGACTTAAAACTCAGCATTCAGAAATCTAAGATCTTGGCATCTGGTCCCGTGATTTCATGGCAAATTGATGGGGAAACAATGGAAACGGTAATAGACTTTATTTTCTTGAGCTCCAAAATCACTGTGGATGGTGACTTGCAGCCATAAAATTAAAAGATACTTTAAACAACAAACTATATGTTAAAGCTTTTGTTTTGTAAAGAAGATAGAGGATAGATGCCCAGATCAGTTTCCTATTGTTTTTGTGAGTCCACTGTCATATTGTAAATGTCACACTGTTTCTGTACATGCCTCTTTTCCACATTTTTACTAATAATTATTGAACAAGAAGAAAAACCAACAATATGATATTTTTGATGAAAAAAGTAGACATGTTAGTCACTGACTTGTATTCTACTGCCGATGAAGTAATTCATGCCCTGTCATTTAGACAAATCCACCTTATAATTTCTAAATTATTTTGGGACTTCCTTTTTAATAAGAATGGCACAGCATGAACTGATGCATGATTGTCTCTTGAAATTATATATTAACTGTGATTATGATTATTATTAGTCATTATGACCTTATTATACAACTGCAGTGCCTAGTAGATCCTGTTATAGATGTGGTATAATGATAATTATATTGTTTTTAATATGGTACTGTGAGAGTCCCCTCATGTCTATAGCATTGACTAAATGTTAGGTGGCAATTTTAGACTTACAATGTTTATAATGTTTCTATGAACTTAACTTTTTGCTTGACGGAAAAGAGCCACTAAGTCTTACTCAGATGATCCTCTCTTTTTCATATCTTATATGTGAAAATGGATTTCACCTAATTCCCATCCATCTGATAAGATCTATATCCAAAGTTACTGAAGACACTGGTAAATTATTGCATTATTTCTATCACATCTTGAAGAAAACAAGAAAAAAATGAAGCAATGATTTGTAATACTGCAAAATTTGAAGTTGAGAAACATTTGTCAGCAGCATAGAATATGAACTGAAATATTGTCCCTTTTTTAGGGACTAAGTATGGTCAGAAGCTGGTTTAATGCTGAGATGAAATGGTACTAGAACCAAAAGATAGATTGAATCAAAATTGGAATGAAGTGCATATTGTTTCCTTCTATGAAAAATAATCAATATCCTTCATCTTTATTTCCCATTTTCTCTTCCCATCTATAGATATTCTTCTTTCAGGGCCTGATAGACCTCTGATCTTACTCTTTCATTGTACTATATTGGTATTCACTTAAAATGTTTTTCTCCAAATTCTATTTTCTCTCTTTTCATCACTTAACATGTTATATTTCTTCCCATAATTCTAAGACAATAATGAATATTATAGTATTATAAGTAGAAATTAGAATTCCTTCATCTAATAGTTAATTAATAAATTGGGGAATTCTAAGTTCTTTCAAATATGATTCCTTTCTTTGCTTGTAAATATAATGGTGTCTTATTTGTATTATGTCATTGAAGATACTGCAAATATAATGAGAAAAGCCCTCTTCTTTCTACAGCTTGTCTTTGAACCAGTGAAGAATGACTTCTAGAATGACATCTTTTAGAACTTTATGATCAGTCTCTATAATTTCAACCTAAAGGTAAGGTCTATTTGTCATGTTGTTCACTTGCCAAGTTGTGTCCAACTCTTTGTGACCCCATGGACTGTAGCGTGCCAGGTTTCCCTATCCTTTGCTGTCTCCCGGAGTTTGCTCAAGCTTATGTCCTTGAGTTGGTGGTGTTATCCAACCATCTCATCCTTGGTCACCTTCTTCTCCTCCTGCCCTTGATCTTTCCCAGCATTAGGGTCTTGCTTAAATTTATTCTCTAAGACTAAGTTACCTTGGTTTGGGGCTATGGGCTGTTTGTCTTTGGGAAAATCTCAGTTAAGAGGTGGTGTATTGTATAAAGGGCTTTCTTGGAGGCTCAGGTAGCAAAGAATCCTCCTATAAGTGCAGGAAATCAGGGTTTGATCCCTGGGTTGGAAAGGTGCCCTGGAAAAGGGAATAGCTTCCCACTCTAGTATTCTTGCTTGGGAAATCCCATGGACAGAGAAGCTAGAAGGGCTTTAGTCCATGGGGTCACAAAGAGTCAGACATCTCCTATTGAAAAAAAATAAGATCTAATAAAAGTACATTTGAATGTAGAGTTTCTTTCCTTTATTAATTTATATTGTAGTTGCTTTTCAATGTTTCATTAGTATCTGCTGTACATCAGAAACTTATACATACATCCTCTCTTTTGTAGATTTCCTTCCCATTTAGGTTGTCATAGACTATTGAGTACAGTTCCCTGTGCTATACAGTAGGTTCTCATTAGTTAATCTTTTTCATACATAGTAGTGTATATATGCCAATCCCAATTTCCCAGTTCATTCTGCCCCCTCTTTCCACCTTGATAACTGTAAGTTTGTTTTCTAGAATGTAGAGTTTCATTTGACAGCCTCAATGAAAGTGAAAGTCTCTCAGTCATGTCCAACTCTTTGCGACCACGTGGACTATACAGTCCATGGGATTCTCCAGGCCAGAATACTGGAGTGGGTAGCCATCCTCTTCTCCAGGGGATCTTCCCAACCCAGGGATTAAATCCAGGTCTGCCGCATTGCAGGCGGATTCTTTACCAGCTGAGTCACCCAGACAGCCTCAATAGTTAGACTCTATCCAGTTTAACTATTTTATTCCCTAATGCCACTATCTCTAGCACCATAAACAAAGCTCAGTATTTTTTCAAATTCTTTACATATTGAAATTTATTTAATACTAGAAAATAATTTTGAGTGTGATTATATATAAGAATAATTGTTCTTTTATAGCCACTGAATGATATTATGCACAATGAAAAATATTGCTGTACTATTATAATATTATATAACTGGCATGTGGTTTATTAATCAAATGGTATCTAAACACATTTTAAAACTAGAGTACATACATGTGTGAGAGAAATGCTTCCATTCTAGAGACAATGGCTGGTGTACTATAATGATGTATAAAATTCCCTTAAAGTAAAGTAAAGTTGCTCAGTCATGTCTGACTCTTTGCAACCACATGAACTGTAGCCTACCATGCTCCTCTGTCCATGGGATTTTCCAGACAAGAGTACTGGAGTGGGTTTCCATTTCCTTCTGCAGGGGACCTTCCCTACCCAGGGGTCAAACCTGGATCTCCAGTATTGCAGACAGATACTTTACCGTCTGAGCCACCTTAAGTAGAGCTAAAACCTTTCAGAAATCTGTAGTACAGAGACTGCTGTAGTACAGAGCTAGGAGTTGATTTTAAATAGATAATGATTCTATTCCATGTTTTCCCTTTTGTGCAATAGATAAACTTGTATCTACCCTAAAAATTTCACAAAACTTTGTAAAGATTACCTGAAATAATGCATTTACAATAACAGAAAACATGAAACATTCCACAAAAAAGTAAGCAAACTTCTTTGTACTCTTTGAATTCATTTTATAAACTATCTTTTGCAGAGACGTTGCACTATTTGATGTTGATGAGGAAAAAATCCATTCTGGAATAGCTAGTTTGGAGGTGGAACATTGTTATTTTAGAGATACTGAGAAGCAGTAAGGGTCTGTTCAATATCTTGTTTTCTACTACTGAAACTGAGCCAAATGCAAAGATCCTTCTGGAAGTCAATGGGAGTTCTGAACACAAGCCAGAGCAAGATGAGAAAAATAAAGCAAAATGAGGAACTGGCCTGAAGTCAACTGTTTAAAAAATGAAAGTAAAACTTTCTGATATGTTCCCCTAATGGTAGATAATTATATATTATATTTTAGATGGTTTTCAAAGTGCCTTATTCATTCATTAGTCAGTGCACCTTGTGATCTTTGAATGAGATCAGAGTATTGAAAGATTTGTCTTTTAAGTTCAATTAACTTTAGTGTGGGAACACAGGTACCATTGAGAGAGTTAATCCATTTCCTTTCATGGAACTTATATGGGAGGGAAGAGGAGTATTAATAGAAGGAATGCATGAGCCAATTTTCAATTTTCTTTTATTATTCTAAAATATTTCATCTGATAGACACTAGGGAAAAGTTGTCTTTCTTATGATCAAACATTTTCTTTCCCAAACTTAATTTTGCTTTTGAAATTTTGAACTCCTCATACAAGATTATAAGAAAAGAACCTGAAATATACAGCAGCAATCCTTAATTTCTACAACATTTTTGGAGTTTGATATTATTATAAGGCAGAAATAATGTAGGGAAGAAGATTGATTTCAATTTTAAACTTTATTAGTATTATAGAACTATTTACAAACATTTCACCCTGTTATACTTATTTTTCAGGAGGCATTGTATGCCAAACTAAGTTCTCAACTCACATTTTAAAACTATTCTTTAGTTTGAGTCATTTTGTCATTATCTATGAGTTGAAGAAATGAAAACACTGAATTTACCTGTCCGTGGATCCTAAAAGCATGCAAGGTATCAGATACTCTTCCTGGATAGAGTTCAAGCATGGTACAAGGAGCTGAAAAGCATGGCACACTCTGGGAAAAAAAAATCTAGATAAAAATAATCTATTCACGTGGAAAGTTAAATGAGAATAAAGCTTTTAATGCAGGAAGAGAAAAGAAAAAGAAATAATCATGAAAGCTATTTCTTAAAAACTATGTAAGATAGAAGATATTTCTCTTCATTTCATAATAAATGGGAGATACAGATAATGTATTGGAAAGAGAATTCCAGAGGTAGGATTATTTATACTTCAGTGCAAATAACCCAATATTAATTATTTAAAGCAATTGTCAGTAATATAGACATAAAATTTAAATTTTATATTCACTTAGTCAACTGAAATATAAGTGAAAAAGATAATTCAAATTTTGCATTGATATTTTCTTATAAAATTAATGTATGCTCAATACTGAACATTTGAAAAAATGGATAAGAGTTAAAAAGAAAGTAATATTTGTCTATAGGTACCATAGCTAGAGAGGAATATGGATAACATTTTAGCATACTTCCTTCTGGTATTTCTAATCATATATATTGTATGTACACTTTCTCTCTTATTTTTTGCACTTAAAACATTTGACTGGTTTCAATAAAATTGCCCAATTATCTTAAGATACTCTGGTACATTTTTATTGCTATCAGATGTCTATAACCCAAAAGCACTTATTTGTAATTTAGAAAAGTTCATTTAGATGCTGATTTCATTTTATATTAATAACAATCCCTTTAAATGGGTAGGCAGAAGTTATCTCTATAGCTTTCAAAACTAATATCTAGGGAATCTGACTACTATGATGGTTGGATCTAGGTCTCCTAAATCTTAATTGTTTGCTTTTTCTTCATTAAGAGATAATGTACCATACTTCACTGGTACTTTAATTATTAAAAGCTCTCTGGAAGGAATCCAGATGGAACACACATCATATCCCCCCAAAATGTCAGAAGTTCAAATATGGATTTATACTTTTGAATGAAACAACATAGTCAGAAATAAAAGGATTTTGGCTCAACATATAATCATTTGTTTCCAAAGTCTATAAATCCTGAGTGTATTTTGATCTGTTTTAAAAACACAGATCAAATACTAATAAAATGTTTTGAACAATAGCAGCCAAAAAAGTTATTGACAGTTTTTCAGTGTTGATATCTTTCCAAGCAATTTACTCTCCTTGGCAGAACACAGGAGATAGTTCTACTCTTCAGTGACTAGCTAATGTTTTAAACATATTGTGCATCACAACCTTTTTCTTAACCCAAATTAAAATGGAAATAACTACAATTTGAAAAAAGGACAGAGTGTGGAAGAGCTAATTAAACTTTGGACAGAAAGCTCATAAAACTGTTGTTTAGAAGAGAATAAGCAGGTTATCCACATTTAGCACATATTTTCATAAAAAAAAAAACTCTTTAAGGAAACATACCATCTGTCAAGTTACCACTGATGCAGAAGATATGAACTTCAAGTGCTGAAAATAGCTGGGACTTATGCAAATTTTTTTGTTTTATTTCAAAGTAATTAGTTAATAATGTAATTGCAGTGTGCTAAAATTATCTGTAATCCTTATTTTAAAAGAAAAATATTAGCGATTTGATTAAAAGTTAAGAAGTTAAGTTTATTACTGCTTTGTTCCTATCAATAATAGTATGTCTTGCTTATTGAAGATCATAGAAAATACAAAAGTTTTAGTGCATAGTTGCACTAAGAAATAAGAACTATTGAGAAATAAAGAGAACAGCTAGTGTCTGGATAGTGACGGAAAGCATACACTATTCAGTGTTTGGTAAATTAGGGTTAGGGTTTCACAGGATTATGTCTTTTGCAGAGAGATATTCTGATAGTTAGTACATGTCTGACTCAATAAGTATTTGTTGATTGAATAAATGAATGCATATACTGATGTGTCAGTTCTACTTTCCAAGAATTTCTAAGCATATGAATTAACAGTGTTTGCTACTCCTTTTGATCTTCATCGGGCTTTTCTTTCTTTCTTTCTTGATATTCGGGGAAGAAGCATTATGTTAGAGAATAAACTAAATCAACCCGGAGAAAATTCTTTTTCTAAGAAACGGACGTTGGAATAAGAAAGGGAGTAAACTAAAAACGTGGTTCAGTAGAGAAATGGCTACAGTGAAAACATGTGGCGACAAATTGATAAACTAATCCATTGCCCGTGTTTATGTCATTGTTTCAAAATTAGTGCAGTCTTCCAAAATTTATCTCTGTGCTGTGTCACTGGCACAACACAGAGTATAATTGTTCCTTAAAAAGTCTAAAAACTACACGTCATTTTAATAGTAGGGATCTGTGTGTCTAAATAAAATTGATGAATGCTGAAGAGTTTGAAAAATTGTTGAGGAAATCATAGCAAAGATGCCGGGGGTCTTGGCCTCCAGAAGAGAAGAATTCAATCCGGGGCCAGAGACGAGGCTTGATCGCTCAGAGCTTTTGTGTAATAAAGTTTTATTAAAGTATAAAGGAGATGGAGAAAGCTTCTGACATAGGCATCAGAAGGGTGCAGAAAGAGTATCCACTTGCTAGAGTTAGCAGTGGAGTTATATACTGAATCAGAATTAGCCAGAAAGTTTAATCCAGAGACTGTCCTCAGAGAGGATACATTATTGTTATATAATCCTTGTAAAGACTTCACAAGACCTACTCCCATAATTTACATTTTAATATAAAAGGATTAATATTTGACAACAGAAAGATCCTCCAGACCCACTATACATTTTAAGATATCAGGACTAGTCAGAAGGTTTTTAGAGAGAAGAAACTGTCCTCCAGCTAGATACATTGTTGTTGTATAATCCCTAGTATAAACTGAGTTGTGTAATTGACTAAGGCAAAGGGATGCAGAGGAAAAAAAAAAAATTGTCCTTTTTCTCCTCCTTAAGAATTCCAGACCCCTCTCTCCTTGGGGACTCCTAGACTTCTTACCAACCTGCCTACGAAATGACTCTCAAGTTCTTTCAAGATTCTTTAAAAATGTGGATGCAGTAAGTAGTGTTGAGAGAAAAAAAAATATTGCTCATTCCATGCATCCAAGCTCACTTTGGCTTCTTGCAGTGGTACTACTTCATGCTGTTCTAAGCAAGCAGACAGCAAACTCTGTGCATGAATGATCAAGTTAGAATTCAACCAGCCTGTCTGTATTATAAAAGAGTATTCCTTGAAGAAATCCATATTTCCTTAAAGATACATGGATGCCATTTATTATCTTTTTCTTTCCACCTTGTCAACTTGATTAGCTTTCCAGTAATAATATTTCCAAGAATGGTTCTTTATGGAGCAGTTTCTGGATTTGGAGCTTATCACAGTGAGGACTGGAAAGAGTAGGCTGCAACATGCAGTTCTACGTATCTAGTGTAAACGCGATCTGTTTTATTCAAACATGGCACCTAGTAGATAATTCTATTTCTCTGTCTCACGTGGATGTAGGTGTTTTTCATATTCTTCAGAGGTTTTCTAACAACTGTGTAACATGTCATAATTACTTAGGTAAAATTTCAAGTAATTCTTAGCCACGGCTTTGAGATAACCCAAGAAAGATCAATTGCCACATTTATACTGTAAAACTCTAAAATGCAATTAAATTATTTAACATTAAAAATGTGAGAGGCAGGAGAAGATTGAGGAGCTGGGTGGAGAGAAGATGAGTCATGTTGATTTAACTATAGAGTCCTGAACTTGGAGTACTTCTGTGAAGCACTGCTTTTATTTCACATGCTGTACACTTTGATATTTACATAAACTTTGGAATTAATGAAAGGGAGACAGCGTTTTCCAGGGAAACAGTTTGCCTGTGTTCTACCTCAATCACTCTAGCTCTATCACTAATTAGTGGTGGGATTTTAGGCAAATACTTGTCTACTCTGTGTCTCCGTAGCAAATGTATAAAATGAGATTAATTATACTATTTATCTCTTTGGGTTTTTTGTGAATGAGATCATCTATGTGAAGGAATTTATACAGCATCTTGTCCAGAGTAAGAGATGACTAAATATGTAATAATAGCCATCATTATTGAAAGGGAGAGGAGTGATTAGAGAATTTTTTGGAGGACATTTGATGCAGAACAGCTCAGATATCCCATATGAAGACCAGGACTCCTCGTGGTTATATTTCTGTAGTGTCAATGTAAAGTAAAAACAATAACCAATAAAAAATGTGTCATCAATTATTTTCTATTTCTACCCAAGAAATTTTCATCAAGACCCACATCTCTATACTTAATGTGAATGTACCTGTATATATCAACCCTTCTGTGGTTACAGAATTTTCACAAGTAAGCTAATTAATTTTAAAAGACATATCATTTTGACTCACATTCATACTTGAGTTTGTGAAAGTATTACAGCCAGAGAAATAAAGGATATTTTAGCACTTGTGTCATCATCCTTTGCCGAGAGATAGAGAGGACAGAAATGATAACCATTATTTCATTGTAATTCAGTAGACTGAGTAAGCAAAAGTCTGCAGCTTCATATAGCTCTGCTCAATCTTTCTATGCTCTAGGGTGATACCCATCCTTGAAAGAATTGAAATCAGTTGAGGGAGACTAAAGGGTCAAAATATTATTAACAAATATTGTAAAATATCAATTCAGTTTATCTCTAGGTAATCTAAGAATTGCGTTTGTTCTTTTAGTCTTAATATTTTATTGAAGAACATTTGAGGTGCCTTAGTCAAAAGGCTCATTTCTCTAATAATCAAAACGAATGACTGGGCACATGTGAATCTGGGAAATAATGAATGTTTCGTGTGTGTGAGACACTATGTTAAGTAAGATCATTTCTTTTCAGAGTCAGTTTAGAAAATCAATAAAAATGTATTTGCTTTTGTTATAAAGCAAAACATTTAAGATGGTGTAATAAAGATTAATGTGCTATCTGAGTAGGTGGAAGATGATTTCTTATTTTAGTGGTGCATTGGATTATATTTCCTAGGATAGGTGAGGTTTTAGGCCTTCAGTGAAGAATAGGGCTTCAGCTCCACAACAGGAGATTGGGTAGGAGAAAGGGGGACTGTTGTAAACAGAGAACAGCAGGAACAGAGGTGCGAGAGTATAGAGAGAACTAAACATTATAGACTATAAGGCCACTTTACACACATGGTAGTAGCTAAAACTAAAAGAGGACAGAGCAACAAATGCTGGTGAGTGTGTGAAGAAACTGGAACCCCAAAAAAGGTGCTAGTGTGATTGTAAAATGGTGCAGCCATATTAGAAAATAGTTTGGCATGCTTCAAAATGTTAAACATGGAGGTACTATGTCCTGCAATCCTAGTCCTGGGTATATATTGCAATGAATATGAAAACAAGTGTAGTTCACTTCTGTAGTTCAGTTGTATCCTACTCTTTGTGACCCCATGGACTGCAGCACAACAGGCTTCCTTGTCCGTCGCCAACTCCTGGAGCTTACTCAGACTCATGTCCATAGAGTCAGTGATGCCATCCAACCATCTCATCCTCTGTTGTCCCCTTCTCCTTCTGCCTTCAATCCTTCCCAGAATCAAGGTCTTTTCCAACAAGTCAGTTCTACATATCAGGTGGCCAAAGTATTAGAGTTTCAGCTTCAGCATCAGTTCTTCCAATGAACATTCAGGACTGATTTCCTTCAGGATTGAGTGGTTGGATTTCCTTGCAGTCCAAGGGACTCTCAAGAGTCTTCTCCAAACCACAGTTCAAAAGCTTCAATTCTCAAATGCTCGGCTTTCTTTATAGCCTAGCTCTCACATCCATACATGACTACTGGAAAAACCATTGCTTTGACAAGTACCTTTGTCGGCAAAGTAATGTCTCTGCTTTTTAATATGCTGCCTTGTTTAGTCATAGCTTTTCTTCCAAGGAGCAAGTGTCTTTTAATTTCTTGGCTGTAGGCACCATCTGCAGTGATTTTGGAGCCCAAGAAAATAGTCTGTCACTGTTTCCATTGTTTCCCCATCTATTTGCTATGAAGTAATGGGATCAGATGCCATGATCTTAGTTTTCTGTATGTTGAGTTTTAAGGCAGATTTTTCACTCTCCTCTTCACTTTCATCAAGAGGCTCTTTAGTTCTTCTTCACTTTCTGCCATAAGGATGGTGTCATCTTCATATCTGAGGTTATTGATATTTCTCCTGGCAATCTTGATTCCAGCTTGTGCTTCATTCAGCCCAGCATTTCTCATGATGTACACTGCATATAAGTTAAATAAGCAGGGTGACAATATCCAGCCTTGACATACCCTTTTCCAAATTTGAAACCATTCTGTTGTTCCATGTCTAGTTCTAATTGTTGCTTCTTGACCTGCATACAGATTCCTCTCTGGAGGAAGGTCAGGTGGTCTGGTATTCCTATCTCTTGAAGAAATAGTTTCACAGTTTGTTGTGATCCACACAGTCAAAGTCTTTGGTGTAGTAAATAAAGCAGAAGTAGATGTTTTTCTGAAACTCTTGCTTTTTCAATGATTCAAAAGATTTTGGCAATTTGATCTCTGGTTCTTCTGCCTTTTCTAAATCAAGCTTGAACATCCGGAAGTTCACAGTTCAAGTACTGGTGATATCTGGCTTGGAGAATTTTGAGCATTACTTTGCTAGCATGTGAGATGAGTGCAATTGTGCAATAGTTTTAACATTCCTTGGCATTGCCATTCTTAGGAATTGGAATGAAAACTGACCTTTTCCAGTCCTGTGGCCACTGCTGAATTTTCCAAATTTGATGGCGTATTGAGTACAACACTTTCTGAGCATCATCTTTCAGAGTTTGAAATAGCTCAACTGGAATTCCATCACCTCCACTAGCTTTGTTTGCAGTGATGCTTCCTAAGGCCTACTTGACTTCACTTTCCAGAATGTCTGACTTTAGGTGAGTGATCACACCATCATGATTATCTGGTTCATGAAGATCTTTTTGTATAGTTCTTCTGTGTATTCTTGCCACCTCTTCTTAATATATTCTGCTTCTGTTAGGTCCATACAATTTCTGTCCTTTATTGAGCCCATCTTTGCATGAAATGTTCCCTTGGTATCTCTAATTTTCTTGAAGAGATCTCTAGTCTTTCCAATTTTATTTTTTCCCTCTGTTTCTTTGCATTAATCACTGAATAAAGTTTTTTCTCTCCTTGCTATTTTTGGAATTCTGCATTCAAATAGGGATATCTTCCCTTGACCTAAATCAAATCCCTTATGATTATACAGTGGAAATGTCAAATAGATTCAAGAGATTAGATCTGATAGACAGAGTGCCTGAAGAACTATGGACCGGGGTTCATGACATTGTATAGGAAGCAGTGATCAAGACCATGCCCCAGAAAAAGAAATGCAAAAAGGCAAAACGGTTGTCTGAGGAGGCCTTACAAATGGCTGAGAAAAGAAGAGATGTAAAAGACAAAGGAGAAAAAGAAAGATATACCCATGAAAACAAATGTCACCCCAATTATGGCAACATTATTCATGATAGTTACAAACTGGAAGTCATTTCCATTTTAATTAACAGATGGACAAAATATTTTTTGGCCATAAGAAATGCATCTAGTACTCACATATTGTACAACATGGATGAAGCTTGAAAACCTTATGCCAATTGAAAGAAGCCAGATGTAATGATCATATCTTGCATGATTCAGGATAAATAAAAATGTCAAGAAAGACAAATCTAGAGAGACAGAAAGTACATTAGTAGCTGCAAAGGATCGTGAAAGGGTAGTGAATGGGAAGTGGAATGACTATCAAGAAGTATGAAATTTCTTTATAAGATGATGCAATGTTAAACAATTAAATTATTGTTATAGTTACACAAATTTTTGAATAGACTAACAACCACTGCACCGTGTACTTTTAAAGGGTTATTTTTGTGGTATGTAAATTGTATTCTAATAAAGCTGTGTAAAAACAAAGTATGGATTGGTATTCATGTCTATATTTTCAGGTGTAGGAAAGTAGATTAAGGCAAATTTTCATGATTCCATGCAGAGATCCCTAATTTATTACTTCTGTATTCAGCAGGGAACAATTGCATATTTTAAAAACATGGTGCAAGTACTAATACCTAACATCTTGTGAGTGCTTAAATATTTCCAGGATCTGATGTGTCTTACTTGAAGAAATTCTTAACTACCTCAACAGTCCTATGGGGTAGGCTACATTATTATTCCCAAATCACAGAGAAGGTAACTGTGTCATGGATAGTTTAACAACACTGGTAATTTGTGGGGACACCAAGATCTGAATTCCCAATTTTTGTACCTATACAACAATGCTTTTTGATATTATCAGAATTGCATTCTATGAAGAACACTCTTATTGGAGTGTTTAGAGTGCATTAGTTTAGTCTCTAGTGGCTATTAAAATAGTCCAAGTAAAAGACACAAGCAACCTATGGCAATAGCAGTAGAAAATTCTATCAGAACAGTTGAGTTTTGAAACAGAATTACTGTTCATAAAAGCAGCTTTGGCTTGAAGTGCAAACATAAGTGCAGAGTGACTATGACTTAAATTTACTTCTCTCATAAAAAGTAGAAAAATTCTAGATTTCTAAGGCATGGTAAATTTAGAAAATTTGACTATCAGTGGCTAACTATTAAAGAAAACGTGTTCGACCATTAAATATTCGTAAGTAAAGGAGTAATCCTCTTTTGTATGCTGAAACATTATAATGCTCCTGGTAATTACAGATCCACCTATTATTTGTGTTACCCTATCCTCTGTGGGTTGTTTTAAATGCTTTTCTTAGTAGGGTGGAAAGCTCATAAGCTTTAAACTATGGCTCTGTAATGACATAAATGTTTTCTCAGTCTTTAAAATACTTTGGGGAACTCTTAAAATTGTATCACTGCTTATTTGAAAACCCAACCTGGTGCTAATTGTTAATGTGCTATTTTACACTATGGCTTTGTGTATTACAGACCTTAAATAAACACCCCCATAGAAATACCAAATCAAATTGGATTATGGAGAGACTGTAAATTCTGCTCTAAAGTCTAGAGATGGAAAATACTAAGAAGCTTCCCAATATTTTATGTATATATTCTAATTTTCAAGCTTCTCACGATACCTAATATCAAAGAATCTTCTGAGCAAGAAATTAGCAACAGATGAAACAGCGGCAAATACAGATAAAAAAAATAAGAAACAATGAAGACAAGTATTAAATAATAGAAGAAAAATAGACGGATAAACTAAAAAATAAGCAACAAGCTTGAGGGGTGATCTTGTTAATAAGGTGGAAAAAAATTAATCCAGAACATTGAAGAAGTATTCAGTCTTATTTGCAACCTTTATTTATGGCCAAATAAAAAGATAGAAATGCATGAAAAGTTTTCCTCTCTATGATGCTGTAGTACTTTGAATTCAACATTGTTACTTTATATAGAACTTGGATTAAACTGAATGATTCTGTTGTCTGTAACCCTTAAAATACCTGAATAAAATCAATCTTAAAAGAGAATTGAGATGCTTTTTCCTACCATCAATAGTATTCTGGTAGTTTACATTATAACAATTCATCTATTGAAAACTGAGTGTGTATTTTGTGGTAGGCATTATGAAAAATAGTGGTCATGAACAATGAAAAGGACAGCATCTGTCTTCTTGTTTCTAATCACTTAATGGGACTGATAGTCTAGTAAATATTTACACCATTGCCTCATAAGGGTAATGAATGTATACATGTATTTGTGTGAACACATTAAATAAAAGACTGAGGAATGAGTTGGGTTTAAAAGAGCAAAGGCTTTCATAATATAGTCAAATTGAGATAAGATCTCAGAGTTATTCAGGAGTTAAAAGTTTGTCTGAGAGGGAGTAGAAAGTTTCAGAAGCTTGGAAGTTTATTTCTGCACAAATAAAAAGAGCATGGGAGATTGAAAATCACAAATACTTTGCATAATGTGATGAAGTGGGTTTATAAATCACTCATGTATTAGTTCTAAATCAGATATACAAAATATAGAATTATGTAGCAGTTTTAAAGATAAAAATGGTTTTAATTTTTAAACTAATGGTTGCCATATTTTGTTATTATCAGAACCAGTTCTTAGAATCATTCGAGTTGAATCTTTATGCAGAAATCTGACTAGCAGTATTAATTTTAAAGGAGAATTTATATAAACATTCATATTCAATAAGTGAAGAACTGTTTTAGAGATAATATACACAATTTGGTTTCAGATTTGTTCTTATTTCTCTTTTGATCCTTTGACACTGAGGTGTTTCAACACAAGTATGATATCTTTCTCCTCTTTGGTTAGTTTTCTTTTTAGTGTTTTGTTCATGTCATCCTGAAGAACTCAGACTTCTATGCTTCAGAAATGATTGATTCTGTTTCAGTTCAATCTTGGAATGATTTTTTTCCTCTAAAAGAGCTTAAGAAGCCCTCCGTTTATCAAAGTAGACTCAAAATGCTGATAGCACAGACAGAAAACAAGAGAGAATACCCTTATAGAAAATACCCGAATTAGAGAAAACATTGCCTCATTATGCAGTCAACTCTGGGATTACCAAAATTGCACTTTGAACAAAGCATGAGTAAAGATTGAGATTTATTCATAGAAATTCAGAAAGAAAAAAAGTAGCATCTTACTGAACTCCAGGCCACTTAAAACTTCTAGTAAAGGATCCAAAGCTTGTATTTTAACTCTAAACAACTAGTACCAGTTTTTATAATACATTAATTGTAATATTTATATTAAATGAGGCTTATTTTTTTCTAAGTTTGCTGCTTAGAAAATCTCCTGTGTTTTCATTCCATTTTTTCCCCAACAGTGGTATATCCATTATGTCAGTTTGATTCTGTCAAAGAGAAAATAAAGACAAAAAACACTAATAATCATTTACTTAATATCTATAAAATCGTCTAGCTGTTTGATTTTACTTTTACTGAAATAATATATATAAATAAACATTAAATTCATTCCCAAATTAGTAACAATAAAATGAACCATTCATACTTTAAAATCTGTTTAATAAGCAAATGCTTTCCTTTGCCAATTAAACTTTCATGTTCAGAAGCTTATTATTATTTATTTTTACTTTCAAAATATTCTGTAAGATAGTCTCATGTTCTTTTCTATTTGAAGATTTACAAAGATCTGTAGATTTATATCATAAAGATGCGTCATATTAGAGGATTAGGATTTTGCATCTGGGATTATGACACATTGCTAAAAATAAAAAAAAATAAAAAAACAAGAGATAAATTTGTGAAAGAAACAAAAAGAATGCTTCTTTCCTTTTTACCTTTTTTTTTTTCCCTCTCAGTTCTCAGTGCATGTGGGAGAGGCTAGAATGGGAGAAACGGTCAAGTTTAATGGTCAAAAACAGAGAAAACTGAAAGTTCAGAGAAAGGAACTAGATTCAGATTTTCCAAATTATTCATCTGTTATCACTTGCCACCTGTAACTAAAACAACAGACATCAAGTATTTATTAAAAATTGAATTAAACATGGCCTTGTCTAGTTTGATCAAGTTATTTCCCCCCTTTGGTAGATAGAAGATGTATATTTAGTGTGCATGATTGTTTAGGCTTTAAGTTCTCTTTCAAATCTAAAGATGTAACTCAAGTGCTAAATAATTTAAAAAATCTTTTGAATTTTTAGGTTTCTTTCTGTCATTAAAAGAAAAAATAATATTTAGCTCTAATTTATACAATAAATTTTTTTATTATGATGTCTAATATCTGTGTCTTGCCTTATATTAGTCACTCAGTCTTATCTGACTTGTGACTGCATGGTTTGTAGCCCACCAGGTTTCTCTGTCATGGAATTTTCCAGGCAAGAGTACTGGAGTGGATAACCATTCCCTTCTCCAGGAGATCTTCCCAGCCCTGGGATTGAACCTGCATCTCCTGCATTGCAGGCAGACTGTTTACTACTGTCTGAGCCATCAGGGTAGCCCGTTATAGAGTATTTTAAATGCCACAACATAATGATAACAAAGGCCATTGCATTTTTTTTTGGTAAAAACATAATTGAATTATTGGATTAATTTCTGATGTGAGGGAAATCTTTGGAAGGAGAATAAAGATAATCTTTATTGTAAAAGCTTATCACTCTTACCTTTATTGTTTCTTGGTTTGATATCCTCTGTTTCTAATATACAAGTCCAAAATGCCTGCATAATATGATAAATAAAACTGGGCTTTGGACATTCTCTTAGTGAGGTATTAAAATAAAAAGTAAGATATTAGGAAGTAAAGTAAAATATAATTTAAATGTTTTGGCAGAACAATTACCACAAGCCAAGTGTAAAAATAACCCTACTTTCCCAGTACATTCTAAGGTGGCTGGTCTGGGGTGTGTCTGGATGACCTCATGCTTGGCATGTAGTAATTTGTACAACAAATATTTATATGAAATGCTATTACTTAAATAAAATTATTATTATACTTTAAGGAAAAATAAAACAATACTATTTCTTTAAGTCTACAGGGAGGTTGGGAGACAGGATGCTTTGTTCATCTATCACAGCAAGTTCTGTTTTCCTAGCCAAAGATGTTATATATAACACAATGGTAGGCATGCTAAGGAAAAATTCTTATTTGCATAAAAGATGAATTAATTGACTTTGGGTTTAGCTTACTTAAACTATTTATTATTTGTTTTCTGTTTACATTTTTTCCCTAAATAAGTTAATGACTTATCTGTCTGCCCTCACTTATCCAGTGATGTCTTTGATCAAAATTACCTATTTCTGAGATAGAAAGAAAGAGCGTGCTTTGTATGTTAGGCACTGAAAGCAAAAAAGAAAATAGAAGGGCATTAGTATAATACAGTAATCAGTAGAAGCTCAAAAACATGGAGTAAGGTGGAGTTTATTAGTAACTCTGTGATTTAACAAAGTTATTTTACGACAAAGCATTGTTAAGTGTGCTGTGTTTCATAGTCTTTCTTTAGAGTGGCATATTCAAAAATTTCAAGGGGAAAAATGCTATAGCTCATGGCAATGTGTATTATTTAACTAACAATGCTTCCATATAGCCCAATTAAATATGGTACACCTGAGGTATCTGACTGACAAATCCAGAATCGGTAGTTTATGAAACAGAGGAAACTCTAGAAGACATAACAAAAACTAATAGCAGTTATTTCCTACTCTACATGAGCAAAACATCCATCACAAGGAGAGAAACAGCCTCTGAGACCTTTTTAATGAACTGTCTTGGGGGAAAATGTCTCATCCATAGTTACATAGCAAAAAGGTTACAACAAAACATTTTGTTTCTTCTTTGCTCATATCACAAGATAATGTCATGGTGACATGGCTTTGAGACGCTTCAGCTGATACCCTTGTCTCTTAAATACAAAACCTGAATTTGAGAACAGTAAGAAAGAGTGTATTTAAGTAATGAGACTTTTTTACAATCATGTTTTAAAGTTATCCCTTAGTAGCTCTGACAGCATGAGAAATAAATTTTTTTTGAAAAGTAAAATCAAATAAAGGAAAAAGAGATCATGTAACAAAGATCCAGATGCTCAGAAAAACAAAAGAGGTTATAAAATTATATTCAGTAGTCTTACACTGGTTTCCACATAGTTTCATTCATAGTGATATTAAAAGATACTGACAGATTAATGGTGCATTCAATGCTTATAAGGAGCATCATGGGAGTTATCAACACATAGCATTAATTTCCCTGCATCTGTTATCTTTTCAAAGTATTCCAAACAATATGATTATCCCTTGCAAGTGTTCTATTGTTAGGCTAGGATTTGTGTTTCCCAAGGGTACTGATAAATCTACTTGTTATATGTACTAAAATATTCATATTGTAGTGTTTATGCTACTTGGTATTCACTTAAATAAGAGTAACCTCAGTTTTACATTTCATTATAACTACTTTTTCACTTTCAGTGCCTAAATATCTTTAAAAAGAAATAAAATATTCCTTCTTAAACACTTGTGTAAATCCAGGGTAAATCGACTTGTAATGTGTCTCCAATAAATTGTCTCCATGTAATATGTATTATTAACATTCTTTATATTTCTAGAAAAGTGAAGAATTTGAAATATAAACCAAATAGTCAATAAATAGGGAATTTTAAAAATAAAATTATGTACAGTGGCAAGTCTTAGACTGCATATTAACATTTTAAATACTTGGTTTTATTAAAAATAAAATATCTTTCCTTAGGAATTTATCTAGATATCTGATTCATAACATATCTGAAAGATTAATAATATATTTCAATATTCAATGAAAATTTATTTAAGCTCATAGTTACTGTGCAATGTTAACATAGTATTATAACAGTATTGCAATTATTACAATTTTAACTTAGTATTCACTATTGTAGTAGCCAACTTCCAAGCTAATAACAAAATATTAAGGTTACAATTATATTCCTTTTAGAACTGTAGTCATTTAGTCTTTCATTTTGAGGGAGGTGGATGGGAGGATTGAACTGAGATGTTGTCAATTTCAATCTCTAATCTTTTTTCTCTTTTCAATTTTCTTAATGCTTGTATTCTTAAATACTTTCTCACAATAATTTGAATTTATTTCAATCTCTTATACCATAAACATATACTTTTCTCTTAATGTCTTGTCCAATCCCTCTCCTTCCATTCTTGATATATATCAGTCATATTCCTCAAGTTACACCCTCGCTTTGTTACTCCTGATGCCTTTCTTTCCACTCTCAGGCTCAGGATATTGTTTCTGTTTTCTCCTCTTTCTGTTGCACTCCATTTGTTGATATTCAGCTTCACAATTTTGCAAATAGTTTACTTGCATCTCTTTGAAATGGGTTCTTCAAGACTGAAAAAGCAAGCCATGTTCCTGGCTTTTAAAAACAGAGTGTGTTGGGAAGGAATCTACCAAGTGGATTTGAGAAATACCACAGATTCTGACATTAGTAGTTTTTAACTCTGTTATCCAATAGGATAACCAGTAGTCACATGGGGTTGTTGAAAACTTGAAATGAAAAATGAGATTAAATGAAAATAATGAAATCTAAATAGAGTTGAACTGTATCCAATAAAGATTAATATCTGAATCAAGATGTGCTGGAAGTATAAAATACAGAGAAAATTGCAGAGAAAAGCCATCTAGCACACCTGCTAAAGAAGGCCCTTTGATAGAGCGATGCAGAATCATAAATATTTTAATAATTTTAAGCACCGTGTTTTTTCATTTTCTTTACTTCCTTTGACTTCTTGTTGTTCAAGATAGTATGAAAAACTGTGAAATTTTTCACCTTTCATTTTACTTTTTTATTTTTTTCCAAAATATTCATAATTTTGTTTCATTTCATGATATAATTATTTTTTAACTTTTTATTTTGTATTGAGGTATAGCTGATAAACAATTCTGTGATAGTTTCAGGTGAACAGTGAAGGGACTCAGCCATCCATACACATGTACTCATTCATGTATACGAAAAAGTCATTATTCTCATGTCCTCTGGGTAGAAATAAACATAAGAGGTGATTAACTTATTTTTAAAATGCTATAATGTTCCAGTATATGGTTCAAATTTCTTCTTTCTAGAGGAAAATACTAGGTTAGCGCTCAGTTTTCAGGAAGCAAGATCATTAGATTTAAAAGAAGTTTTTTCCTCCAAATTTAACTTTTTACTGTCATTTTGTTTGAAACACTGGACGAAATTATTCATGAAGGGAAAGAAAATAACTTAGAGAACTGCAAACTGAAAAAAATAATTTTATGCTGATGATTTAATTAGAAATTGCATTTATATATATTTTAATATTTTAATTCTTATAATACCTGTCCTATGTAACATTTTTCTTGATTAAAATATTTGTGTAGAAAGTTTATGAGCATTAGCTATCTAAGTGAAAATGAAGTTCACTATCTTTATAAAAATAAAATAAATGCTGTAAAATGAAATAATTTATTGGATATTACAAGCAAACTCAGAATTAGCTATTTTATATAAAGAAAATTTTTCATAACTATAAATTAGTTGAATTATGAGGAGACAGACTCTATGTTAACAAATGGCTTCTGGGATTTAGATTTAACTATAAAAATATTCAGAATACACGATACTAAAATATTCAGTGTTTGTTATTAAGTTTTCTCATTGTTCCAAATATTTAGTTTATGAGAAATTAGTAATGGAGATTTAGAATATATCCCCACTTTGAATTGAGCCCCTGTTATTGCCAGTAAATATATATTTCTCTGGTGCTTTGAATGACCAATATTTAGGGGTCTTTGATGAATATCAAATGAAATAGTCCATTTTTTATTAGTAATATTTGCTATAAAAATAAAATTTTATTTTATGCATTTAAACCATTTCTATTCTTCTAAAATGAAGAATATTCTTCTACATATGAAGAATACAAGTATGTCCATCATTCTAGACATAGAAAGCAAATATGTAAGGTGGGTTTTAAGGTAACAGATCCAACTTAACTTATGATGATTGAATGTTAAATTATTAAGAACAAAAGAAAGCAAATCCAAATGAAGAATAAAAAAATTTATCTAAGACAACAGAAAACTAAATAAAGCCATGGCAATAACTCCAGATATACCATGAATTTCAGTTTGAGTTAAGAAATTATGATTTTCTTGTCTATGGACTGTTAACAATTATAATGTTACTATTAACGCTGTCATAGTGTGAAACTGATACATGTCTATGAGACAGCAGGTTAAGACTTAGGAAATAAATACTGTCTTAATTTGCCTTGGCTTTCATTTAAAAAAAAAAAAAAAAAAAAAGCCTTACACGGAGCTGCTTAAACAACAGAGATTTATTTCCTCGCATCTCTAAACTCCCCATCAAGAGACTGGCTGACTCACTTCCCGGGGAGAGCTCTATTGCCAGCTTGTGAAGAAACCTGACTTCTCACTGTGTATTCACATGCGAAGTGAAGTGAAGTTGCTCTGTCGTGTCTTACTCTTTGCAGCCCCAAGGACTGTGTCCATGGGGTTCTCCAGGCCAGAATACTGGAATGGGTAGCCTCTCCCGTCTCCAGGGGAACATCCCAACCCAGGGATGGAACCCAGGTCTCTCACATTGCAGGCAGATTCTTTACCAGCTGAGCCACAAGGGATGCCCCATTCACATGTGAGCACAGATAGAAAGTGGCTTTTCTCTCTGCCTCTTTTTATGAGGCCGTCAGCCCTATTGGATTAGGGACACACCTTTTTGATCTCATTTAACCTTAATCACCTCCTAAAGACCCTGTATTTTCAAACAGTCCCATTGGGGGTTATGGCTACAACACATGAATTATGGAGGGACACAAGTCTAGCCATAGAAAATACTGTGACTACATATTCAATCACACAAGTTAGTAATAATGCATTTGTTGATTGCCTAATTCAGCAAATACTAGCAGAATATCTTTTCCACTTGCTAAGTTTCTGGAAGGCATCAACATTGCATACTTTAGCACCTGCCTCACATTAATTTGAACAATTCAGCAACTCTGAAAAGAGTTCAGCAATTTTCTATACAAGTTTAAGTGTTAAATGTACCTGATCCTATCCTTAAAGGAGAAAACTTTATGCTGCAGTAGCAAGACCACGGATTCTTTCTGAAACTGTTTTGCCTATAGATTAACTCTTCATTCTAGACAGTTTGCTAAACCAGAAATTTTTCTTAAAGTCATCCATTTATGAATGCTTTTATTATAGTACATGTATAGCCTTTTTCCTTTTCCTTTGTTCCATTCTCCCAGGTAAAAGATACTGATGATACGGCAATAATTCTTGCTAGTCATCTCAAAGGCACATCCATGTTTTCTATAAAAATACCTAATTAAATAAGCATTGACATTTAATAAACTTGTTTTCAGTTAGTCAAAGACACCAGTTTAAGTACAGTGTTCTCAGCCTTATAAAGATTGAGAGCATGGTAGAAATGTTAATTTTTGTTGTTTAGTTCATAGATATTTTCCTATCCTGTAAAACAAATGTGTAATTTTGGATAAAATGTAACATACTTAGCATTCTTTTCAGGAAAACTCTATTTAAAAAAAAAGAAAAAGCAAGTGTACCTTTTCCTACATGTACAAAAGGAGAACCTTATATGAAAATGCAAGCTTCTTGGGAATTTACGGAAAATCTTGTATGGGACTTTGCTCTATCACACAGAGAAGTAATGACTGGGAAGTGGTTTGTGGAATAAGTCAATTTTACATGGATTTTGAGTGACTGAAGGATCCCCAACTGGGACCTGAAATGCATTGATTTCATGTAAGTACCTACTATTTTCTACCAGTTGTATAATAGATCTATACAATACTTTGTTTTTAATAAATTTTGCAGCAAAGTTTATCAAATACTACAAAGGCAAGCCATGGTTGTAATGTTCTCTTCTGTTAGCATTTATAAGTACAAAAACTTGTCATAGGTTAAATGCCAGGCAAGTTCCTGTGTCTAGAATGCCATCCTCTACTGAAAGTCAGCAATGTAACTGAAGAGTCATTTCATCTTATTTATTTTCTGTTTATAAACTTTCTCTTGTATTTTTATTGTTTTTTTTTTAAATTTGGAAACTGTCTCATTATACATTTAACTAACAAATAACTAACTAAATAATTAACTAGCTAACTAACACTGCCTGTATAATACCTTCAAGACTGTTAGCTCCCACCTGAACAAGAGTAGATATAACACATTTATAAAAGCGGTTCATTATCATTGATTCTAAAGATCTGGAATCCCAGAGACAGGAAGGGGAGTCTTGAGGGTGTATACCTTCATTCTGAGGGTTTGTGGAAAGGATTTTGCTCACTTTAAAAAATCCTTCCAGTTCTACAAGCTAAGTATTATCATTATCTACCATAATGAAAATATGGCTTTGCACTACAGCTCACAGATGCTCTCTTTAGATTAAAAGACAAGCAGCTTTCCCTGCCTACAAGTTCAAACACCTCTACTTGGTCTTCAAGATCCAGTGTGATGTCAGTTGTAATAACTAAGTTTTAGGTGACTTCTCTGTATATTTAATCCTTTCTCTTGCTTATGCCCTCATTGAGAAATCAGAAACTGTAGAAAGTGTGAGACTTTGCCCAGCCTCAAGGTAAACAAGTTAGTCTGTCAGAATTTCCTAAATTATTGTGGAAAATCCAAGGTTTTTGGTCCAAAATACAAGAAAATTTCTTAGTACAATTACAGTAGCCAGAGTTACATATTGTGCCAGTTCTCTCAGCCCCAGTTCCCACAGAGAGATGAAAAAAGGGCTCGGTATCGCCTGTCAATGTGGCATTTAGGAAACCTCAATCTTGTGAAAGGGCTGCTGGAAAAGTGCCCACCTTCTCCTGTGGAGAGAGTGATTATCTTATTTTACCAGCATATAAGGATATCTATGCTAAGGAGGAGAGGAATGTATCTCTATCTTCCTTGTCCTGGAGTGGAAATAAACCTGGGGTTTTGGGCAATGGGAGATATCTCTCTTTCTTACCATGGAATTTAGGAGAAAAGTGTAAATGTTAATTGCTCAGTTTTGTCTGACTCCTTGCAACCCTTGGACTATAGCCTGCCAGACTCTTCTATCCGTGGAATTCTTCAGGGAACAATACTGGTGTGGATAGCCATTCCCTTCTCCAGGGGATCTTCCTGACCCACAGATCAAACCCAGATCTCCTGCATTGGCAGGGAGATTCTTTACTGTCTGAGCAACCAGGGAAACCCAACATGGAATTTAGGAGACACCAATTGTAAGCATCTTCTACGTAGAGCTATATTCTTGAAAAAACAGTATGGAGGAAATTGACTATTACTGATATGCAGAAATATGAATTATCTCCCCAAATCAGTATATGACAACTACCTTTTTATTAATAACACTTTTCCACTTTTGTCTTAATAGTCTTATTTATGTTTTTCACTCTCAGCTCTTGGTACAGTACATAGTTTATAATAGACATTCTGAAAATGGGTTTAAGGAAATAATACACACAATTTTATTAAAGAAACTAACATGTTTTCTTATTTCTACTGACAATATATGTCACCATTAACTCACACTTGTGCTAGTAACCATCTCTTTCACAGTCTTTATTCTTATTTTAATTGTTTTATTGGAGTATAGTTGATTTACAATGTTGTGTTAGTTTCTGCAGAACAATAATATGAATCAGTTACACATACATATAAATCCACTCCTTTTTAGAGTATTTCCATGTAGATCATTATCAAGTATTGAATAGAGTTCCCTGTGCTATTCAGTAGGCTTTATTAGCTATTTTTCTAAATATAGTTGTGTGTTTATATTGATCACAATCTTCCCAGTTTGTCTCTCCTCCCTTTTGTTCTTGTAATCAGTCTCTTTCAAGTGTGATGTGTTTTACAACGTGCTGCCAGACCATTTTTTTTCAAGCAAATATAGTAATAATATGACCACAAAGCCTATGGAATAGAATAAAATTCTGCAGACTTATAATCAAAACTACCACATGCTTCAAAGATTTTCCTTCTATCAGTAGTTTTCAAAATGTTGAATATGAGGTGTTCTGTTATAATTTTCTTTGCATTAATACTTCTTGGAGTTTTCTGAGATTCTTACTTCTGTGAGTTTACATTTTTCAGCAAATACGGAAAATGGCATTATTTCTTCAAATATTTTTCTCGATATGGTATCTTAGATTACCCTATAATCTTTCTATTCATGCTCTTCTCAACTCAAATGTATTACACTTAATAAATTATGCAGAATAAACAATAATTTTTTTTTGTTCAAGGAATAATTGAATTATCTTTTTTCTGTTTTTTTAAAAGATTGTCAAAGTTCACATGTAAGATTCCAATTCATCAATACCAGTATTTCAAATGTATTTAATGAAAAAAGAATCTATTAATTTACTTTTAGATATTGATTGTAAAATAAATACTTGAGAAACAAAGGAAATCAGAATTTACTAAGTGCCAATTTGAAACACTTCTTCAGAATTAAAGTTAGCTTTTAAAAACTTAAAGTTAAACCCTAAAGACTCTACGAGAAAATTACTAGAGCTAATCAGTGAATATAGCAAAGTTTCAGGATACAAAATCAACACACAGAAATCCCTGGCATTCCTATACACTAACAGTGAGAAATCAGAAAGGGAAATTAAGGAAACAATCCCATTCACCATCGAAACAAAAAGAATAAAATACTTAGGAGTATTTCTACCTAAAGAATCAAAAGACTTGTATATAGAAAACTATAGAACACTGATGAAAGAAATCAAGGAGGACACAAACAGATGGAGAAATGTACCGTGCTCATGGATTGGAAGAATCAATATAGTGAAAATGAGTATACTACCTAAAGCAATCTATAGATTCAATGCAATTCCTATCAAGCTACCAGAGGTCTTCTTCAAAGAATTAGAACAAATAATTTCTCAATTTGTATGGAAATACAAAAAACCTCGTATAGCCAAAGCAATCTTGAGAAAGAAGAATGGAACTGGCGGAATCAACCTACCTGACTTTAGGCTATACTACAAATCCACAGTCATTAAGACAGTATGGTACTGGCACAAAGACAGAAACATAGATCAATGGAACAGAATAGAAAGCCCAGAGATAAATCCACGCATCTATGGACACCTTATCTTTGACAAAGGAGCCAAGAATATACAATGGAGAAAAGACAACCTCTTTAACAAGTGGTGCTGGGAAAACTGGACAGCCACTTGTAAAAGAATGAAACTAGATCACTTTCTAACACCATACACAAAGATAAACTCAAAATGGATCAAAGATCTAAGCATAAGACCAGAAACTATAAAACTCCTAGAGGATAACATAGGCAAGACACTCTCTGCTATAATCCAAAGCGGGATACTGCATGACCCACCTCCCAGAATATTGGAAATAAAAACACGAATAAACAAATGGGACCTAATTAAAATTAAAAGCTTTTGCACAACAAAGGAAACTATAAGCAAGGTGAAAAGACAGCCTTCAGAATGGGAGAAAATAATAGCCAATGAAGCAACAGACAAACAATTAATCTCAAAAATTTACAAACAACTCCTGCAGCTCCATTCTAGAAAAATAAACAACCCAATTAAAAAGTGGGCCAAAGAACTTAACAGACATTTCTCCAAAGAAGATATAAAAATGGCTAACAAACACATGAAAAGATGCTCAACATCACTCATTATCAGAGAAATGCAAATCAAAACTACAATGAGGTACCACTTTACACCAGTCAGAATGGCTGCCATCCAAAAGTCTACAAGCAATAAATGCTGGAGAGGATGTGGAGAAAAGGGAACCCTCTTACACTGTTGGTGGGAATGCAAACTAGTACAGCCACTATGGAAAACAGTGTGGAGGTTCCTTAAAAAGCTGCAAATAGACCTGCCATATGACCCGGCAATCCCACTGCTGGGCATATACACCGAGGAAACCAGAATTGAAAGAGCCACGTGCACCCCAATGTTCATCGCTGCATTGTTTACAATAGCCAGGACATGGAAGCAACCTAGATGCCCATCAACTGACGAATGGATAAGAAAGCTGTGGTACATATACACAATGGAATATTACTCAGCATTAAAAAAAAATTCATTTGAAGCAATTCTACTCAGATGGACGAAACTGGAGCCCATTATCCAGAGTGAAGTAAGCCAGAAGCAAAAACAACAATACAGTATATTAACACATATATATGGAATTTAGAAAGACAGTAATGAGAACCCAACATGGGAGACAAGAAAAGGAACTCAGATGTATAGAATAGACTTGTGGACTTTGTGGATGAGTGTAAGGGTGGGATGAGATGGGAGAAGGGCATTGAAGCATGTTAATTGTCATGTGTCTAATCAATCGCCAGCCCAGGATTGATGCTCGGGACTGGTGCAGCGAGATTTCCCGGGGGGGGAGGGAGGAGGGAGGGGGGACCCGGAGGGGAAGCATATGTAAACCCATGGTGATATCATGACAATGTATGGCAAAAACAATAATAAAATAAAAAAAAATAAATAAAATAAAATAAAATAAATAAAAACTTAAAGTTTACCAAGAGTTAAATTTAGTACTCCTATTTCACACTTCTATGATATTTAACAAACATATAGAGACATACTATTACACACACAATCAAGGTACAGAATAGATCCATCACCTCCAAAGTAATCTTGTTTAATACACACACACACACACACATATATGTAGAGGTCCAAAGTCCAAAATGGGTCTGGGTCTGTCTAATTGGGCTAAAATCCAAGTGTTAAAAGTCTACAAGCAATAAATGCTGGAGAGGATGTGGAGAAAAGGGAACCCTCTTACACTGTTGGTGAGAATGCAAACTAGTACAGCCACTATGGAGAACAGTGTGGAGATTCCTTAAAAAACTGAAAATAGAACTGCCATATGACCCAGCAATCCCTCTGCTGGGCATACACACCGAGGAAACCAGAATTGAAAGAGACACGTGTACCCCAATATTCATCGCCACACTGTTTACAATAGCCAGGACATGGTAGCAACCTAGATGTCCATCAACAGACGAATGGATGAGAAAGCTGTGGTACATATACACAATGGAATAAAAAAAATTCATTTGAATCAGTTCTACTCAGGTGGACGAAACTGGAACCTATTATACAGAGTGAAGTAAGCCAGAAGGAAAAACAAAAATACAATATACTAACGCATATATATGGAATTTAGAAAGATGGTAACGAGAACCCTGTATGCGAGACAGCCAAAGAAACGCAGATGCATAGAACAGTCTTTTGGACTCTATGGAAGAGGGCAAGGGTGGGATGATATGGGAGAATGGCATTGAAACATGTGAATTATCATATGAGAAAAAAATTGCCAGCCCAGGTTTGATGCTCAGGGCTGGTGCACAGGGATGACCCAGAGAGAGGGAATCAGGAGGGAGGAGGGAGGGGGGTTCTGGAAGGGGAACATATGTATACCCATGGCAGATTCATGTCAATGTATGGCAAAACCAACACAATAAAGTAAAGAAAATTAAAAAAAATAAAAATAAAAAGTTAAAAAAAAAAGAGAAGGGTTGTTTTTCTTTCTAGGAGTTCTAAGAGAGACTCTCTCACCATGCCTTCTTTTAATTTTTATAGACTAGTTGCATTTCCTTGGTTCATGTCTCTATTCCATTAACTTCAAAACCAGCAAGATTGGGCTGGATCCTTTTCACATTATTGTCTTTCTGATTCTGCCTTCCTTCTCAGTCTTACAAAGGGCCTGGTGATTATGCTGAGCCTACTTGATTAATCCAGAATACTCTCATTTTTCTTTAAATTTTTGTAAATTAGTGGGTTTTGCCATACATTCAATGAGTCAACCATGGGTGTACACGTGTCCCCCATCCTGAACCCCCCACCCACCTCCCTCCCCATCCCATCCCTCAAGGTCATCCCAGTGCACTGGCGCTGAACACCCTGTCTCATGCATCGAACCTGGCCTGGCGATCTATTTCATATATGGTAATACACATGTTTCAATGCTATTCTCTCAAATCATCCCACCCTTGCCTTCTCCACAGAGTCCAAAAGTCTGTTCTTTACATCTATGTCTCTTTTGCTGTCTCATATATAGGGTCATCGTTCAGTACAGTTCAGTTCCGTCCAGTTCAGTCACTCAGTCATGTCCAACTCTTTGTGACCCCATGAATTACAGCATGCCAGGTCTCCCTGTCCATTACCAACTCCTGGAGTTTACCCAAACTCATGTCCATCGAGTCAGTGATGCCATCCAGCCATCTCATCCTCTGTCATCCCCTTCTCCTCCTGACCCCAATCCTTCCCATCATCAGGGTCTTTTCCAATGAGTCAACTTTTTGCATGAGGTGGCCAAAGTATTGGAGTTTCAGCTTCAACATCAGTCCTTTCAATAAACACCCAGGACTGATCTCCTTTAAGATAGACTAGCTTGGATCTTCTTGCAGTCCAGGGGACTCTCAAGAGTCTTCTCCAACACCACAGTTCAAAAGCAGCATTTCTTCAGTGCTCAACTTTCTTCATAGTCCAACTCTCACATCCACACGACTACTGGAAAAACCATAGCCTTGACTAGATGGACCTTTGTTGGCAAAGTAATGTCTCTGCTTTTTAATATGTTATCTAATTTGGTCATAACTTTCCTTCCAAGGAGTGTCTTTTAATTTCATGACTTGTCACCATCTACAGTGATTTTGGAGCCCCCAAAAATAAAGTCTGACACCGGAGCTACCCCACGCCCGAAGTCAGGTCATAGGGTCATCATTACCATCTTTCTAAATTCCATATATATGTGTTAATATACCGTATTGGTATTTTTCTTTCTGACTTACTTCACTCTGTATAATAGGCTTCAGTTTCATCCACCTCATTAGAATTGATTCAAATGCATTCTTTTTAATAGCTGAGTAATCCATTATGTATATGTACCATAGTTTTCTTCTCCATTCATCTGCCGATGGACATCTAGGTTGCTTCTATGTCCTAGCTATTATAAATAGTGCTGTGATGAACATTGGGGTACACGTGTCTCTTTCAATTCTGGTTTTCTGTGTGTATGCCCAGCAGTGGGATTGCTGGGTCATATGGCAGGTCTATTTCCAGTTTTCTAAGGAATCACCACACTGTTCTCCATATGGCTGTACTAGTTTGCATTCCCACCAACAATGTAAGAGAATTCCCTTTCCTCTGCACCTTCTCCAGCATTTATCATTTGTAGACTTTTTGATACCAACCATTCTGACCAGCGTGAGATGATACCTCATTGTGGTTTTAATTTGCATTTCTGTGATAATGAGTGACCTCAGACATCTTTTCATGTGTTTGTTAGCCATCTGCATGTCTTCTTTAGAGAAATGTCTGTTTAGTTCTTTGACCCATTTTTGATTGGGTCATTTGTTTTTCTGGAATTGAGCTTCATGAGCTGCTTATATATTTCTGAGATGAATTCTTTGTCAGTTGCTTCATTTGCTATTATTTTCTCCCATTCTGAAGGCTGTCTTTTCACCTTGCTTATAGTTTCCTTCGTTGTGCAAAAGCTTTTAACAGCCTTAATTGAACCACATATGAAAAATGACTTTTACCATGTAAGGTAAGATTAATAGATTCTGGATATTAGAATGTAGATGTATCTGGAGGGGACCTTATTCTGCCAATTACAGGATAGTTTACATTATCTGGCTTCCTGGAAGTATAATATTTTTTTTTCCTTCTTCTTTGATATTTCCTGGCTTATGATTTTGAAAAATAAATGATAAAGTCTCTATTTCCACTGGTTTGAGGGTATAAATTGAATGCTTACCTTATAGGCTAATCATTTTATTTATAAGAATTTTTGGTAGAGGTTGAGGTTTAAGGAACATGACTTGATCCAAGGTATATTTCAGTATATCTAATAATAAACTCAGCTATAATGGAATGGTAATATATTTATGAAGTGTGTAATTGTGTTTCAAAACCATTTCAAGGAATCTTTGTAGCATAGTAGAAATAACCTTGCACCAGAGTTCAAATAAGATATTAGTTACTCGTACCACTAATGAAGCTAGAATTTCTAATGCTGAATTTCCCCTTAAAATATCTTATCCTTATTTACTATTAAGGTATTTTCTTCTCATTTTCATTTTGTCAAACTTTGTGTCAAATCTACAGAGCTACACTCAACTGATGTTACTTAAACATTGCCAACTTCTACTTTCTGTGCTGATATTCATAGAATTATATTTGTATGATTAAGTTCAGGAAATAATTAGTCTCTGTGATCCCTGAACAATTTGTGTTCATACTGAAAAAAAAAAAAAAGACAGTAATCCTAGAAATTATGCTCAGGTTACATGACACTGAAAACAAATACATAATTTTATTCAGTTACCTGCTTAATTTTATGTTTTTATTAGAAATCATATTGTGACAGAATAAGAATTGTATTATAACTTTGACTTTTACCATTTCAAGAAGTGATTACTTTAGCTATTTTCAGGTACTTGTAGGACAAATTATGAATTGGTGAATTTGAGGTCACAACAGTATTACATACTAGTTTGAAGAAAAATGGATATTTATTTTAGGCTATCATTCAAAGAAACAGTAGGATACATATTTTCACTAATAAAATTTTATTATTTTACAAAAACATTTCTATTTACAATGCATGTTTTAATGGACTTTGTAAATTAGCTATCTTAGGTGGAAAAGCAGAAAGAATAAAACTAGGACCTCTGCTAGCATGTCTCTCCAGTATTTGTAGAAACATTTTTTGTTCAAATAAGAAGTATTTTGAAATTCCTTTTCTTCCATTAGTCCTTTGAGCATGAGCTTGGTTTAACTTACATAATAATATATGACAGTTCTGGAGAGCTGATTTTGCTTAACATATTTGGAATGTTTTGAGATCTTTTTCAACTGCAGTCTGCATTGTCTGAAAAATCTCTTTAAAACCTTTTCTGAAAGAAGTTTATGCTTCACATGGAAAGATTGATTTAAAATGATTGTGGGTTATTTTTCACAATATATTGTTTGATCAAAATCTTGAGCAACTCAAAGCTTAAGTTTAAGCTATTTTGTCTGAAGTGTTTGGATCATTAAGGCCAAAGTAAGAATATTGTGTTCAGCTATATTTCAGATTTTGATAGGTTATACTTTTAACTCATAGAAATCTCATAGAATTTTTCTATAATATTTAATTTCAAATAATGGGATTTTTAAAATTTGAAGCTTTATATCTAATTATAAAGATAGCTATTGGTAATTAGTCTAAACATAGGTATATTGAATTGTCTACACAAAATATATTTTGACAGACTACTGAGGATGTCTTATGCTCGTAGTTTCATTCATAATTTTGACTAAACTCAGTTTACTTAAGAGGTTGAAATGTGATAATCTGATAACTTGTTTTCACAAATTGAAGCTATAAACTTTCCTACCATGTTAACATTTAAAAATTGTATGTGTAGAAGCAACAAATGCCTTCTGAATTATTTTACCATGCCATAAATAGGGAGATATTGAAGCACTTTATAATGAAATGTAACCTTCTCTTTTCTGTGTAAATCTCATTGCCTCTCAATACTGACGTTAATGAATTTTTCTATTTCAAAAAGAGATTAACTAGAATATTTGGGTTATGTTCCAGAGTGTAGCCTTTTTGTTTAGTAATTACTTTAATAGCACACAGAGTTGAAAATGAATTTGAATTATCTATAGATGACCCTTGAACAATGAGTGGCATTAGGGTGCATCAATGTCAAGGCAGTCAAAAATTTGAGTATAATTTTACAGTCTGTCCCCCTTATCCATGGTTCCACATCTGCAGATCCTGTAGTACTATACTAAGTATTTATTGAAAAAAAAATCCACATATAGGTGGACTCATGTGTTGCTTGTCAACGACATAATAAAAAAAAAAATCACAATTGATTCTGTTATCCATGGTAATTAAGTTCTGTTAAGTCTCACAAACACTGAATTAGCAAACACTGAATCAATGTTCCTAGTGGAAATGTGTTTGTGTGTGTGTGTGTGTGTGTGTGTGTGTGTGCGCGCGCGCGTGCACACACGTGCTTAGTCATGTCTGACTCTTTGCAACCCGATGGACTGTAGACCCTCACCCAGACTCCTGGTCCATGGTATTTTCCAGGAATACGGGAATGAGTTGCCATTTCCTTGTCTAGTGGAGCTTCCCAACCAAGCAATCAAATCCATGTCTCTTGTTTCTCCCGCATTTGGCAGGAAGGTTTTTTTTTTTTTTTTACCACTGGGAAACCCAGTGGAAATATTCTCATATCTATTGATCTGCCTACCTAAATAAGCATATTTAGCTTGCATAGAATGTAAGCAAATTATAAAAACAACTCTTTATGGTAGATTTTATGTTTTTATTTTACAGAAGAGAAAACAAAGTTTCAGAGTAATACACCTGCCTGAGGATCCCCTCCCCATACAAACAAGTACCAGAATTGGGCTTCTAACCCTATCTGGCTGCTGCCAGGAGCCGTCAGGATGCCCCCTTGCTCGGATGACAAGGTCACGAGACTAAGAAAGAAATTGCAATGCTGACTTTCTTTATCGGGGTATCCTGGGCAAGCCTCCCCCACCTCCACCTCCACCCTCCCACCCCCGGTATTTTTCTTGGGAGTTCTGTCCATGCTCGGAACTTTGGCTCATCTCAGTAGGTCAGTCCCAGTTGGAAAGAATTTGTCCTGAGATAATCCCCCCAGACCTTATCAACCAGAGGATCTGGGAAGGTGGATCGCCTTCCCTGGGGGCTAAGGAGGAATGAAAGGGACATTTAAATGAATTACTACTCCTTACTGGGGACTTTACCAAGAGTTCTCTGGGGGTCATGACAAGGCCACCACCAGAAGGGCTCGTACTTGGGTCACCTTTCCACATCCCACTCCCCTGACCACTCCATGGAGTAGGCTCCCTTCCTTGAAGAAACCAGGCTGGAATGGGACTTAGGAATGCTCATAACTGTGGCCAGCATAATTGGAGATATTGATTGCTTTAGGATAATGTAGACATAGGAATTCATTATAGTAGCTAAGGTTAATAGGATTTTATTGCTGAAGCAGTGCTGCTAGACTGTCTCTTAGTACTCTTTCCTCTTTCTAAACAGTCTTAGCCCTCTTTCCTCTTTCTAAACTGTCCTAGTCCTCTTTCCTCTTTCTAAACTGTCTCCTTGTCCTCTTTCCTCTTTCCTCTTAAGAACCAGAGTAGGTTACTAGAATAAGATAGTTTCAAGCTTAAGCCCTTCCCTCTAGCTTGCGGGCTGCCCCTTGAACAAGTGTTTCTTGCTCTAACCATATTTCCCACTACCATCTCCATTCCCTGACAACATCTGTATGAAAACCAAAGAAGAAGACAGTGTTGCTTCCTGCCACGTCAAGTGGGAACATGGCATTTGGGGAACTCAATCTTTTCCCTTCATTTTGCACATGTAGGCAAATCATCCCACAGCACCGCAAATATCGATTTAAAGGTTGTAAATAAATGTTAGCTTTTAGGCAAACTGACATATACAGGATTGGCAAATAATGAGGGTCAGTTCTGCTTTTCAGTATTCCTTCTTAGGTTATGTAAAGAAAAATACATGTAGGACAAATTAAAGAAGGATACAATAAAGAGAAAGTTCAAAATTGATTCTCCTGGAATAATGTTACACATACCCCCGAATCAAAGTATTCTCTGCAATTACAGTAACAACTTTGGAATGGCCCACAGAATTTCTCTGAGACTAACTTTGGTAAAAGCTTAGGACCTCCTTAATCTAACAAAATTAGCATGTGTCTGAGTAAGAATCCTGAAAGCAGTTATCTAGGACTACAAAGCACATGGTCTCTCCACTATTCCACTCAGCTCCCTAGACAAAATGCTTTAAGGAACACATCACTCTTAATTAGATTTGTGTCTTTAACTGTATGTCTGTTTTTCTCAGATGAAAGTTCTGTGAAAGCATAACGAAGGCTTTCTGGCCCAGCATTTTATCTCTGGTTTGTAATGTAGTGAATGGCATATCATTAACAAGCTATAAATATTTGTTGATGCTGTAAATGAAACTGAATGTATTAATGATTTCCTAGTTATATAGTTTAGCTTCCCAAAGCTTTTAAGTAACTACATTTTTCAGCTCAGATTTTTTTTTTTTTTTTTTTTTGGCCATGTTACAGTCTTCCAAAATTGAAAACCTAAATTTTATCATTAGTGATTACTGAAGTTACTTTTAGGCTTTTTAGGATATTTCTGTATGCAACACAGGGCTCTCTTTTGAACCATTTCCTGCCATTACTGTGCTCATTGATGACTTTCTTTATTCTACCCTCTAAGTCTACATTGTTGGCAAACCTAGGCTGAACACTGTGCCCATTCTTAAACAGCCATCTGCATGTGCCCAAGAAAAACAGCAAAGAACAGAAAAAACCCTGTCAAGCTCTTATCCTTTGCCAATTTCTTCATTCAACTTCACAGTGTACTATGAGTGCTAATATAAAGTGGGTATTCTGATGATTTCACTTCTTCTCAATAGTCTGTAGTTTAAAGAAGCAGGAAGAACAGAGGCACAGAAAAAAGAAAACAGCTAGAGCTGTCATTACAAGCTACTGGATTGATATATGCTACTATATTACATTTGAGGGCAAAAGAATACTTGAAAGAACATATTTTAATATGTGTATCTGTGTAATATGCATGTTTAGCCTTAAATTGTGTTAGAAATACAGAGAAATATAATAGAGGATGATTGTAACAGCTTATATTTAGAAAACTTGACAAAGGAAAACCCTATAAGAAGGAAAACCTGCTAAACATTACCTTATATGAAAGTTTTGTTAATGTAATTTACACTCAGGCAAAAACAACATTTTTAGAGAAGTTTAGAGCAAAAACACTATTTTAATTTACTTCTATGGAGCTGTCCTTGTAATTAAGAACTATATGATTGTGATTCTGAAAACTCACATGTTTACTAAGACAGTCATAGAAACAAGTAGGGTTTTGTTTCCTTCTATTTTTTGCCTACATTGAAAGAAAATGTTTTGAGAGAAGGGTTAGTTGTTTAGTCATATCTAACTCTTTGTAACCCTGTGGACTGTACTCCACCAGGTTCTTCTGTCAATAGAATTCTCCAGACAAGAATATTGGACTGTGTAGCCATTTCTTCCCCAAGGGGATCTTCTCCATCCAGGGATCAAACCCAGGTCTCCCGGACTGGAGGCAGATTCTTCACTGTCCAAGCCACCAGAGGCTTCAATTCTCCTAGCAGCATCTTTTCATTTTAGCTTTCTGACTATATACATGTATATGATAAAAACAGAGTTTCTTAGGATTAACACTTTAATAAACTGGAAAAAAATCCTTATTGCTCATGATATCTTCAGATACATCCTTTAGAGGTGAAATTTCTTTATCAGTCCGCCGGGGAAGCTGAAAGTGGTAACGGCAAGACCAAACAGAGAATCTGTTATTAGTTTACATTTCAAGGTTTTAAATAAGAGATTATCTTGCTTATCTGGGCTAAGAAAAAAATTGAAAGTCATTTATCTAGTCTACCTTCCTTAGCACTAGACCAAGCAATTGTGGAATGCTTAAGAATATATTCTGGCATATTACAAAGAATTTGTGTTGGACAGTATGACATACTGGGAGGACATATTATTACATATACATTGGGGAGTACACAATGTTCTATAGAGATTCTAAGGAAGGACCTCTACTCACTTGCTTAATGAGACCTATAATCCATACATCACTGAATCAGGCTATTAATTTTGGCTATTTTTTTTTCACTCTGTGCTTGCACAAATACCAGGTGCATAGTCTTAATCTATGTTTGTTAAAAGAACAAATACTTGCAGAAAGTGTTCCTAAGCAACTGAAGTTTCAACACTTACATAATTTCCAGTCAGAAAATGCTTATTCCCTCACATTTTTGTTTTTCATAAAAGAGAAAAGAGCTCAGCTTCAGAAGGGGTAGCCTTCTGAAAGTTATAAGCCATCTTCTGTCACCTTACTCACCTCTCCTTTTTGATGCTGAAAGACTTACCTGATTTATGAATTTCATATCTATTGGTTCCCCTTTCCAATGTATCTGTTGCTATCAAGGCATTCTCATTCTTGTGCTGCCCCACCTCCTCTGATTCTTATCCTCTGGCCCAAACCTCCAAGTGGGTGAAGTAGGTCCTGAGGAAGTGTGCTATGCCGTTCTCTATCCTTTCTACCTGAATAAGACAGGCTTATGTAGGTCTAGAAGTTTCAGTCTCAAGTGGGATAGAAGATACGATCATATTCTATAATCTAGCTCTACAAGTGAGAATTGATATTTATGTTTAATTCCCATTTGAATTCTTGAGTCTGTTATCATTTGATCAGAACTTGAAAGGGAGAAGGGACGATGAATTAATATGTTCAAACTACAAAAAGTACATAACAATTTCTCACATTTATTTAATGCACAGTACATGTCAGATTGTTTTAAGTACTTTACATAAATAATACGTTTAGTCACCACAGTAGCCATTTGAAATATATGGGCTTCAAGTGAGTAAGATAAAACAAACAAACAAAAACCCTGAGGTTAGATAACTTCCTAAGGCTGTAAAGCAGGAAGTGGCAGAACATAAAATCACACCCAGTAGTGTAGATACAGGATACCTTAAACACTATGCTATACTGTCTTTAACATTTTCTACTCCCCTTCAATTATCTAGAAGTATATTAAATTAGAAGATCAGGGCTCTGGTTTCCATGAATCCACTATGACCTAGAAGTTTTATTGTTTTGTGTAATACTACACTTTCTACCCATTAAAAGAAGCTGCTGGCCTAATGAGAAGGAAATGATGGATTTGGCTGTGGATATATTTAACAGATTAGGATAATGGAAAAATTCCGTTGAAATACAAACTCTTAGACTACAATCCTTGGCTAATATTCTGTTTTTGAAATAGATCATTTGGAGTCATCTTGCTAAAAATGAAGAGAAATAAATTCTACTTTTAAAAAGAGTTTTATAGTTTTCAAGACCTTTCTTTTTCCACAATTCATTATAACATTTGTTACTTAGGGTGGTCAGTTATCATGATTTCTAGTTTATAGAATTTAGAAACAAGCTCAAAAAGGCTAAATATGATGTATAAGTCTACAAATTTGTACCAATTATCATTAATTTAGGTTACATAAAGAAAATGGCCCCCAAAGCTTGGGTGATGTTACATTTTAAAATATATATTGTTTTATTATTCTTGTAACAGAAAACAGATTTGACAAAAAATGGAGAGAGAATTATATGTGATGGAAAACTTCATAACCATTTAAAATACAATAACAGACATGAAAGCATAGAAAATGTGGTTTCTTAAGCTGTTCACACAAATAAGCATACAATTTCTTCTTTGAATTGTGGAATTTAAGTTTCAATTTTTTTTTCCTTTATATAGGGTAAAATTTGGTAAACGCTTGAACAATATGGGAGTTAGGGGCATCAACCCTCCCCACAGTTAAAAAATCAAGTATAACTTTGCAGTCAGCCCTCTGGGATCCATAGCTCACACATCTGAGGATTCAACCAACTGCAGACTGTGTCATACTCTAGCAGTATTTATGGAAAAAAATCCACTTATAAGTGGACCTATGTAGTTCACATCCATTTTGTTCAAGGGTCAACTGTACATTTAAGTGATCTCTGCATAATAAAGATTTTATTATTTCAGATTTTAGCGGACTCTTCATTGCAACACTATTATATTAATGGTAATAGCTAAACCTTATTGCAGTTTGTCTGTATGATAGGCTTTGTGCTTATTGTTTTACATCTATACCTCACTTCCATCTTTAGACAGACCTTACACGTAGTTTCTTCACTGGCCTGGTGGAAACTGAATTGCCTAGTAACTAAGAGCTGAAACTCTGGAGCCAAACTGCATGGCTATGTTCCACCAGTAAATTTGGGATGATCTTGGGCAATTTATGTCATTTCTCTGGAATTTATTTCCTTATCTCTGAAAGGGAAATAATAATTGAACTTAACTCCTAAGATTGATTGTTTTGAATGTTTATACAATGCCTGGCAAAAAGTATCCTTTGGTGAATGTGAGACACAAATGTCATTTTTAGAAGGAAGAAACTGAACTTTAGAGGAGAAGAACTGCCCAAAGTGATGTAGCTAGCTACTGAAATTAATCTGTATTTGAGACCTTCCTTGTAATAAATGCTGTCTCCAACCTTCCAGGTTTTGATATTTGGCTCATTTGGATTCTGACTTCTCTATTTTTTTCTATAAAGGTTTGGTGTCCTTGTGTTTCTTTTTTTTTCTTTTCCTCTAGCAGTTCATTTTCAGTTCATTTACTATTCATAGTGAAATTATTAGTTTTTCCTCCAGAACTTGGAACTCCATGAATAGCCACCATAGTAACAATCATGGCATTAATTGTGTGATCCCTGTGAGCAAGCTAGTGTTAAGTGCCTTATATATTTTTATTTCATTTAATCCTAAAATTAGCACTGTAAGTTGAATATCAATATTTTACCCATTTTAAAGATGTGGAATCTGAGATCCAAGGTAGTAGCAAATTACTGCTCACACAGCTTGTAGGCTCCAGCTGGGATTTGAACTCAGATCTTCTGTCCTGAGATAAATATCACAGCTTATGTGTTACAGAATAACACAAAACTGATGGAGGTTATCTCTAAGAATTTGAGTTGTAATACTCAATTTTTAGTTGCTTACTTGGTTTCACACAGCTTATATACCATGATCATCAATATAAAAAAAAGGATGCTATTAGGAAGCAAGAAACATCAGCATTCCTTAGAAGTGCTGAAAAGCACCTCACAAACAGATATGCTAAATCTGCACAACACTTGAATAATAACTCAGCTAATGGGAAACATGAAGCCAAGAGCTAATATCAAATAATGATTTTGAAGAAAAATTAAAGAAATGCATTCTTAGGAATTTTTGTGAGTGTTGGTTAGATCTGAAAGGTCAATACAATATTCAGCAGAATACTCCTTTGCTATCTCATATGCAGCAGTTTGCAAATCATTAGTTTTCTTTTCTGATGTTTCTAATTTAGTTATATTTCTTGGCTTATGTTAGGGCACATTTTAAAGCAAAAGTCTTTGTGAGAACACTCACCTGATTAAAATAGCTGTTTCTCCTCCTGACTCTGATGTTTCCCAGGTTTGACATTCTCTGGATCATTGATATATTTGCCTCTAAAATAGCAGAATCGGAAGTAATTTTCAATGCATCTGCATTTTCGATGTATATCTGGCATTCTGTTACTTTGGAATTCTTTTAAAAAGATAAGTTTTAATGGATATATGTAGTAGGCATCTTTTGTATTCTCTCCAGCATTCATTCATCCTCTTTTTAATAATATGTGACTTCTCCCCAAAGGGCCTTGTCTGCTTCCACATTTCACTCAGCTCATTTACTCTCTATAGGTCCAGTGTTTTGCTCTTGGCCCGTTTATGATTATGTTACTTGACTACAATGACTCATTGTGTTGTACTTTTATATATGATGATGATGATGATGGAAGGCAACAGCAATGGCAAAGATTAGGAAGCAATTCTGGCCATGGGAAATTGGATGTGGGAGTTACCATGTAATCCACTTGATTTTTTCCTACCATTTAGTCAGCCATACCATACAGTATTTTCTTAGATTTCTGTTCATTCCAGAAGCTGGAAAATCTGAATATGTAGTAGTTCTAATAGAGCTATTTCACCAATGCTGAAGGTGAGAATAAACTGAAATTAACAAAAAATAACAAAAGAGCTAACATTTACAGAGCATTTAGAATGTGCTAGACAATGTTCTGAACACATTACATATACTCAGTCAGTTCAGTAATTAAGTAATACGATTCTTCCATTTCCACTAAGTATACATAATTACTCCACTTATTGACTTTGGCTTTCTGAGCCAGGAGAAGAAATATACTATACTGAGTAATATCTTTGCCAAAAAGGAACATGACTTAATGAGGAAAGAGAAAGCTATGTTGTGTCTTCAGAGTGAATGTTGAGTGTGATACATTAAAATAAAGGATGAAAGAGTAAGTTGAGTTCAGAATGTGAATATGTGGCCAATTGAGGAATTTAAATTTCATCCTGTAAAAAGAAGGAAATCAAAACATGTTTTTATGCAGTATTCTAACATAGGAGCTTACTGTGAGAAGAGTGTAGAAGTGAACTGGGTTGATTCCTTTAGATTTGTCTTCTGTGTAATGTTGTTAATAGATTTTTCCATCTTTTGACTGCTTTATATGTTAAGAAAAAGATACTTTAAATCTGTATAATGATATAAAATATATATTATTATAAAAATAAAGGATTTTTAATGTCTTGAGAAAGTGGATACTTTGTATATTCTGTGAAGAAAGAGAAACAAAGCTAGTAGGAGAATCAGTGTTACAAATCTAGTTAGAAGAGATGAGGAGGTAAGAGACATACTTGTTGATAAGATAAATAACTGATAAGGATCAATTGACCAGTTTATTGCCTCTCAGTAGCATTATTTCTTTGTCAGCTGAACTAACAGAAAGCTTTGCCAGCAGAGGTGCAGGAGGAGGAAGGTTTTCTCTTCCTAGTTTCTGTTGTGTTCCTGTCACCTTGTAGCTTCTGTAGCTCTTTAACTCTGCGGTTCAAGGCAGCCAGCAGCACTCAGCAGCAAGCAGCTTCCCCTGGCAGCCCTTTGGTTTGGTTCATAACAAATTCTGGGGAATGGCACTTCCCAGTGGGAGGCTTCTCCTGACACACCAGAGGGCAAATTTCCAGCAAGTTCCAGAGCAAGGTTTTCCAGCTAGCTGCTCTAACACATCACTAGAGCAAGTTCTTTAGAATTAAAAACAAGTCATGGTTATGCCTTTTCCAGGGTGGTCTGGATCTCAACCTTGGGCTGGAGGAGGCGGGGTAATTAAGGAGGGAACACTTCTTTTGGGGGCGGGGGTTCTCTCTTGCCCACAGGAGTAATGACCGTCTTACTTTGGGTAACAATAGTAGAATATCATAGACTAGGTACCCTAACAATAGAAATTTATTTATTATAGAATGGAAGTTCTGGAAACTGGAGGTCTGAGATCAGGGTGCCAGCAAGGTCAAGTTCTAGAAAAGCCCTTCTCCTAGGTTCCAGACTGCTAAGTTCTCTTTGTGTCCTTATTTGGCAGAGAGCAGAGAGGAGAAGCAGGCTTTTTAATGTCTCTCATAAGGGCACAAATTTATTCAAGAGGGCTTCATTCTTGTGACCTCATCTAACGCTTATTACCTCCCAAAGGCCCTGCCTCCTAATACCATCACATTAAGGTTCACGGTTTCAATACATTAATTCTGGAGGGAGAAAAGGGGAAATGTTTATTCCTACCATATTATGGGATATTATCTTTGTTATTAAATTATTCATTATATCTGTGCCTCCTATTTTATTGTGAATTTTCTTTATGTCTTACTAGCCAATCCCTTGTTACTGCAATCTCCTGCTATAATTAATAATTCTTTATGTTAAATTTTCCTTCTTCAAATTATTGAGTTTTTACTTCCTGACTAGAGATAATTAAATGACATAAAACAGTTATTTGCACTAAACAGATAAATAACATATAGCTATTTGTAGCCTCTGACTACTATAATGTTCCCAGTAAGTTTTATCCTTGCTGATTCACCCTTCAATACTGATTTTTTAAAAAAGTAAATCCCAGATTTAAAATATATTACTTTGAGCTTTGTTCAAATTATTTAAAATTGTATTAAAGATCTTACTTCTATGACATAGAGTTACTAGCTAATTTATATAGCTAACATATAGAATAAAAACTAAGAACTAATCAATCATACCCCCTCCTTACAAATTTGATCTTAATAAGTGAACAACTAGCATTGCTCCACCTTTTTCTTTCTTTCTTTTTTTTTTGATTGACTTTTAAATGCATTGTTAAAGATAAGTAACTGTAATGATGTTTCAATATGTTGTTGTTATTCAGGTGCCCAACTATTTGCGACACCATGGACTGAAGCACACCAGGTCTCCCTGTCCCTCAAAATCTCCCAGAGTTTGCCCACGTTCATGTTCATTATAGGTTTCAGTGTACACTCAGTATGCTGCACTGTGCTTTGCTTAGTCACTCAGTCATGTACGACTTTTTGTGACCCCATGGACTGTAGTCCACCAGGTTCCTCTGTCTATGGGGATTCTCCAGCTAAGAGAGTGGGTTGTCAGGCCCTCTTCCAGGGGATCTTCCAGACCCAGGGATCAAACCCAGTCTCTCATGTCTCCTGAATTGGCAGGCAGGTTCTTTGCTACTAGTGCCGCCTGTTTTATAAAATGTAAATGTTTTAGAATGATTTTTCTTTAAAAAATATGCCTTTAAAAGCATCCTAATACATTTCTAGGGAAATCAAAGTACTTTAGTGTATATAAATATGTTAATATATAATTGCTGGAAACTGCAGAATAAATGACTTTGAATTCATTGTTATCTGTCAGTCAAACTCTTCATATCAGACTTAATATAGTGGACAAAATGTAGTTTTCTTTAACTCTACATATTTCAATTCTAGCAACCTGCACAAGGAGAAATACCTTAGAGTAGCTTTTCTATTTACTGAGTAGTTGTTTTTTCTTATAATAATTGTACCTGCAGTTATTTTTTTGGCTCCAATTGAAATGCTATAAAATGTTTTCATAAGCTCCCATTTAAAAGTATTTTCCTATTGAGTAATTGCAATATAAGGGCCTGCAATTGCATTAAGCATTTGGAATGAATAGGAAAGAATTGAGTGAGAGCAAAATGAATCCATTAAGCCTCTGTTGAATAGAGGCAGGTCAATAGAGAGAAGTCCTAACTCAAAACATTTATTTATATAACTATATAAAATGTTCATTCCTGAACCTTCCAGGTAAAGCAAAAAGAGAGGTTAACTTTATACAACCTGAAAGATTATCCCCAGATGTCCTGGGGAGATAAATGTTCGTGTCATGGTAGTTTCCTAGAGGGAGGTTACAGAACCCCACCCAGTATGACTCCTGGCATAATAGACTGTGGGGAGATGAGAAGAAGAAAGTCACAGAGATGCTTGTGAATCAAGAAACTGACCCTATGGTCAGAGAGCCATCTAAACAATCTTCTTTGATCCTATACAATTTAGCTGTAGAATGTCATTCAGAAAGAATGAAGGAGACAGGGCAAATTTTGCTTATGCCTTAGGAAAGAAGCAAGGAGAAAAAATATTTTAATTGCATGTGCTTTTTTTTTTTAACAGTGAAAACAATACTACTTTGTAATGTTGCATAATGTTATAAAATATAGTTGACACTTTATCTCACGTTCAGAGAGATGTCCTCAAGCCCAACATTTAAATTTTTCATTATGCATTTTGGTCAGGTCCAAGAGTTCAGGGGTTTCTAATGCTATACTTTTTCCTGGAGGTTTCAATGAATATTTTAGTGTTCAAGCAACCCTAGACTGTTGCCCTAAAAGAAACTTATTTAACAAACTACATAGAAATAGTTAGCAATCATTTTCAGTGTATGTCATTTCCTAACTCCAAATGATTTGGTAACTCTGATAATGGTAACTGTTACTGAAGTATTTGATAACCATTATATTTAGGTCAAGGCTACCCAGGTGGTGTTAGTGGTAACTTGCCTGCCAATTCAGGAGACTCAAAGAGACCAAGGTTTGATACCTGGGTTGGGAAGATCCCTGGAGGAGGAGATGGCAACTCATGCAGTATTCTTGCCTGGAGAATCCCCTGGACAGAGGACCCTGGCGGGCTACAATCCACAGGGTCACACAAAGTTGGCTATGACTGAAACAACATAGCACACACACACACATATTTAGGTAAAAGACTATATTGACCACAATTCACAAATTGTTTACCTGTGAAAAACGATACAGCTCCTTTTACATCTTATCTTTTCTGGAGTCAGACAAAAAAAATAACCTATCAAAAATATACTTACTACATTCTTTTCTTGATCTTTATAAAATTGAAATATATTTATCATTAACCTTATTTTTGTTTTCAGTCCTACCCACAGATAATAGAAGATTTAGTTCTCCTGGATGTTAAGGATTTTTTTTCATATTACAATACACATTTTTTGATAGCTTTTAAATTTCTGTAGACTTCTCCAAAGCTCTCATTTTTACATTTTCAAATGTTGGTAGACAATTTTTAATTCAAGAAACATTCATGGATGACTGCAATATGACATATCCGATTGGATGTAATACTAAATAAGATATAATCTTCATCCTTATAGATTTTGGATATAAAAGTAAATGTATTTTGACATTTTTCATTTTTCCAGATATTATTCAAATGCAAATCATTTAAACAATGCTCTTGTAAATTTATTGTAAAAACTCAAAATCTTTTTAAGTTATGGGCTTTTAAAAAACATATTCTCCTTACTCTGACAAAGTCATATGGCATTTTCTGTCATCTGGATGGTAATATTAAAGTTATTTGTAGTGTCAATTACCATACTTTTATTTTTCATATACTTTGCTTAGTTGGATTTCAAATCTACTAATCTACCAAAATATTAAATAGAGTACACAAGGATTAGTGCTTTTCTTAGCTCTTCCAAATTCTTTAGTTATTACATGCACAGTAATAACCACCTTGAAGCGGCTCATTCAGTGGAGCCAGCTGCTAGGGTCATGTCCTAAATACAGCTTAAACAGCAGGCTCCAATCTGATGAAACCGGACCAGTAATCGTGGAGCAAACAGAAGCGCAGCAGCCATTCATAGTTAAGATTCAGCAGGCATACAAAGCTGAAAGCACCTCTTCTGCTTTGACATTATCTATAGGTCCAATCCTCAATATGCTGATTCTATCATAATACAGAAAATTGGTTAATTCCCTCTGGAAATTAGCAATGAAAAAAAGTCTCCCCTTGAATCGCTCTTGCTTCTTCTTTTGATTGGCTGATGTTATCTTTCCTTTACCTGAGGAGAAAAGAAACATTTTTTAAGTGTGTCCATTTATAAAACATCTGCTCATTTTCTGTAGGCTTGCAGTGCACAGCAAGGCTTGTACAAATGAAATGAAGTAAGTAGTCTCCAAATCTAATTAGACTATTCTTTAAAAAAATCATGATTTCAAGATTTTTTGTTTATTAACTCCTGTGAAAATAAAGTGAAAGTGTTAGCCTCTCAGTCTTGTCCAGCTGTTTGAGACCCCATGGACTGTAGCCTGCCAGGCTCCTCGATCCCTGGAATTTCTCCAGGCAAGAATACTCGTGTGGGTTGCCATTCCTTTCTCCAGTGGATCCTCCCAATCCAGGGATTGAACACAGATCTCTAGAATTACAGGCAGATTCTTTACTATCTGAGCTACTAGGGAAGGTTTTTAATGATATGCAGTTTTTTACTTAGAACCGTATTTTAAGTGCAGGGTGAAGAATTCTGAATGCTCTCTAATGTTATCTCCTGCTTCTTGAATACATTGATGGTATCCCTCTCTACTGCAATACAGTCAGGTGTGCGCGCGCACACACACACACACACATTCTATATATCCTGATTATGTCACACATTAGCTATAATATGGTAAAATTCTGGCAACTACTTACATGAAAACTCATTATGGAAAAAGGCATATAGGAAAAAGAGAGATTTTCCTATCACAATAATTCTGAAGGTGATGATTTTGAGATTTGTGGGTTGCAAAGTATACCCTACACTGGCTACTTCCTTTGCCTTTTCCAAATGTATTCAGATGATATCTGTTAAAGTGCCACAATATATATGTAATTACTGTGACCTTTAAAATTGGGATTAAGTCAGTCTTGTGATGTTAGTGCATTGATGAATCTCTCTGTTCAAAGGAACAAGGAGATGGTTTTCATGTAGAGTCATTTAGAAACAGGGAATCCCTTATTTCTTTCTATCTTAAACCTAATACATGTACTTTTCTTATTAGTGTATTTGATTAATGCTACTTCATTTGTCTTTTATGCCAATTATGCATTTTTCTTTTCTCACCTTCCCCCACCACCCAGGATAAAGATCACTACATTTTTTAAAAAATTTTCTTTATTGTGTTGGTTTTGCCATACATTGACATGAATCTGCCATGTGTATACATATGTTCCCCTTCCAGAACCCCCCTCTTTCCTCCCTCCCAATTCCCTCTCTCTGGGTCATCCCTGTGCACCAGCCCCGAGCATCAAACCTGTTCTGGCGATTGATTTCACATATGATAATTAACATGTTTCAATGTCATTCCCCCATATCATCCCACCCTTGCCCTCTTCCACAGAGTCCACGAGACTGTTCTATACATCTGCATTTCTTTTGCTGTCTCCCATGCAGGGTTCTTGTTACCATCTTTCTAAATTCCATACATATGTGTTAGTATACTGTATTTTTGTTTTTCCTTCTGGCTTACTTTACTCTGGATAATAGGCTCCAGTTCAGAAACCTGACAAGGAAGATCACTACATTTTAAGCGGCCTCGTTGCCAGTGCTCAACACTGCACCACCAGCCAATTTAGAGGTAGGTTTAATGAATGGTTTTGATTAAGAGAATGATACTTATCTAGTTACTATTTATAGACCATTTAACAATAGTGATCACTTTTTAATTTGCTAGCATACCTTGTGGCTTGTATGCAAATTTAAAAAAGATAAGTACAATTAAAAACAAAACTGTTTTGATCTTAACCTTTATGATTTGGCTGTCTTCTTGACTGATTTTGTAGCCATTTCCCTATCTCAAGTGTCAACTATAGTTTATATTAGGTGAGTTTACACAGTTTTAAATTCATTTTCCTCCTTATTGAGCAATTTTCCCCTTTTATTCTCACTTATTTTCAATTAGAAACTTATGACCATAGGGTAGAGAAAAGTTGTAATGACTTGAACATAAATTTTATCTATTGTTATTATTTCAAGAAGTCATGCTTAGTTCATCATATAGGTTTCACTGTACTTTTTATTTTACATAATGGGTTCTTAGTAAACCCATGTCTGTGGTTCTGTAGGACTTTAATAAACTCCCTCTTCAAATGAAATTTCTATCTCTCACTCTCTTCTTATAATAATGGTGGTACAAAGCAGGGCCTTGAATGTGCTCCTGTTAGTCCAATAGGTCCTAATTCAAATATGCTAGAGATGAATCTTCAAAGTAATAAAATACTACTGCTGCTGCTGCTGCTAAGTCACTTCAGTCGTGTCTGACTCTGTATGACCCCATAGATGACAGCCCACCAGGCTCCCCCGTCCCTGGGATTCTCCAGGCAAGAATACTGGAGTGGGTTGCCATTTCCTTCTCCAATGCATGAAAGTGGAAAGTGAAAGTGAAGTCGCTCAGTCGTGTCTGACTCTTAGCGACCCCATGAACTGCAGCCTACAAGGCTCCTCCATCCATGGGACTCCTACTATTATTGTCACTACAATAATAGCTACAAATCCACTAGACATATCCATTAAATATTTACTCTGAACTTAATGATTACATTCCATTTAGGGAAATTGTTTTATTTATCTATGATGTAGATGTAGAAAATTGTGATTTGAAAGTTTGAATAATATGGCTAACTAATGCTATTAAATGATAGAGCTGAAACTCAAACCCAGGTCTGTAGAGTTCCAAATGGAATTCTCTTAGCCCTTATATTTACACTGTATTTGAACATGGGACAAAAGTTGGAAGAGAAAAGATGTCACATATCTGTTAAAAAAGCTTTTAAATGCACTTTTAGAAATCTTAACTATCTAATGCCATTCTTTCAGATTGTCAATTGCTTGAGGGTGACTAGAGACAACTGTAAGGTTTTGGAAAAAAATTCTGTCCACTTATTTCTTAAACTCAACCCAGTGAGGACTCCTTGTGAGAAACAGTAATGTCTGACTTTGTAATCTGATCTTCAAATAATTAGTGCAGATTCGGGATTGTAGAGATAAGAGTTTGAGTAAGAACATGGAAAACATTAAATCAGTTAGAGATGAAGCTTACTTTAAGCAATGCAGTGTTTTCTCTAATAATATTTCAAAATTAACATGAATTCCTAATTAAATTTAAAAAATGAAATGATATTTAGTAACCTAGCATGTAATTACAGTCTTTTCAACATTAGAATCAATTTCATACCATCATACCTGGATTTTATTCAGTACTTTTTCATCTACATTCCTTATGCATGCCCTGAATAATGTGAGGACCAGGATCTTGGTAAAAGATATGATTCATAAGCAGAATATAAATGCTTTAAAATTTATAGTTTCTATAGTAAATAGTAAAGGGAATTACCTCCTTCCAGGTAATGCCCTAAAACTTCCAACTACCATCAAAGAAATTGCTTTCAGAAAAGAACCATAATGTAGGCAAATCTTGTTTTCATTTCATTCTTGGAGTTCTATAATTTCCTAGTCCCATTATACCTTTCCAAAGGATATAAAACTGTTTTTCCCTTTGTTCAGCATAAACATTTTTTTTTTACTATCATATCAAAACTCTGTAAAGAAGAAACCATTTTTAAAGGGGTCTTACATAAACACTGAGAAAACAAGATAAATAAAAGTAACACATTACTGATTATTTCAAAATAATAATAAAATAAGTTTTCTGAATAAATAAGATTAGTAAAATAAATTTATAAAATATAAAAAAGTAAAACTTGTTCACTTAAAAAACACCAAAGATCTACTTAAAAAATATAAAAGTAACTTTATTAGCCATGACATGGTGGAATTGATTCAGATCAGCTAGCTGATTTTCTAGTATAACCTCTTGACTGCTACTTGGCTACTAAGGCTTATTTTCTGTGTCATAGCAACTCTCTTACTCAATCAAAGATTTACTTTACTCTTTCTACAACCTTAACTGATAACCTCAAGTGGGTTTTTCTCATGCACCATTAAATATCACAGTAATCCAAGTCTATGCCCCAACAAGTAATAATGAAGAAGCTGAAGTTGAATGCTTCTATGAAGACCTACAAGACCTTTTAGAACTAACACTCCAAAAAGATGTCCTTTCATTATAGAGGACTTGAATGCAAAAGTAGGAAGTCAAGAAACATCTGGAGTAACAGGCAAACTTGGCCTTGGAGTACAGAATGAAACAGGGCACAGGCTAATAGAGTTTTGTCAAGAGAACCCACTGCTCATAGCAAACACACTCTTCCAACAACACAAGAGAAGACTCTACACATGGACATCACCAAATGGTCAATACCAAAATCAGATTGATTATCTTCTTTTCAGCCAAAGATGGAGAAGCTCTATACAGTCATCAAAAATAAGATCAGGGGCTGACTGAGGCTCAGATCACGAACTCTTTATTGCCAAATTCAGACTTAAATTGAAGAAAGTGGAGAAAACCATTAGACCATTCAGGTATGACCTAAACCAAATCCCTTATGACTATAGAGTGGAAGTGAGAAATAGATTAAGGAGCTAGATCTGATAGACAGAGAGACTGATGAACTATTGACAGAAGTTCGTGATATTGTACAGGAGACAGGGATCAAGATCATCTCCAAGAAAAAGAAATGCAAAAAAGCACAATGGCTGTCTGAGGAGACCTTACAAATAGCTGTGACAAGACGGGAAGTGAAAAGCAAAGGAGAATAGGAAAGATATACCCATTTGACTGCAGAGTTCCTAAAAATAACAAGGAGACATAAGAAAGCCTTCCTCAGTGATCAAAGCAAATAAATAGAGGAAAATAATAGAATAGGAAAGACTAGAGATCTCTTCAAGAAAATTAAGATACTAAGGGAACATTTCATACAAAGATGAGCTCAATAAAGGAAATAAACGGTATGAACCTAACAGAAGCAGAAGGTATTAAAAGAGGTGCCAAGAATAAACAAGGCAACTATACAAAAAAATTCTTCACAACCCAGATAATCACGGTAGTGTGATCATTCACCTAGAGCCATACATCTTGGAATGTGAAGTCAAGTGTGCCTTAGGAAGTATTATTATGAACAAAGCTAGTGGGGGTGATGCAATTCAAGTTGAGCTATTTCAAATCTTGAAATATGATGCTGTGAAAGTGCTGCACTCAATATGCCAGCAGATTTGGAAAACTTAGCAGTGGCCATAGGACTTGAAAAGATCAGTTTCCATTCCAGTCCTAAGAAAGGCAATGTCAAAGAATGCTCAAACTATGGCACAATTGCCCTCATCTAGCACACTAGTGAAGTAATGCTCAAAATTCTCCAAGCCAGGCTTCAGCAATACGTGATCCGTGAATGTCCAGATGTTCAAGCTGGTTTAGAAAAGGGGGAGGAACCAGAGATCAAATTGCCAACATCTGCTGAATCATCAAAGAAGCAAGAGAGTTTCAGAAAAACATCTATTTCTGCCTTATTGACTATGCCAAAGTCTTTGACTTTGTAGATCACAGTAAACTGTGGAAAATTCTGAAAGAGATCTGACCTGTCTCTTGAGAAACCTGTATGCAGGTCAGGAAGCAACAGTTAGAACTGAACATGGAACAACAGAATGGTTCCAAATAGGAAAAGGAGTACTTCAAATTTGTGTATTGTCACCCTGCTTATTTAACTTAAATGCAGAGTACATCATGATAAATACTGGGCTGGAGGAAGCACAAGCTGGAATCAAGATTGCTGGGAGAAATATCAATAACTTCAGATGTGCAGATAACACCACCCTTATGGCAGAAAGTGAATAAGACCCAAAGAGCTTCTTGATGAAAGTGAAAGAGGAAAAATTGGCTTAAAGCTCAACATTCAGAAAACTAAGATTATGGCATCTGTCCCCATCACTTCATGTCACATAGATTTGGAAATAGTGGAAACAGTGGCTGACTTTATTTTGGGGGGCTCCAAAATCATGGCAGATGGTGATTGCAACCTTGGAATTAAAAGATGCTTACTCCTTGAAAGGAAAGTTTTGACCAACCTAGACAGTATATTAAAAAGCAAAGAAATTACTTTGTCAACAAAGGTCTATCTAGTCAAAAGTATGATTTTTCCAATGGTCATGGATGTGAGAGTTGGACTATAAAGAAAGCTGAGCACAAAAGAACTGATGCTTTTGAACTGTGGTGTTTGAGAAAACTCATGAGAGCCCCTTGGACTGCAAGGAGATCCAACCAGTCCATCCTAAAGGAGATCAGTCCTGGGTGTTCATTGGAGGGACTGATGTTGAAGATGCAACTCCAATACTTTGGCCACCTCATGCGAAGAGTTGACTCATTGGAAAATACCCTAACACTGGGAAGGATTAGGGGCAGGAGGAGAAGGGGATGACAGAGGATGAGATGGCTGAATGGCTTCACCGACTCTATGGACATGGGTTTGGGTAGACCAGGAGTTGGTCTTGGACAGGAAGACCTGGCGTGCTGTGATTTATGGGGTCATGAAGAGTTGGACACGACTGAGTGACTGGACTGAACTGACTGTCCATATATATATATATATATATATATTTGTGTGTGTGTGTGTATACATATATATCCATTTACTCGGAAAGGCTGGCCATCCTAGATCATTTCATTCTACTGATTTTTCTGTGACCTTGTCCTGCTTATTATTTTACAGAATTTATCTTAAATTCTTTTAATTCATGTCTCTCTTCAATTACATATCTACTTCTGATAATGCACATTTCAAGAAAAAATATTTTGTTCACCATTGTATTTCTAAAACCTAAATCAGAGAAGGCATTCAATATATTTTTGAAAATGTTGAATGAATTTTGATAATATAATTAGGATTTCAAGTGGTTCTCTGGAAATATGAAAAGAGAATATTATCTATAAGCATATTTTATATCAGAAACTTTATATTTAGCATTTTAACTAATTGTTATAATAGTTCTGCAGGAACAGCAGCATTATCTTCAATTTTTAAGTTATGAAAATGACATTCAAATAAACTATTAGTTCCCCTTTGTCACATGTTTCATGTTCAGAGAGTAAGCATATACTTCTACCATCTAACCATAAATACAGTGCTTTTTAAACAATACTGACTTAGAACCTGTGCATACAATTTTTGAACTTAAAAATTTAGCTATATTACTAGATGGCAAAGCAAGGGAAAGATTTCTATTTGAGCCATTAATAACCACTAGTTGATAGCCCAATTTATCCAAGGGATCCAAAACATTGAAATTTATTTTTTATTGCTTACCTGGTGACTTATGTTGTTGTTCAGTTGCTCAATCATTTCTAACTCTTTGTGACCCCATGGATTGCAGTAAGCCATGCTTCTCTATCCTTCACTGTCTCCTGCAGTTTGTTCAAATTCATGTCCGTCCAGCCATCTCATTCCTTCTCATCCCCTTCTCCTTCTGCCTTCAATCTTTCCCAGCACCAGTGTCTTTTCCAATGAATCATCTCTTTGCATCAGGAGGCCAAAGTATTGGAGCTTCAGCTTCAGCATCAGTGCTTTCAATGAATATTCAAAGTTGATTTCCTTTACGATTGACTGGTTTGATCTCCTTGCTGTCCAAGGGACTCTCCAAGTCTTATTCAGCCCCACAGTTCAAAGGCATCAATTCTTCAGTGCTCAGCCCTATTTACTGTCCAGCTCTCACATCTGTACACGATTACTGAAAAAACCATAACTTTGACTATACATGCCTTTGTTGGCAAAGTAACATCTCTGCTTTTTAAAACACTGTCTAGGTTTATCATTGCTTTTCTTCCAACAAGCAGCCATCTTTTAATTTTATGGCTGCAATCACTGTACACAGTGATATTGGAACCAAAGAAAATAAAGATTTATAGCATCTTAATTAAAAGGGCAATCTAAGCCTTACTTGGTTGGTCATATATTTCTACAAGAAACTATAGTAAAAACAAGGTTGTTTAATTTACTTGATAATTTTGTTTAATATAAAATGCCTTCATTTTGTGTTTCTTTTAATAAATTTAAATCCATTTATCTTCTGCAACAAGTTTATCTGTACACAAGCACACATACACCCACATCCCATCCTCCCTAACTCCTTCCCTCAATGGATAAGAATTTTTAGGAACTGACCTAGAAAAATTGACCTTTATAGTTCTTTAATGCACAGAAATATAAAGAATTGATTGTTTCTACTATACTTTTGCTCCTGTTAAATGCACATTACCCTACGCTGTTGTTGTGTTGTTTCAGTCATACCCGAGTCTTTGTGACCCCATAGACTGTAGCCTGCCATGCAAGAATACTGGAGTGGGTTGCTATTTATTCCTCCAGGGGAGCATCCTAATGTGGGGATTGAAACTGCATCTCCAGCATTGGCAGGTATTCTTTACCACTGAACCACCTGGGAAGCCCTTGTGTTATACTTAACAGATAGCGTCACATTCACAGTTAACAGTTCCTATGATATGTGCATTATCCCATGTTGTTGTTATGTTGTGTTCAGTTTTGTCTGATTCTTTGTGACTCCCATGGATTGTAGTCTGCTGGGTAACTCTGTCTATGGGATTTCTCAGGCAAGAATACTGAAGTAAGTTGCCATTTCCTTTTCCAGGGGATCTTCCCAACCCAGGGATCAAATCCACTTCTCCTGCATTGCAGACAAATTCTTTACCTCTGAGCCACCAGGAAAGCCCCCAATGTACATCTTATCCCATTGTAAATATTTTCACCTTGGGGAAACTTACATAGCTCCCTTTCCCACTAATTCTCACACACATACAAGGCAAATACAAAATATCCTAGATAAAATTATCATGAAGATGAAGTTTGTTGTTAAAAACAATAGGAGTGAAATAAATATTTTTTTTTATAAGACTAGGGGGAATGTTTGTGTAATCCAAGGTAGAAATGACATTGAACTGAAGCAAGAAATTAGTTTTGTACTGGAAAGCCAGCATCACTCTCTTCCTGAATTTTCATTTTCCCACTTTCTGCATATTTGTTTGTTTTCCTTTCTCTGTAGACCAGCATTTTTTGCTTATTTGTCCAAAGGAATGGAAATTGGTGCATTAATGGCTTCTAGGTTTATATCGTCTTTTTTAATAGGCTAATTCATGGTAAGCTATTTTCAACTTAAATTCCAAGTTTCCAAATGATGCACTGAAAATATCCCTAGGTGTTGTTCAGTAGCCTGCAGCCATGAGAGTCAAATTATAGAAACGAAACAAGGAAGTAAACCTGTGAGTAGGCAGGCAGTGCCCAAAAAGAAGACTGGATTGACACTCAAATTAGTGCCCCTTTGCCATTACATTATTCGCTTACAGGGCTTATTAAATAGCAATTTTTGATTCACTAAGGCAATTTGGTTATCATATTCTCATGCTGTACACATAATTTGGAAACTACAGAAGTCATGTTCCAGGGAGTATTCAGGGCTATGGAATAAACCTGGTACATAATATATGACTATCAAATTTCTTTCATGGCTATTCATTTAATCTGGTTATATCAGAATTAAAAATAGATATACTAAAAGTGCTAACCAATTTTAGTACATATTTTATCTCAGTATACCATATATACAGAAATGCAAACAAATCCTAAATGTAAATCTTGATAAATTATCAAAAAGTGAATCATCTGTTCAATTCTGTGAAACTGAACCTTACCCATTCACTACAGCACCCATATAGTCTCTCTAAAGGTGAGTATAACCTCATTTCTCAAATCATAGATTATTTTCTCTCTTTTGCATTTTATTTGTATTGTGTAAAAGTGTGAATTCATTTGTGCCAGGCCTCTTAACAACATATTAGTGAGGTTCATACAAGTTACTCAATATGAATATGGTTTGCTTAATGGTATTATATAATAATAGGTCTTTGTCTGTAAGCATATTACTTTTTGGTTGCTTACCCCGTGTGTTGTGAAAGTAGTTTTAAAGTTTTTGGTTTTTATTAATAATAATGTTATGTACATTCTAGGTATGTCATTTGGAATATATTTCTCATGGCACATATATTAGCAGTGGAATTGCTGGATGATAGAACATGTATATTTTGAGCTAAAAATATTACTGGGAGCTTCCTCAATGGCTCAGTGGTAAAGAATCTGCCTACCAGTGCAGGACATCTGGGTTTCATCTCTAAGTTGGGGAGATACTGTGGAGGAGGAAATAACAACCCACTCCAATATTATTGCCTGGGAAATCCCAAGGACAGAGGAGCCTGCTGGGCTACAGTCCATGGGGCCTCAAAGACTCAGACACGACTTAAGTGACTAAATAACAAGAACAGTAATATATTACCAGCTTCCCAAAGCTTTATTATTACCTTATTCTTAAATAATCAATGAATGAAAGTTCTGCTTACTTTACATTCTTGCTAACACTTGACTTGTAAGTCTATTTTTGCATTGATGAATATAGATTGGGTCAAAAGTATGATATTAATTATTAATCTTTTCCTTCCCTAGGTGGTTCTAGTGGTAAAGAACCTGCTTGCCATTGCAGGTAGACTTAAGAGATATGTGTTAAATCCCTGGGTTGGGAAGATCCCCTGGAGGAGGGCTCAACAACCTACTCCAATATTCTTAACTGGAGAATTCCATGGACATAGAGATGGGCTACAGTCCATAGGGTAGCAAAGAGTCATGCGCTATTGAAGTGATTTAACATGCATACACATGAGTTGTAACATATTTTAATTTGTTTTTCATTTAAAAGTTTTTTTTTACTTGAAATGTCTATTCATATATTTTCCTCATTTTTAATAGAGTTTTTCTTTTTTACTTTTTGGCTTTTCTATATATATTTAGTATTCAAATAATTTGTTGTAACATGAATTTCAAATAGTTTTGTCTACTCTGTGGCTTAATTTTTCACTTTCTAATATGTTTTGATGTGCAGAATTTAATAAATTTTAATATAATCCTATTTATAATATTATTTTCCTTACAAATTTGTTTTCAAAGTAAGCTTAAAATTTGTTAAACTCTAAAACTGTACATCTTAGAAAGTTACATTTTACTCTATATTAATTCTTCCATAAATTCACACTCCTCTCATATATGTTAACTGTGTATACCTACTTATTATTTTAGTTTTAACGATATTTTCTAGAAGCATAATGTGCTATCTCTAACATTTATATATACAATTCACACACACTTATTTTTGTGAGTGTGTATCAGTGTGGTATGAGGTAAGGATCAATGGATATACATTTCATTGATACAATACAATTTATTTTAAATACTTCACCCACTTCTCTTAAATGCCACATTGGATGTAAATTAAATGTTGTGTTTCACTAACTTATATGGGTTCTCCTGCCACCTAATAGCACACATGAAGCTTTAAAATAAACTTAACTACCAGGTTAAGTTTTCTATCAGTTTTTTGATTCATCAGTATTGTCTTGCCTATACTTAGGTCATTTCATTTCCATATAAACTTGAAAATAAACTAAACAACTCCGAATATACACATAGACACACAAAACACTTCTACATTATGTTTGCAGTGAATCAAATCTATAGATCAGCTCTTTACAGTACTGAATCGTTTTATTCATGAACACAATATATTCTTAAATGTTTAAGGAGCTCCTTTAATTTTTCTCAATAACATTTATGCCTTTCCATGAAATCTTGTCTTATTTTTTTAAATTCTTACAACTAGATTAATTCATAAGAATCTTTTTCAAAGTGACTATAAATGGAATTTATTTAACATATTAAATAAATTTTATTAAATTAAATGTTATCATTGTTTCTTCAAATACAATGGATTTTTACACATGGAAATTTTGTTTAAATTATCTTACTCTGTTGCATTTTAACTCTATCAATCTATATCTTAGATTATGAATTTTTATGTAACTCATCAAGTCCTCTATAAACAATGAAGTTTTCTTTCTTTAAAACTCTTGTAATTTTTTCTCACTTTTAATAAAATATAAAATTTAGTAGTGATTATAAATGCTGAAGACATTCTTATATTTTCAGCTCAGATAAAAATATCTTTCATTATTTCATTAGTAATTATGCTATAGATATTGATTAATATTTATGCTATTATTGGTATGTATTAATTATTAAGCTAATGAAGTTTTCTCTGTTACTTGGTTGTCAATAGTTCTGTTATTAACTGAATTTTGAATTGTACTATGTACTTCTTCTGTGTCTATTTTGATGATTATGAGGTTATTCAATTTTATTCTGTTGTTATGGTTATTTTATTGTTTGAATTTCAAGTGTATGATCAAATATCTTAGATGATGTCCTAAAATAGCAATGACTAAAGCAAGTATCGAAATGCTAAAGCTTTACTAAAGAGGTATAAGATGAAGCACTGAAGTTGATTAAAAAGAGAGAGAGAGAGAGAGAGAGAGAAATAGAGACAGCAAGAAGCTCAAATAAATGTGATACAATGCATTATCTAATTGAATTCCTCCTCACAATCAGCCAGGAAGAGACCTAGAATGTCACTCAGTTGACGGTTTGCTTGGCACTCATGTTTTCATCACTTGATGAAAGAGGCGTCTACAACACAGACATACTACTTACCTTTTAACTTTGTGGTAAGCTTATGAATCTTTAAAAGTATCCTGATCCTTTCCAAATGTTCATATTATCTATTTATTTTTATCAATATAGATTCATATTTTCCAATTTTATTCAATGTGCTATAAACAGCTATTATTTCAAAGATACTTTAAAGATAAATTTGTCCCAGATTTCATCAATGGGACCAAGTTTTAGCTAACTTCAGTATCATTCTGAACATTTTATATCTTTCTTCAGGTACTTCCTAAAGTTGGGACACAAGATGTTCCCTGCCCCAGCCCTATATTAGTTACTTCTCTAAGGAGTTTTAATGCTTTCAGTGGATAACTGCACTGGAATATCATCTGGGTGTTAGGTATACTAATAAAGTTGGTCACAGTTTAAAGACTGTACCCTCCACCCTGTTTAGCTCTGAACTTTATTTTCCATTCTGGTTTGAAACTGGTGAAAGGTTTTTCAGTTTCTTAACCACTCAGCCATTACTTTTTCTCAGTGTTTCCTACTTTCGGTTATCATTTATGAATGAATCAGCAATTGATCTCTCCAAGTGCTATTTAAGATAGAAAGGAGATGCGGTAGTGACTATACATTTGGCATTTAGTATCCCAGGTGATACTAGTGGTAAAGAACCCACCTGCCAATGCAGGAGACACAGGTTTGATTCCGAGTCAGGAAAGTCCCCTGGAGTAGGAAATGGCAATGTACTCCAGTATTCTTGCCTGGAAAATTCCATGAACAGATGAACTTGGCAGGCCATGGTCCATGGGCAACTGAGTGTCCAGGTGAGCACCCTTGCATGCCCTTTAAAAAGAACAAGAATACTTCCCTTCCAGGATTGTGTGTGTATGCACACATGTATGTGTGTGACATTCACACAAATTGGTAGTAGAAGTTTATGGATACTCAGAGAGAGAGAGAGAGAGACTGATTTGTTAGTTTTTACTCTGTTTATTTGATAATGTCAGGAATTCTCTGAAAAGGAAAAAAACAAAAACAAAAACATTCAATTCTTCAGCTAAATTAACTGGAGGCCTGAGTTCCAGTGCTTGTTTTGCTGATTATCAGCTGTCTCCTTGAGCATCTACTTTGTTTATGAGAATGGTAGTAACACCAACTTCCCAGAGCCTAGAACGTTATCCATATTAAATTAATATATCCTTATTTCCATGATGACTTCATTTTACACAAAGTCCTTGATGAGAAAGAGGAGGAAAGAAATAATAAAAGACTATTTATAACTCTGGATGGAATCTAAATGGTAAAATATTTGCAGGGGAAGGAAAAGCCATGTACTCTGAAAATTAGTGCTTATTTTACTATTTTTCCAAGTGTCAGCCTAGGATTCTTTATAGGCTTTACACATATAGTGTACTTTTAAAAAAATGATTTATTCTAAGTCTCCAAAGAGTAATGATGGCAAAATGATAGATTGTAACTCTGTAATTTGGACTAATAGGTTGTGTTAAATCAGAATACAAAGGAGCAAACTCTTCCTTTACTCCTGGGCTTTCTCTATAGAAAGCAAGGTCTTAGCATATATTTAAATAGCCCTGATACAATTTAAAACTAAAACTCTTGGAAGAACTCCATCTAGTTAGTGATTTTAAAACTACAAGACACATTTGTTATTATCTAAGAAAATACATTTAGTATAATCAAATACAAAATAAAATAGATTTTAAAAGTGTGAAAACAGTTATTTTCTTTGCAGCCAAAGATGGAGTTCTATGCAGTCAGCAAAAATAAGACCAGGAGCTGACTGGCACAGATGATGAAATCCTTATTGCCAAATTCAGACTGAAATTGAAGAAAGTAGGGAAAACCACTAGACCATTCACATGTGACCTATATCAACTTTCTTATGATTGTACAGTGGAAGTGACAAATAGATTCAAGGAATTAGATCTGATACACAAAGTGCCTGAAGAACTATGGACAGAGATTCTGAAATTGCACAGGAGTCAGGGATCGAGAACATCCTCATGGAAAATAAATGCAAAAAGGCAAAATGGTTGTCTGAGGAGGCCTTCCAAATAGCTGTGAATAGAAGAGAAACTAAAGGCAAAGGAGAAAAGGAAAGATATACGTCTTTGAATGCAGTGTTCCAAAGAATAGCAAGGAGACATAAAAAACCCTTCCTCAGAGATGCAGGCAAAGAAATACAGGAAAACAATAGAATGGGAAAGACTAGAGATCTCTTCAAGAAAATTAGAGATACTAAGGGAACATTTCATGCAAAGATGGGCTCAATAAAGGACAGAAATGGTATGGACCTAGCAGAAGCAGAAGATATTAAGAAGAGGTGCAAAGAAAGCACAGAAAAACTATACAAAAAAGACTCTTGAGCCAGATCATCATGATGGTGTGATCACTCACCTAGAGCCAGACACCCTGGAATGTGAAGTCAAGTAGGCCTTAGGAAGCATCACTACGAACGAACCTACTAGAGGTGATGGAATTCCAGTTGAGCTATTTCACATCCTAAAAGATGATGCTGCACTCAATATGCCAGAGAATTTGGAAAACTCACTAGTGGCCACAGGACTGGAAAAGGTCAGTATTCATTCCAATCCCAAAGAAAGGAAATGCCAAAGAATGCTCAAACTACCACACAATTGCACTCATCTCATATGCTAGTAAAGTAATGCTAAAAATTCTCCAAGTCAGGCTTCAGCAATATGTGAACTGTGAACTCTAAGATGTTTAAGAAGAACCACATATCAAATTGCCAACATCAGTTGGATCATTGAAAAGCAAGATAGTTCCAGAAAAACATCTATTTCTGCTTTATTGAACATTCCAAAGCCTTTGAATGTGTGGATCACAATAAACTGTGGAAAATTCTGAAAGAAATGGGAATACCAGACCACCTGACCTACCTCTTGAGAAACCTGTATGCAGATCAGGAAGCAACAGTTAGAACTGGACATGGAGCAACAGACTGGTTCCAAATAGGAAAAGGAGTACGTCAAGGCTGGATATTGTGATCCTGCTTATTTAATTTATATGTAGAGCACATCATGAGAAATACTGGGCTGGGTGAAGCACAAGCTAGAATGAAGATTGCCAGGAGAAATTTCAATAACCTCAGATATGCAGATGACACCACCCTTATGGCAGAAAGTGAAGGACTACTCAAGTGACTCTTGATGAAAGTGAAAGAGGGGAGTGAAAAAGTTGGCTTAAAGTTCAACATTCAGAAAACTAAGATCATGGCATCTGATCCCATCACTTCCTGGCAAATAAATGGGGAAACAGTGGAAACAGTGACAGACTTTATATTTCTGGGCTCCAAAATCACTGCAGATGGTGACTGTAGCCATGAAATTAAATGACACTTGCTCCTTGGAAGAAAAGCTATGACCAACATAGATAGCATATTAAAAAGCAGAGACATTGCTTGGCCAATAAAGGTCCATCTAGTCAAAGCTATGGCTTTTCCAATAGTCATGTATGGATGTGAAAGTTGGATTCTAAAGAAAGCTGAACACCAAAGAATTCATGCTTTTGAATTGTAGTATTGGAGAAGACTTTTGAGAGTCCTTTGGGCAACAAGGAGATACAATTAGTCCATCCTAAAGGAAATCAGTCCTGAATATTCATTGGAAGGAGTGATGTTAAAGCTGAAACTCCAATATTTTGGCCATGTGATGGGAAGAACTGACTCATTTGATAAAATGCTAATGTTGGGCATGATTGAAGGCAGGAGGAGAAGGGGATGACAGCACATGAAATGGTTGAATGGCATCACCAACTCAATGGGCATGAGTTTGATTAAACCCCTGGGGTTGGTGAGGGACATGGAGGTCTGGCGTGCTGCAGTCCATGGGGTTGCAAAAAGTCGGACACGACTAAGTGACTGAAATGAACTGAACTGAATGCTGACTTTTTTTTCACATTTATTTGAAAGTTTTCCCTCCTTTTTTTGGAAAAGTTTGAGGAGGATGAGGTGTTAATTTTTCCTTTGATGTTTGATAGAATTCATCATCAAAGTCAACTAGTCCTGGACTTTTCCTTGTTGGGAAATTTTGATCTCTGATTTAGTCTCCTCGCTGTTAACTGGTCTGTCAGGAACTTCTGCTCTTCATTATTCAGTCTTGGAGAGGTGTGTGTTTCTAGGAACTTTTTCATTTCTTTTACATTGTCCAATTTGTTGGCATATATTTGTTCATAGCAGTCTCTATGATATTTTGTCATTCTGTGATCTCACTTGTAACATCCCCTCTTGTATTTCTAATTTTATTAATTTGAGTTCTCTCTCCTGGTGAATCTAGCTAATGATTTGTTAATTTTGTTTATCTTTTCAATGAACCAGATGTTGGTTTCATTGATTTTTTTTTTCATTGTCTTTTCAGTCTCTATTTAAATGTATGCTGATATTTTTCCTACTAACTTTTGGGTTCATTTCTTCTTTCTATGGTTACTTGAAGTGAAAATTTTGTATTTATTTGAGATTTCTTTCTTTCTTTCTCTTTTTTTTTTATTAGTTTTGCCATACGATGACATGATATGGCCATGGGTTTACATATGCTCCCCCTCCAGAACCCCACTCCCTCCTCCCTCCCTCCTCCCTCCCCCCTGGAAATCTCGGTGCACCAGCCCCGAGCATCAATCCTGGGCTGGCGATTGATTACACATATGATAATTAACATGTTTCCAAGCCATTCTCCCTTTTCATCCCACCCTTGCCCTCATCCACAGAGTCCACGAGTCTGTTCTATACATCTGCATTCCTTTTGCTGTCTCGCATGCTGGGTTCTCGTTACCGTCTTTCTAAATTCCATATATATGCGTTAGTATACTGTATTGTTGTTTTTCCTTCTGGCTTACTTAAATTCATTTGAATCAGTTCTACTCAGGTGGACGGAACTGGAGCCTATTTGAGATTTCTATTCTGAATATTTTTAACTTCACTATTTTACATAATGAAAGTCTGACTGGGTAAGTTCCAGGGAAGAAAATATTAATAGACTCTTTCTAAAAATGAACCAATGTGTTAAAATGCACTAATTTTTGCATACAAATATGTAAAAATCTATTTAAAATGACAATATTATGCTCTCTAGAAATAAGTAAGATGAGGTACCTGGATTTTTATCATCTTTCATATTTTATTGATTGATTTTCTCTGGGAAAACAAGGAAGATAAAATGATTATAATTTTAAAAAAAAGAATTATGTGCATACAAAGAAAAGTATGTTAACCTAATCAGAATTTCATGAAAAACTTATCACATATTTATTTGAAATTCTGTGATTTGTTGTCTTGCCAGCAACAAGCATTATTACTGATTAAATGTATTTCTTAACTCAATAAGCTAAGATTTAAAGTAGCTGAGATCAAATTAAATCCTGCCTCCTAATGTGCTGAACTGTCCTCAGTAACTAAGTTACTTAAACTTACAAATATTAACCTGTGAAAGAGGGACATGAATGCATTCCTCTTACTCTGCTGTTATTTGAAAGTACATAATGAGGAGACATTCTTCTAGGTAATAAAAGCAGCAAAAAGAAAGAAGAGGTTATTAATCAAAATTATTTCTAGTGTTGACACAATTAGCAAAATAGTTTCAGCTTATAAGAAATATAAGTAGTCATTATATGATGTGATATGCTATTTCTACATTTAATTTTTTTTTCAGTTTACAAACTGGCAATATTTTAAACTGTTTAATGCTGTCTATACCATATATGGCTTTACTGTCTTTTTCAAATATGTCTTGGACTGATATTAATGCTGAATTTTCATGGTAGTCCTATAGTTGATAATGCAACTGAAAATGAGGTGGCACTCTGAAAGTATTAAGCGGTTTTAGTAGCTTTTTTTCTTTGCTTTCTTTGCTTTCTTTCTTTCCAAATGAAAGTTTTAGTAAACTTATATCAATTTGTACCCATTCTTCTGCCTGTCAGCTCTTTTACTTTATATTTGATCTAAATTTTATTGGTTTAATAACTTAGTAGATGCTATGAGTGAGAGATTATGTTATTTCCACTCTGAATTTAAAATAATAAAAGTGACAAATAGGCTATATTTACTAACATTATTATCACCAAGAATTTGTAAATCTAAACAGTGTAATATTGAGTCCTGCAAGGACTTTATTCCTCAGCCAACTTTCTTTGCCTGTATGTACAAGGGTTAGAAGATGAATGGTGTTATTTACTTGGTGCCCTTAGGAGGAAATTAAATATTTCTTCAAAGTATGTTTTTTACCCTGATAACAAATCCAATAAACAAGTGCTTTGATTAATGAGTATTAGCATTTCTTATTGTAAGATGTATGGATTCCTTATAGCTTGAAGGCAATTTTAAGCACACTTTTATGGGAAAAGAAGTGGCATTTGTTTCTAGCTTTGAGGATTTAAAGAAAACATTTCTGGGACAAGAGTAAAGAAAGTTAGATTCTTGACCCAGCACTAACATCTTTTGGCTAAATCACTTTAGTTAAGTCACTCTGTCCTTAAACTCAATTTTCATTTCAAAGTTGAAATTAAAATAATACTTAAAGTATTCATATATAACATATCATGGCACTGTAGAATTAAAGAAAAAATATTCTTATACTACAGATAAATACTTGTGTGCTAAGTTGCTTCAGTTGTGTCTGATTCTTCATGATCCTATGGACTGTCACCCACCAGGCTCCTGAGTCCATGGGATTCTCCCGGTAAGAAAACTAGAGTGAGTTGCCATGCCCTCCTCCAGGGACAAATAGCTGCATATAACATATTATGTTTAAGACACAAAATAAACAATGTTGGCTAGATGGTTTTGCCTGTAAACTTTTCCATGGCTTTAGTGGTGTTTATTTTCCCTCACTTTGACTTATAGTCTACTCAGGCACTTGTAACTTAATATCTTTTATAGACATCTTTGAATTATTTTCAAGTGTTTAGGTGAGAAACTATATCTCCATTATAAGAGCTTTGGGGAAGAAACTATTTAATTATTATTTTTAAAAATTATTATTCATCATCATTGTTTACTTGTCAATTTTATAAAAAATATTTTCAGAATTCCTAAAGTAAATGCAATTCAGTTCTTACATTTACTGCTTAATGACAAATGTGATCTTGAGCAAGTTATCTGTCAATTCCTTTGCTTCATTTATTGTTTTATAAAACAGGAGTAATACCAATATTTTGAGGTTTTGTGAAGATGAAATGAGAACAACTTGCCCTATGTAATTCTTCCAGAGTTCCCTGAGGGTACTTTTCATTATACAACCTTGTGAGTTTCTTTCAACTGCAAATCATTAAGGAGAAGTTATGATAAAGGATGCTTCCTTCAATAAATCAGCTGTAAGACCAAAACCTTCCTAACTTATTGACCTGTTTATTTTAAAGATTATGGAGATAAACAGAAAAATATTGAGATAAGGATAGATTAACCATATTCTCCCATATCATAGAAGAGGTATAGATTAAAAAGTAGAGATTTGATTTTCTCAAACAATTTTTACTACCTAAGCCTTTTTCTTAGTTTATTTTAAAATTTCAAGTCCAAACTTCTATGTCAATAAAATATTCAATCTCGGAGTAGATTCACAAAATAAATATTTTTAGACACAGTTTTTACTGTATGTTCTTTAGAGAAACTGTAACTATCTTTTCCATGGCTCAAAGCTTTATTAAATGATATTATTTAGGTCTCAAAAATGTACCCCATTTGGCTTAAATACCCAAGGGAGAACAAGTTTTGTAATAGATGTATAAAACTGGAGGCAACTCAATTTTATCTGGGATTCTTGGCAGTCAATGGGATTTTTTAATAGACTTTGTTTTTACATCTGCATATCATTTAGTTAAGTCCAAAATGTCAAATGCAGTCTTATATTCCACAATTTATTAATATTAGTTTTGCTTTGATAAACTATTTATACACATTCTACTAGCAGAATTATTCAGGTGAGGAGCTAATTCTTAAAGAATATTTTAAAATTATAAAATCCATTATATTAAATAAAATGTAATTGTCTTTGTTCCACCCGCCATAAAAAATATGCTATAGACTATATTAAACAGCCTAAATTTATTTTCCCACCATTCTGAAGGTTGAGAAATCTGAGATCAAGGTGCTGGCCAATTCAGCTCCTGGTGAGAATTCTTTCTTGTTTGCAGAGTGCTGCTTTCTCACTGTATCCTTACATGTTGGAGAGGGAGCTCTGATGCCTTTTCCTTTTCTTGTGGGGTATCAGCCCTTTAGATTAGAGTCCTGACCTTATATCCCCATTCACCCTTTATCACCTCTTCTCCAAATACAGTCCAATTACATGAGTGTTAGGACCTCAACACATGAATTGCCAGGGGGTGGTAGAGTGGGCACAAACATTCAGTCCACTAGAGATTTCAATAATCCATTGTGATTCTACATACTATTAAAGTGTGTCAGTTTATATCTGTGTATTTGAACACTTTGGGTTTCATTTTTATTTCATCAGTTATTTACTTGGTGTTAATTTTCCAGGCTCTATCCTAATGGTAAGAGAAGGAAATGGCAAGCCATTCCAGTATTCTTCCCTGGAGAATTCCATGGACAGAGGAGACTGGCAGGCTACACAATCCATGGGGTTGCCAAGAGTCAGACACAATTGAGTAACTAACATGCATATCCTCATGTGAGAGAATGGAAATTAGTTAATCCCATCTCTAGGAACTCTTGGTTAACATTGTTACAAGATGAAAATGTGAATATTTCAATTGGAACACAGATTGGCACCTGCACTATACATTGAGCAGAGTTGTCTTTGAACAGCTAACGAGAAGTGGAGAAGAAGTAGGAGGAAGAGGAAATAGCATTTTCAGAGATAAGGTAGTGATGGTGCCGTAAGGAAAATCTAATTTGTGATGACTGTGCAAGAATGAAGAAAAATGTTGCTGAGAAAATATGGCAGGACAATTTGATGAGAAGAGTTATCTACCAAGTTTTTGCATTTTCTCTTTTTAACAGGAACTGTGGAAAACCATTTATCTTGGAATCTAGTAATAAATGTCCCCAAACAAAAGAATTGTTCTAGTATTTTTATAACTCGTCATTCACTTTAAAAGTTATAATTACAGTAATTAAAAGGTGATGAGGTATAATAGCTCTGATCTACCATCTGTGAGTGAAATATTTAATTAACTGACCATCAACATTTTCTGCTGCTAGGAACATAGTAAGATTAAATCTAGAATGAATATAGCAACAATTTTATTAATCCTGAAAAATCAGAAATTTATTGAGCTGAGTTTTTAATGTGTAAGGCAGAGTGCTCAATGAATTACATATTTCCTTCTTCTGGCCTTACCATAATTCTATAAAAGAGATATAGTTATCTCCATTGAACAGATGGGAAATTTAAATCTCAGTGAGATTCAAGAATTTAACCAAGTTCTCTCAGCTAATAAGTAGGATTCCAGTCATATCTATCTGACTTCAAGTCCCCTCATTTTCCATTACTCTACCTTCCTCCTCTTAAGAAAGGCACTTAGGTTATTTCAACTTGCATCCCTTAATTGATTCAGGATTGTAACTCAGACACCTTTAGCAGAGAGACTTCTGTAGCACCAGTCTGGACATTTCAAAGAGTGCCGGTGAAAGAGTTGGTTCAGAAGATATTAACTGCAGTGTTTTCTTTAGTCTTGTGAGGAAGCAATGATAATGAGCTACTCATGAGCTTCCAGGTTCTTTCTTACTTTAATACCGTGATTTCTCTTTAGGTAAACTAAAGAGAACTAATTTCCTCTCTAACATATAACTTGATCTTTTAAAATATAAGATAGTTTGTTCCAAAGCAGTGTATTATTATTATCAATGTGAATGATATCTTACATTTAAAAAGGTATGTTATGACTCAATGTCTATAAATATTATTAATATTCAGTTTGTAAGTTATTTGTGAAAACTGCATACAAATTTAAACTTTATTGCAAATACATCAGCCTTTTTTCGCATCTTTGTATGTTTTAGAATATATGAAACTTATTAAGTTCAGTGCTTGGAGACTGTGATAGACACAAGCTTTTGGAGAAAGGGTGAAGTGTGTGACTTGCTCTCTAAGCAATCACAGCTGCCACTCACTAAATCTATCACATAACTCTGTTGTAAACATTTTCCCAGAATTTAATATTATCTATCTTCTATGTTGTTGTTCTTATTTGCTTCACTGTAATTTCCAGGAAGGAAGAGATTTCTATCTGTTTTGTTCTACTTCTATTTTTCCTACAGTAGTTCTCATGAAGTTTTTGATGCTCAATATAAATTTTTGTTGGGTAAAATATTTGTTTGACTTTCCTATCTAATATTAATAGAATGCTTAATAGAATACGCTATGAGATCAGAGCAATTGCCATCTATCATCTTTACTTCTGTGTTAAATACATCTAGAGCAATATTTAGCACATCACAAATGATAATCAAAATATAGTTAATAAATATATACTGCTTAATAATAATTACAGCATTTATATGACATTTTACATACTAGCATATTGAAACATGGGCTTTTCTGGTTTCTCAGTAGTAAAGAATCTGCCTGCCATGCAGGAGACTTGGGTTTGATCTCTGGGTCCAGAAGATCCCCTGGAGAAGGAAATGACAACCCACCCCAGTATTCTTGCCTGGGAAATCCTGTGGACAGAAAGGCCTGGTGGGCTATAGTCCACGGGGTTGCAAAGAGTCTGACATGAGTTAGCAGCTATACAACAATAACAGTATTGAAATATACAGTTTTGCCAGTATGTTCCCATAAAGGGCTATTTCAATATAACCTGACTGTACAATGTCTGTTTCTATCTGAGTTATTTCTTACAGGAATCCAGTAAGGGAATTATTACTAATAAAGATAAACAATAGACCATGATAGCTTTGGTAGATGAAAGAGCAGACTTGAGAGCAATTAATCTTGGGAAATCAAGAGTTATTAAATGTAGAAACATATTGCTATTTCCATTTCTTTGTTGTGTTGAATATAACCTGGATTCATCTTCTATAATCAAAACCCTGAAATGGCTCTTGAGTCTTTTCATGAAGCCTCATTACATATCGGGTGTAGCTTTACCTATTTATAAACAAATTTACTTCTACCCCTCAGTCATTGACAATCCATGCTAATCAACTTTCTTAGTTTAAAACCATGGAATCTACTTTGATTTGTCTTTTTTCTCACCTTTATCTATCTTACCAGTGAGTACTTTCAGTGCAGCTCCACCTCTGTGTTCACCATCTCCTCTATTACCACTTAGTACAAACCACCTCTATCTTTCACTTTAATAAAATCTTTCATGCATGAAATCATATTGCTTGGAAAGCAGTAAGATATAATCTTAGTCTTGAAACTAATTTACAAAAGCTGAATTAATACAAATTATAAATAATCTTACCTCTTTCCTTTCTTTGTAGAATATGAATCATTTATCAAATTTTTAGTGCTGTTGTGGTTTAGTTACTTAGTATTGTTTGACTCTTTGTGACCTCATGGACTGTAGCCCACCCAGCTCCTCTCTCCATGGGATTTCCCAGGCAAGACTACTGGAGTGGGTTGCTATTTCCTCCTCCAGGGGTTCTTCCCAGTTCAGGGATTGAACCTGTGTCTCTAACATCTCCTGCATTGCAGGGGGACTGTCAACTTCTGAGCCACCAGGAAAGCCAGGTACACAAATTAAGATAATGTTGTTTCATGGTGTTTATACATTTAAACAAAATGGATATAAGAGATATTGTTATGAAGAAATCCGAGTAATCATTTATCGATTTATAAGTTAAAAATAAGAAAGTACAGATTTTATGATCACCCATGTAGTGTGAAGATGGACTAGATTTTTAATGATGATCTTAAATGCATGCTAGTTTAGAAAACAGTTATAATAAATGTGACAGATACATTGAATAGTTCTTACTGCTGATATCTCAGTGCTATATATGTAAATCTCAAGTTGAAGGAAAAGTGATTACTATAGGGGAGAGAAAGCACTAACATGGTATAATCAATTACTGTCAATTAGGCACATTTCGAATGGTGTATTTGGTTGAATCAAAGCAATCTGATATAATAAATCCTTCTTGATTTTTTTTAAGACACATGGATTGTCATCATCATGATTTTAAATGTAGAGTTTAATGGTTCTAGTTATAAACAACAAAAAAAAACAAGTTGAAGGAAACTGAACTATGAGTCATTAATATATGTAGTATGACAGAATTATAGTCTACACTGTTTATGAATGTATTTTATATTTGAAAAATACTCAGACAATGCTTAGATTTCATTGCTTAATCAATACATTCTACCATAAAGATTATTACAATGTTTCATTATGACTACAGTAAAGTTTTGCTTATAAGAAATCATTTTAATGCTTTAATATGTGGAATAATTCTTAAATATTGCAAAATTTAGTGTTTTTCTCATTAAAACATAAATATTAGAAGTGTAAAAATTAGAAAATTACATTGTATTTCTTATATAAACATCTGTTATAAAATAAAAAAATACATAGTTCGCATTTGTTCTCAGTGCTTAAAAAAGCTTCTAAATACCTTGGAATTTTCCGAGTGACAGGGGTATAGTTCTTAAGAGAACTGGAGGTTGAGTCAATCACCAACTGTCACCTATTTAATCAATCATACCTATGTAATTGCATTTTTATTCAGTTCATGTGCTTCTCATGGCGAGTGTACTGGGGTGGGTTGTATTCGGTCCTCTAATGGATCATGTTTGAACAGAGCTCTCTACCGTGAACCATCCATCTTGGGTGGCCCTGCATGGCATGGCTCATAGCTTCATTGAGTTACACAAGCCCATTTGCCATGACGAGAGGTGGTGAGACTAGACATCCTGGAGTGAGAAGTCAAGTGGGCCTTAGGAAGAACTGCTGTCAATAAAGCTAGCAGAGGCAATGGAATCTGAGCAGAGCTATTGAAAAATCTTAAAAGATGATGATATCAAAGTGCTGCACTCAATAGGTCATCAAATTTTGAAAATCCACCAGTGGCCACAGGACTGGAAAATGTCAATCTTCATCCCAATTCCCAAGAAGGACACAAGAATTTTCCAACCACCATACAGTTCTCTTCATCTCTCATGCTAGTAAGGTTATCCTCAAAATTCTGCATGCTGGGCTTCAGCATTACATAAACTGAGAACTTCCAGATGTCCAAGCTGGGTTTAGAAAAGGCAGAGGAAACAGACATCAAATTTTCAACATTTGCTGACTCATAGAGAAAGCAAGGGGATTCCAGGAAAAAAGAAAATCTACCTCTGTTTCATTGACAGCTAAAGCTGTTGACTGTGTGGATTGTAACAAACTGTGGAAAATTCTTAAAGAGAGGGGAATACCAGATCATCTTACCTGTCTCCTGAGAAACCTGTATGAGGCTCAAGAAGCAACAGTTAGAACCCTGTATGAAATAACATATTGGTTCAGGATTGAAAAAGGAGTATGACAAGGCTGTTTATTTTGTCACCCTTTTATTTAACTTATATGCAGAACACATTATGAGAAATGACAGGTTGGATGAGTTATAAACTGGAATCAAGATTTCTGGGAGAAATATCAACAATCTCAGATATGCAGATAATATCACTCTAATGGCAGAAAGCAAAAAGGAACTAAAGAACCTCTTAATGAGAGGACTTCTCTGGTGACTCAGATGGTAAAGCCTCTGCCTACAATGTGGGAGACCCCGGTTCAATTTCTGGGTCAGGAAGATCCTCTGGAGAAGGAAATGGCAACCCACTCCAATACTCTTGCCTGGAAAATCCCATGGCCAGAGGAGTGTAGTAGGCTATAGTCCATGGGGTCGCAGAATCAGACATGACTGAGTGACTTCACTTAATGGGGCTGAAGGAGGAGAGTAAAAAAGATGGTTTAAAACTAAATTACAAAAAAAGCTAAGATCCTGGCATCAAGTCCCATCACTCATGGCAAATAGAAGTGGAAAAGTTGGAAGCAGTGACAAATTTCCTTTTCTTGGACTCTAAAATTACTGTGGATGGTTTTTTACCTGCAGTCATGAAATTAGAAGTTGACTGCTTCTTGGCAGGAAAGCTCTGAAAAACCTAGACAGTGTGTTGGAAAGCAAAGACACCGCTTTACCAACAAAGGTCTGTGTTGTTGAGGCTATGGTCTTCCCAGCAGTTACCTGTGGTTGTGGGGTCTGGACAATAAAGAAGGCATAGTGCTGAAGGATTGATGATTTCAGACTCTTGAGAGTCCCTTGGACGGCGAGGAGGTCAAACTAGTCAATCTTAAAGGAAATCAACCTGGAATAATCTTTGGAAGGACTGATGCTGAAGCTGAAGCTCCAATACTTTGGCCACCTGAAGTGAACAGCCAACTCACTGGAAAAGACCCTGATGCTAAGAAAGATTAAAGACAGTAGGAGAAGAGGGCAACAGAGGATGTGATGTTTAGATGGCATCACCAATGCAATGGACATGAATTTAGGCAAAATCCGGGAATGGTGAGGGTCAGGGAGGCCTGGTGTCCATGGGGTTGTGAAGAGTCAGACACAACTTGGCAACTGAAAAACAGTCTATATAACTACACCTCCTGGTTGGTGAATACATCGAGATGCTAAGAGGCGATGTGCCTAGAGAGAGCATGAAAACTCCACGCCCTTCCCTCCTACTTTGTCCTTTGTATACCTTCCACTTGGCTGCTTCTGTGTTGTATCTTTGATAATAAACTAGTAATAGTAAGTAAAGCATTTTCCTGAGTTCTGTGAATCATTCTAGCAAATTATCAAGCTTATTTATAGCAGTCAGTCAGAAATATGGGAGGCCTAGGACTTGTGATTGGCATTTGAAGTGTGTGTGTGGGGTGGGGGGGAGTAGCTTTGTGAGATCGAGTCCTTAACCTGTGGAGTGATAACTGCAGGTAATTAATGTCAGAATTGAGTTAAATTGCAGGACACTCATTTGGTGTCCAGAAAGTTGGGGAATTTTTTTGGTGATTAAAAAACCCACACATTTGTGTCAAAGAAGTGAATAAATACAGTTTGTAGCATCCATACTATATTAATGCAAATATTGTACTTGTATCAGTTAGATGTGGAGCACTGTTTTTTCTATTTAAGATGTTCCAAATGGAAAAGAAAGCCTTGGTTCAAGAAATTATCATAAAATCATATTTTAAAAAAAGTGTCTCAGAAGGCCAAATATCTAGTCCAAAAAAGCTTCATCTAAGTTATTAGGAGAAATGTTTAGTTTGTCTAGCATTAGACTCCAAAAAAAAGTCAAGCTTATATGGATACTTTTTATCATGCAAACTGAAGTACATATATAATAATTGCAAAATTACTAAATCATTATCTCTCCTCCTTTAGCATAAATTGATTCATACCTAGGTCAAATATATGACTGTTAGTTTCCAAGTGCAGGACAGTTGTATTATAACTTGAGAAGTAAAACCTCTTGTAATCAAATGTTTTAAAAATTAACTTATGAGTGTTATTGATATTATTTGATTATAATGATAGACATAAAAAATATGACAAAGTACAAACAATAAAACCAAAGGAACATAAACACTTATTCAAAACCTCAAAAATGATATCATGAGTTTATAATTAAAACAATATTTTAAATCAATGGGGAAAGGATAAATGCTTTAATAAATGGCCTGGAAAATTGGCTATAAATTTGAGAAAAGAGTTTAACTTCCTCCCACATACCATGTAAAAACTGAATTTTAAAAGAATTAAAGAGAAATTAAATAAGCTGAAATATAAAAAAGAGTAAAGTAAATGCAAATATATTAAAAGTTTGGGAATGGAAAATGCTTTCTTAGGTAAAACATAAAATTAGAACTCTTAAGACAAAGGCAATAATGGAGATGACTATTAACTTATAGCATATACTCACTGAAGAGCTAGTAGAAAAATAAGAGGTTGGAATAAATGTTTATGATGGATATTATAAACAAAAATAAACTACATAATATAAAATCTCATTTAATGTTGTACAAAAATAAGTATTAGCTCAACTTGCCAATGTGCAAAGGTGATATGAATATGTAACACTAAAGGGGAAAACCCATAAATTCTAATACAAATAAAATAATCCACAATTTCACATTTAGTCAGCAATGAAGAGAGACATAGCATCCCAGTGTTTAAATATAAGAAAATCTTTTAAAATTCAATGATATTTATTTTTGCCAAGAGTTGGAGCTAAGATTCCAGCAAAACACTCTCCTAACACTGTTGGAGGAAATTTAAAATTTGACAGACTTAAGTAAGTGGGCATCCCTTTTGCCTCAGTAATTCTGCTTCTAAAATCTATCAAACTAATATCAATACAGGCACAGAGGTACATGAACAAGGATGCTTATTCTAATATATCTTGTAATCAAGGGAGGAAAAACACTGAAAATTCAATTAGAAAAATGGTTAAAGAATTTAGGACATTATCTATGGTGTAAAATACCATGCTGCCTTAAAAATAATTGATTGGACCTTTATGTTGACACAGAAAGATGTTTATGTTGTTTTAAATTTTAGAAGCAAATTGTTGAATCATACATACATATGTTCTTTTTTCATATTCTTTCCCATTATGGTTTATCATGGGATATTGAATATAGTTTCCTGTGTTATAGATTAGGACCTGATTGTTTATCCATCCTCTATATATACTAGTTTGCACCTGATTTTCCCAAACTCTCAATCCTTCCCTCCCTGCTACCCTTTCCCCCTGAACCAAACACATAATATGATCCTATCAGTTTAAAGTGCAAAATGTGTGTGTATGTACACACACACACACACACACACACACACACACACACACACACACACATACACCTCAATCATACAAAAAGGAAAGGTTAGATGCATCAAGTTTTATCTTTTGGTTTGGGATATGAATGATAAGGAGGGGCTTCCCAGTTGGCTCAGTGATAAAGAATCCACCTGCCAGTACAGGAGACAGAGGAGATGCCTGTTCAATCCCTTAATGGGGAAGGTCCCCTGGAGGAGGAAATGGCAACGCACTCCAGTGTTCTTGTCTGAACAATCCCATGAAGAGAGGAGCCTAGTGATCTATAGTCTATGAGAGATGCAGGATCAGACACTACTGAGTGATTGAGCACAGATACATACATGAATGATGAGGACAGAGGGAGAGTCCTGGTGAAAGAAGGCTTTCAGATGCTAATATTATTCTTTATTTTATAATTAAAAATTGTGTATTAGTTATATATCAATTTTAAAGGTAAAAATGATTCACTCCTGCTTTCAGAAATATATTTCATATTTTGTTTTCATTTTAATCAGAGATTCTAATATTTAATTAATATCATCTTCCAATGTACTTTTTGGTCTTTAATTGTACAACAAATGCTGTTAACATTTAAGAAAACTTTTATTATTATCCTTTCTGAATATAAATTATTAGGTATCCAGTTTAGTAAAAATATAGCTCAATTTGGGTAACTGGGAAATCCAAATGAATAATTTACATATTAATATTCTTAATGAGTTAGTACATCACTGTTAGAAAAAAAAAACAAGTTGTAGAAAATGTGATACTACTTAGGAATTCATTGGCTATGCAAATTTGTAAGTTGTTTGCTGTTTCCCTGCAACAAATATCTTGTCATTAACATGGGAAAAATGCTTTTCTATCAAATGTTTTTATTTTCTTCCAGTTTATTGGTCATAATACTTTATCATGAACATATTACCCTAGTTGAAGCAACATAGTTGACATTTCCTTGTTAGTCAGCCAATTTGCAGCAAACGGTTGTTTGAATGGAATATCAGAAGGACCAGAAAAATAATATCTAGTGATGCTTGGTATCTAGACTGCAAAAATGATCTGAAGCTGGAAAAGCCTATATGCAAGCAAATATTGTTCTGTTGGTATATAGCGCCACCCAGTGTTACAGAATTCTCTATGGAGCACTCTACAGACGAGGCTGTCAAGGAATGCAAACCACAATATGTGAGCTTCATATTAATATGTCATCTTAATGGTTTTTAGGGACATTGCACATGCTGGTTTATCAAAAACCATTAAGTCAAAAAACAAAAGCAATATGAAACAAACTGAAATGGTCACTCCAATGTCTATATCCTGGTAATTATTCTCTTTCTGGATCGTTGTTGCGTGAAAGAGAAAAAGTCCATGAAAATTGTTGCAGTTTTATTAATTCACGGTGTATTTCAAGGTATTTTAAGATATTTCAAAGAGATAATTCCAATAGCCATTGTAGATTCACGCATGCTTCATGTTTCTGCAGGTATGAAGTAACTTTTCTTTTAAATTAAATTACAGATGAAAATGAGAATGCGTTTACAGAAAGAGGGCTTCCCTGGTGGCTCAGAGGTTAAAGCGTCTACCCGCAATGCGGGAGACCTGTGTTCGACCCCTGGGTCAGGAAGATACCCTGGAAAAGGAAATGGCAACCCACTCCTGTATTCTTGCCTAGAGAATTACATGTACTGAGGAGCCTGGCGGGCTACAGTCCACGGGGTCGCAAAGTGTTGGACACGACTGAGTGACTTCACTTTACAGAAAGAAGCAGTGGAATTTTTAGTTTTCTATACTGACTTTTACTGCAGGGATTTGATGCTTTAGAGAGATGCTATTGCCAATTATACAAAACAGTTAGAACATAAATATTCATATTCAGGAACATGTAGAAAAAAAGCATAATAAAAAAGACATTGCTTCATTACTTGTTTGCTGTAGTGATACAGAAAATATAAAAGTTCCTTTCTAAGTCCTCAGAATTTATATACATTTGATAAAAGTAACTCCATCTTCTAAGGAAAAAACCCTTCTCATTTTACTCAGTTTCTTGAGTGTTCTTTAATGCTTTGCTCCACTTTATCTTGCTGCCTTTTAAAAATTTGTCTCCGTTGTTGCCTGAAAATGTAGACCCACTGCTTTCACCTAACTCAGGGCTGCTTTTTTGCACAACCTACAGTCACATCACACTTGGGGTTTCTATAACTCATAAATTTTCCTCATTTAAATTATTCTCTCTTCAGGGTCTATCCCTGTCACTGTTGCTGCTGCTGCTAAGTCGCTTCAGTCGTGTCCGACTCTGTGCGACCTCATAGACGGCAGCCCGCCAGGCTCCCCCATCCCTAACATGGCTTTATTTTCCTCTGCTTGAAATACTTCAGTCAGCACTTAGCAAATGTAACCTGCTTTTGTTCTTGCTCTTACCCTTGTTACCATCATCATCATTATCCATTTTACTCCTCTTTTACCTCTTAGGTCTTGTCTCCTGGTATGTTGATTCCTTTTGTCGTGTGTCTCTTGGTTTGCTCTTTTTATTCCCATATCATCATCGTGACCTAGGCCCTTGTTACCTCAAATTGCTATTACAAATTTCTCCTATCTAGTCTCTATGTTGTTTCCATCTTCTTTCAATCTAACCAACACAGAATAAAATTTACACATTAAAAATGTTTATTATTGTCTTTCCAAACAGACTACTTAAAGGTAAGAATCATGCCATTCTGTATATACTATCGGTATATACTTGACACTGTGTGCACTTATTTGACCCAGGTAACATCAGGAATAACTATGTGACCATGGTATAACTATGCACTAATTCAAAGCAAACTCCTGACTATGATTAAAATTCAGTGGTGTTAGGTGGAAAGATTCGTGGAATTTACATTGTTTTGTCAGTGGAAGTTTCTCTTTTCAGATATAAACTTATGTCAGCTTTTTTGCAACAAAGTTAGTTTAAAAATTCCTTCATCATATGTCTGTTTTTGTGTGAGTACCACCTTGTTTTGATTATTGTAGCTTTGTAGTACTGTCTGAAGTCTGGGAAGGTTATGCTACCAGTTTTGTTCTTTTTCCTCTAGATTGCTTCGCAATTCTGGGTCTTTTTGGTTCCATATAAGTTCTAGGAATGTTTGCTCTAGTTCTCTGAAAAATATCATGTATAGTTTTATAGGTGTTGCATTAAATCTGTAAATTGCCTTGAGTAATATGGCATTTTAAAAAATATTAATTCTTCTAGTCCAAAAGCATGGGATATGTTTCCATTTCTTTGAATTATCTTCAATTTATTTTATCAGTGTTTTATAGTTCTCAGGTGTAAGTCTTTCACCTCTTTGGTCAGGTTCATTTCTGGTTTTTTTTTTTTATGTGATTTTAAATGGGATCTTTATTTATTTATTTTACATTTTTATTTTCTCTTTTGGGTATTTCACTGTTAGTGAAAAGACATGCAACAGATTTATCTTTTAATAATGTATCCTGCTATCTTGATGACTTCATTTATCAGTTCTAATAGTTTTTGTCTCCAGGCTTAGCGTTTTCTGTATACAGTATCATGTCATTTGCATATAATAACAATTTTATCTTTAAGTGTCCTTTGCTAGATGAATGCATAAGAAGATGTGATAAATTTATACAATGGAATATTACTCAGCCATAGCAATGAAATAATACCATTTACAGCAACATAGTTGGGCCCAGAGATTATTATACTAAATGAAGTAAGTCAGAGAGAGAAAGACAAATGTCATACAATATCACTTTTATATGGAATCTAAAAACTATTATACAATGAACTTATTTACAAAACAGAAATAGACTCACAGATATAGTAAACAATCTAAGATTTCCAAAGAGGAAAGGTGGGGGAGGGATAAATTAGGAATTTGAGACTAATAGATATACACTACTGTATATAAAATAGGTAAACAACGAGGTTCTACTGTATAGCACAGGGAACTATATTCAAAATCTTATAATAATCTATAATAGAAAATAATCTGAAACATAACATATATATTACATATATTTAAACCACTTTGTTTTACAACTGAAACTAACATAACATTGTAAAGTCTTTTACCCTAGCCTGAGTAGAGCAAGAACATAGACCCTACTGAAAGAAATGTAGTTCCAGGGATCTGGTTAGAAAAGGAAAGAAGCATTAACAAGACTAACAAGTTAAAAAAAAAAAAAAAAAGACAATGGTTAATGATGGAAGACCCAGTGTGTAAAAGTTTGGCAAGGCAGCCAGGTATATAAAACAGGATCAAGTACATACAAAATGGAAGCTAGTCATAATCTGAGGCAAACTCTTTAATTCAACTATTCTAGATCTATTCCCTGTTCCTGGATAAGAAAAAAAAAAAAAGAAGCTGTTATTAAAGTATATTTTATAATTATTTATAGATTTTATGCAGTAAAATTTAGATATTTTAATAACTGGGTTTAAACTCTTTTCTTTTCAATGAACAATTTTATTGTCTTTTCTCACCTATAGCTAAATATTATTTACAGTATACAGATGACTGGAAAAGATGGATAGTGCCTGATATTTAGAGTTGAAGCTTTGGTGTCTAGATGAAGGATAGGAAATATATGCTGATGAGGAACATAAGCAATAGTGAGCTCTCAAGGGGTTTCTGATTAAGATGGCTTTGTGAATTTACATTTTTCCCTTTCTTCCAAGCATGACATAATTAAACTTTAGAAAATGTTTTCATAAGTTGGTGAAAATATTAATGAGCATCCTAATGTTAAGAATTTTAAGTAAGCAGAGGCATCATCACATTTCACCTCGTGTGAAGATAATGAGTTGGCAGATCACTGGGACAGAGGAAAAGAACCATCTACTTGATATGGATATGAAGGCTGAAATAAGACTCTGCATCCATGCAGGAAAGGAGACCTAAAAAGAATTGACCATTTCTAAGAGCTATCGCTTTTATAAAACTACTCATCTTGAAAGGATGGGGAAAGTGAAGAAATCATCACAGATAGAGTCTGGGATGAACTGCCTGTTAGCTCAGTGAGTAGATCTGAAGTAGCTCCGGGTTGTTGCTGTATGAGAGCTGATACAATTTCTAATTTCAGAATTGGATCGGGGAAGCCAGGTGGAGGCAGATCCAAAACCACTGGACAAAGATAGAGGGTGCGGGGGAGAGAAAGAGGGAGGGAGGGAGGGAGGGAGGGAGGGCTAGCGGCTTTACAGTTGAGATGTTTTCAAATATTTCAAGCATACAAGAAGTGCAAACACTGAAAAAAATTGACCAGCAAAATCAACAGTTGAGAAATAGGAGGAAAGCAATGAAAGGAAAACATTAGAGAACTTTCAAAAGAATTTTAAACTACATTGACAATCCTAAAAGAGACAACGGAAAACATATAACATCCTTAAAAGCAGTAATAAATTATAAATCAAAGAATCATGTAAGATGTAGTGGATATTAAAATTCAGTTGAGATCCTAGATATTAAAATACAGTAACATATAAAAATACAACTTCTTATGGCACTATAACCGTCCTCGTAACAAATGGGAAGAGTGTGCTGAGAAGTTCACATGGAATTCAGCATAGAATGATAAAGAAATTAAAGATGAGGAAGATAAATTGAGAGTATAGAAAATATACTTAGGACTCAACCATAGATAATGTGAAAGGAGAGTAGCTGGAAAGCTTATCCTAAGTGAAAATGCCTAAGATTTTCTTCAGAATTGAAGAATTACCTTAGTCTTCAGATTGAAATACATACAGATTACTAAAAGGATAAATGCAATTATTCCATACCTACTCCATTGTAGTGATACTGCAGAACATAGTAAAGAAAAAACATCTTTGAAGCTGTAAGAGAGAGAAAAGAAAAACTGATTACACATGAATGATAAATAGTCTGAAAACAAACTTCTTATCAGCCAAAATGGATGGCAAACAGCAATGAAATATTACATTCAAAGAACTGAGAGGAAACATAAACAAACATACCTGTAGGCACACACTCTCATTTCTGGATGTCAAAATAGACATACCTATTTTAGTTGATTTCCCTTAAATAAAATAAAACATATTGAAAATAACATTTACTAAAAATTAATCCTTTTATGTAGATTTTAGAAAATACAAAACAATTCTAAAAATCCAATTATACAGCTGTTAAATCAAAATGCCATTTATTGTTTAGAAATTTCTATAGCCTGAAATGACATATTTAGAGCCAATATTCTAACATTTTCTGCAATTAAAAAAAGTAATGGTGCAATTTATTTAAATTATAGTTACAAAAAAAGAAAGCAATCTTTAGATTCTAAGTATTTATTGCTTCATAACAAAACCATTCCAAACAGAGTGGCTTAAAGAAACAACTTATTTTGCTCACAATATAATATGTAAGAATTTGGAAGATTATTGGTCAGATTGTGTGTCTTTGAATGTATTATCTGTCAGCTGGGGCTGCTAAAGCTGAAAGAAGCACTTTTAAGATGACCTATTGCTTTCATGTTAGGCACCTTGGAGCTCCTTGGACATGATCTAGTCTGAACATAATTCCCTCATTGTCTTTCCAGTCTCTCCTTACAGTCTTTTTAAGATCCTTCCTGGTTCCTCTTATTATGTCTGTATCCTGCTTCCAGTTAACAAAACCCATGTGAAAAAATTTATAGCAAACACTATGGAATGTGATCATGTAAAATCATTTTATTTTGTTCCAAATATTTGTTTTAGAGATTCTGGAAGAGAAGGATTCAGGTGGTTTGTCTACATGATGTTGATTGGGAATTGAACTTTCACTTTTATGATTTTTTTTTTTAACTCAAATGTCTGGAATTTTGATGATTCTGATCTCTTTTTCATTGTCTCTGTCTCTATGTCTGTCTCTACAGGATAGCTCACCTCCCATAAGCATGAACTTTGAACTTTTCACTGTATGTCGGTGTCAGGGTAATTGTACTACATAAAGCTGATCAGCTTCCAAATGTCAGGCAGTAGAAGCTTCCAGGCTAGTTAATGTGAACCTCTGGAATTGGCACTGCATCAGTTCTATTGTACTCTATAGTCAAGGACCTTCTAGGTTAAAAGTGATGTATAGAGGAAACTCATCTCTTAATGCCACATTACAGAAAAGCATGTCTGATGGAGGATAACCTTGTGGCCTTCCTTAGAGAGTATAATCTCTTACAATTATCACCCCTTAATGTAACTCATGTATAAAAATAGTAAAATATTCAGGTAGACAACTGTTTTAGTCTGTGTGTTACTCACTCAGTCGTGTCTGACTCTTTTGCGACCCCGTGGACTGTAGCCTGCTAGGCTCCTCTGTCCATGGGATTCTCCAGGCAGCAATACTGGAGTGGGTTGCCATTCCTTTCTCCAGGGGATCTTCCCAACCCAGGAATTGAACCAGGCAGACCTGCATTGTGGGAGACCTAGGTTCAATTCCCAACCAACATCATGAAGACAAACCACCTGAATCATTCTCTTCCAGAATCTCTAACACAAATATTTGGAGCAAAATGAAATAATTTTACATGATCAATCTGTGGCATCTCGTTAAAGTAACCCTTGGTGGCTTCTAAGTAATAAAAATTGATTCCTCATATTTCTAAAAACTGGATGCCTGAGATCAGGGTGCCAGCGTGGTCGAGTTTTGGTGAGGCCTTTTTTCTGCTGTCTTCTCACTGTATCCACACAGGACAGAGAACAGAGAGGGGAAAGCTGCTCTGGCTTGCTGTCATAAATCTAACTTCATTCTTGACAGCTTTCTCCCTCATAAGTAAATCCTCTCCCAAAGGCTCCACCACTTACTACCATCATCTTGGACATGAGGTTTTCAGCAAATGCATTTTGAGAAGGCTATGGCATCAATTAAAAGTTAACACCTGAACTTTCTAATATGAATATTTTAAGAGAGTCAGAATTTCTAAGCAAACTGTGAAATTTGGAAGATATTTAACAGATTTTCATCAAAGGACAACTCCATATGGGATATTGTTATAAGGAAACATTTTAGAACATAAATTTAACTGCTTTTAATATATAGTAAATAAATCTATATGTAGTTAATATAAGAATATATAGAAAAGAGATGTCTTTGCTGCAAGAATGATCTCTTAAATATCAAATAAGAATTATGCTAATCTTTTTTCTTCTTCATATTACCTAAAACATGATTATTTTCTTTGAGTTGTATAATTCCACTGAATTTGAAAAGAATTGAAGATGAGGTAATGTGAATAGCTTAAATGCAGAATCCATAAGTCATTTCTCATCATTATTAAAATAATCTTTCTGTGTATGAGATTTTACATTGTTATTGGAATAACAGTTGATTAGGTTTACTCAATTTAAAAGGAAAGCAGATGGCTTTCATACTTGGACAGTGTTCTTTATAACATAAATGTTTATAATTTCTTAAGATGTGGTATTAGTAGTATGTATAAGATTCCTTTTCCTGTATTCAGAGTTAGGGTTTTTACATGTTTAACCTCTTTCTTTCAATTTTATAATGCACAAAATACTATTTAAGCATTTTTATTTGGTTTCACTTTATCTTTGATCATAGTCATATCATCATATTGCAAAACCACAGCAGCTGATTAATAATGCAGGACCACTTTTCTTATGTGGCCATTAAAACTCTGTTTTATTTTCAGTGTTTTATCAATGCAGTTATTTAATCATATTTCCATTTAAGATGTATTTAGTTTAGTAAATGTGTTGTAAAATTGTTGGAAAAATCCATTGTTGGAAAAATTCACTTACATAAAATATAATAGTGTAATAAGCAAACAATTGTTAAGAATCAGTCCTTCAAAATCTCACTTGAAATGGTTCTAAGAAAATGGTTAAAAGCTATATAAGTTCAATTTCACTTTCTGTACACTGCTGTGTTCCAGGTAGCTCACCAAGGGAATGTGGTGATTTAATTGTCTGGCTGGCACAGCAAGAGATGCTCTGAAGTTAGCATGAAGTTGGCTCTGTAGTATCTTGCTTCTCCTTCACACACACACAAACACACACACACACACACTTTCTTTGGATACTCAGCGTGATGCTCAGTAAGCATAGATATAAGAGGCTAACAAAGAAGAACTGCTGTTATTTATTATTCAGGACTCTCCTGGAGTCTCTTGCCACTTAGAGTTAACATACTTCCATATGAATTATTTAACTCTTCTTGGTGGTTCTTTCCAGTTAAAACCAAATCAGTCAATATACATAAGTCAAGAAAAATATCATTAAAATCTCCAGATTTTTATCAATCTAAATCCTTTTAAAAATAAGGCTAAACAAAGGCTTTGTGAATAATTCCTATGCACCTTGAAAAGATATTAGAATTTATCTCTAGAAATCTTTGCAGTCCATTCTCAAATCTCTATAGGCATATTTATCAAAATTGTCAAAATATTGTTAGCAAAACAAGCGTTCTTGATTGCTACTTTTGTTTCATTAACATTTTTTCACTCTTTTTAATACTTTGAAAAGATTATAAAAACAGTAGGGAAGAAATACTTACTAACCCCATGATCCACAAAAGATTTAAGGAACCATGAGT
>ML661915.1:4612372-4857397 GCA_007570785.1 Antilocapra americana | reverse complement strand
TGTGTGTGTGTGTGTGTGTGTGTGTGTGTGTGTGTGTGTGTGTGTGTTTGTGTGTGTGTGTGTGTGTGTGTGTGTAAAATCTATTTTGATCTTTCTCTCTTTCATATCAGCCAATGCCACTTCAAGGTACAGATATTCATGTTTTCACATTTGAAGTGTCAGAGTTTTCTTTCCTTAGCTTTTTCCTAAGCTTTTTCCTTAGCTTTTCCTTGCCCAAGCCACATGACATTAACTTAGATGGCACTTTCAAACTTCCACGTTTAGACCATTTCTCTGTGGATAATTTTTGCCCATTTGACTTTTATATCACTTACCAAAAATGCAGGCATTTAGATTTTTCTATAACTTGCCACTTATTTTCTACAGCTTCTATTGTTGTTCTTACATATCACCCCGAAAAGAAAGTAAGTGACATTTTTTTTCTGCCAAGCCCATCTTCACTCTCTGATTCAAGTATTCCTTATAACACTAATATTTTTATTTAAACATATTTTTGAACAAAAAATATGTACTCTTTTTTATATCCATGCTCCTTGGTTCACAATTTATCCAATTCTCAGCCTTCAACTCTTGCGAATTATGACATTCTCATCTCAGCACTTTCTTGCAATTTAATATATACTTTTGAAGATTCTCATGGATCAATCATTCCAGTATTCTTCAACGTTTCTTTGAATATCTTTGCTTCTTATTCTCAATTTCCTCTTATTATTTTATTTTCTTCTGCTCACTTTAATACCTGGAATAGACAGCCAATTAAAATATATCAAGCTGCCAAAGCTTCCCTCAGAAGGCAAAATCTGCTAAGTTTCCTTTCAAATTACTAACAATTTTTCTTTGCATATATAGTATTCCCATTGTGTTCAGATGTAGGCTTCTCTGGGTGAAGACCAGCCTACTGGAATCTTTGCTCTGTTAAACTCTAAGATGTTATATTTCTGTAGAGCAGTAACACAATCATACCTAGATGAATATATTTTCTTAAAGGACCATGAGCTTATTTATAATAAAACTACTTTTTTCATGCAAGCCTAGATTCAGAAGGCATATGATTAAATTCACATTCTAATAAAAATAAAAGAAGGTGTTGATCATAAAATAACCTCTTATAAAAATACTTAAAAAAATGCTGCCACATAAAAGTTGTAGGACTTTAAAATAAATGTGTAATGATGATCAAATCTATGTTCATCACAGGTGAAATCCTTGGAAGCTATGAGAATGCTATGTATCAAAAACGTTTACTCAATTATTCACTTTCTGATTTAGTAGAAAGTTCCTGCTCTCATGTAGCTAATATTTTTTACATAGATAATAAAGACAAACGACTGTGATAGTAAGTGAAAATATATTGATCAAATGATCCTAGAAACTAAAGAGAAATACAAAGAATAGGAAAAGCAAATAGGAAGTTTCAGCAAGATGACACTTTATAATTTTAAATAAGTTCTTAGGTGAGAAAGTGGAACTTGAGCAAAGACCTAGAGGAAGTAAGGGTGAAGCCATGAAAATATATTTCTTTCTTTACTTTCTTTCACCAAACACAGCTTCTGCTGGTCACTATTCATTTCCATTAATTCAAGATGTAAGTGTCGATACAAAGGAAAGGTGCTTTAATTAGAAAAGAAATTTGACTCATATCCTGAAACCAGCTCTAAAGATTCTGCTCAGTCATGATAGTTTGTAAAGGGAAAAGGGATGGAAGAATCTCGGTGAATCCTTGAGGCAGGAGTTTGGGTTCGGCATTATTCTCTGTGTCCAGGCCAGCTGACACTCTAGGAGCCACCTTGCTTGTGTGATTTGCCTGTGATATTGCTAAGGGGGCTGTTGGAGTACTGGGCTGATCATTCTTTAACTAATTAATTCTTCCTTATTACTTATTTTATCTAGGAAAAAAATCAACAGGTTAATTAGGTTCTTTGAGGTTTAGAGGGGAAAGGGAATCAACAGGAAAGGGGCAAAAGAGCTACTTTTATTTCTTCCTCCCTTCCTCCCCACCTCCTTCCTTCTTTCTTTTCATTTTTTCTTCTTATTCTGGTATTCCTAATACATTTGTTATAATTTGTGCAGCTGTCCCAAAGTCATTGAATAGTATATTTTGCTATCTTTAGTCTTTCTTCTCTTTATTTTGGGTTTTCAAAGTTTCCATTGATAATATGCTGTTCAGTTCAGTTCAGTTGCTCAGTCGTGCCCGACTCCTGGAGACCTCATGACTCGCAATGTGCCAGGCCTCCCTGTCCATCACCAACTTCTGGGGTCTACCCAAACCCATGTGCATCAAATTGGTGATGCCATCCAACCATCTCATCCTGTCGTCCTCTTGTCCTCCTGCTCCCAATCCTTCCCAACATTAGGGTCTTTTTTAATGAGTCACCTCTTTGTATGAAGTGGCCAAAGTATTGGAGTTTCAGCCTCAACATCAGTCCTACCAATGAACATCCAGGACTGATCTCCTTTAGGATGGACAGGTTGGATCTTCTTGCAATCCAGGGGACTCTCAAGAGTTTTCTTTGACACCACAGTTTAAAAGCATCAATTCTTCTGTGCTCAGCTTTCTCCACCATCCAACTCTCACATCCATACATGACTGCTGGAAAAAACACAGCCTTGACTTGATGAACCTTTGTTGGCAAAGTAAAGTCTCTGTATTTTAATATGCTATCTGGGTTCGTCAGACTTTCCTTCCAAGGAGTAAGCGTCTTTTGATTTCATGGCTGCAACAACCAGCTACAGTGATTTTGGAGCCCCCCAAAAATAAAGTCTGACACTGTTTCCACTGTTTCCCCATCTATTTCCCATGAAGTGATGGGACAAGATGCCATGATCTTAGTTTTCTAAATGTTGAGCTCTAAGCCAACTTTTTTACTCTCCTCTTTCACTTTCATCAAGAGGCTTTTTAGTTCCTCTTCACTTTCTGCCCTAAGGGTGGTGTCATTGGCATATCTGAGGTTATTGATATTTCTCCTGGCAATCTTGGTTCCAGCTTGTGCTTCTTCCAGCCAAGCATTTCTCATGATGTACTCTACATATAAGTTAAATAAACAGGGTGACAATGTACAGCCTTGACAGATTCCTTTTCCTATTTGGAACCAGTCTGTTGTTCATGTCCAGTTCTAACTGTTGCTTCCTGACCTGCATACAGGTTTCTCAAGAGACAGGTCAGATAGTCTGATATTCCCATCTCTTTCAGAATTTTCCACAGTTTGTTGTGATCCACACAGTCAAAGACTTTGGCATAGTCAATAAAGCAGAAAGAGATGTCTTTTTTTTTTTTCTGGAACTCTCTTGATTTTTTGATGATCCAGTGGATGTTGGCAATTTGATTTCTAGTTCCTCTGCCTTTTCTAAAACCAGCTTGAGTATCTGGAGGTTCACGGTTCATGTATTGCTGAAGCCTGGCTTGGAGAATTTTGAACATTACGTTACTAGCATGTGAGATGAGTGCAATTGTGTAGTAGTTCAAGCATTCTGTCATATTGCCTTTCTTTGGGATTGGAATGAAAACTTACCTTTATCAGTCCTGTGGCAACTGCTGACTTTTCCAAATTTGCTGGCATATTGAGTGCAGCACTTTCACAGCATCATCTGTCAGGATTTGAAATAGCTCAACTGGAATTCCATCACCTCCACTAGCTCTGTGTGTAGATTTTTTTTTTCCCCTCTCTGTTTGTCCTATCTACTAATGAGGTCAACAAAGGCCTCCTTCATTTTTCTTACACTTGATTTTATTTTTTTAATCTTTAGCATTTCTTTTGATTCTTTCCTTCTCAGAATGTCTCTCCCTCTGATTACATCACATCTGTCTTGGAATGTTGTCTACTTTATCCATTTAAGTCCCTAGCATTTTAATCTTAGTTGTTTTAAGTTCCAGTCTGAGAATTCTAACACCTCTGCCACACCTGATCCTAATGTTTACTCTGTATTTTCTAATTTTGTTTCTTATCCTTTGTTAGGGCTTTGTTGGTGGTTTAGTAGTGAAGAATTCACCTGTAATGCAATGTATATTGTCACCCTGATTATTTAACTTATATGCAGAGTACATCATGAGAAATGCTGGGCTGGAGGAAGCACAAGCTGGAATCAAGATTGCCAAGAGAAATATCAGTAACCTCAGATACGCAGATGACACCACCTTTATTTCAAAAGTGAAGAACTAAAGCGCCTCTTGATGAAAGTGAAAGGGGAGAATGAAAAAGTTGGCTTAAACCTCAACATTCAGAAAACCAAGATCATGGCATCTAGTCACATCACTTCGTGGCAAATAGATAGGGAAACAATGCCAAATTTATATTATTATTATTTTTGCTCCAAAATCACTACAAATGGTGATTATAGGCATGAAATTCAAAGATGCTTGGTCCTTGGAAGAAAAGTTATGACCAACATAGAGAGCATATTAAAAAGCAGAGTCATTACTCTGCCAACAAAGATCTGTCTAGTCGAAGCTATGGTTTTCCCACTGGTCATGTATGGATGTGAGAGTTGGAATATAAGGAAAGCTGAGAGCCAAAAAAAATTTATGTTTTTGAACTGTGGTATTGGAGAAGACTCTTGAGAGTCCCTTGGACAGCAAGGAGATCTAATCAGTTCATCCTAAAGGAGATCAGTCCTGAATATTCATTGGAAGGACTGATGCTGAAGCTGAAACTCCAATACTTTTGCCATGTCATGCAAATAACTGACTCATTTGAAAAGACCCTGATGCTAAGAAAGATTGAGGGTGAGAGGAGAAGGGGATGACAGAGAATGAGATGGTTGGATGGTATCACCAACTCAATGGACATGAGAGTTGGTGATGGACAGGGAGGCCTGGTATGCTGCAGTCCATGGGTCGCAAAGAGTTGGACATGACTGATTGACCGAACTGAACTGAACTGCGATGCAGGAGATACAGGAGACATGCCTTTTGGTATGCCTTGTAACTTTTTTCTTGATAGCTTTATAGGATAAAAGGAACTGTTGCAATTAGGCTTTAGTAATGTAGTGGTGAGGAGTCAGGGAAAGGGGATCATCCTATAGTCCTAGGATTAGGTCTCAGTCTTTTTGGAACCCATTCCTCTGAGCTGTAAACTTCACAAGAGTTTCTCACATTTTTTTTCCTCCCCACACTATGTGGAACAGGATATCTGGAGTCAGCTAGATTTGAATATTCCCCTTCTCCATACCCTGATAGCTCAGTTGGTAGAGAATCCGCCTGCAATGCAGAGACCCGGGTTGGATTCCTGGATCAGGAAGATCTGCTGCAGAAGGAAAAGGCTACCCATTCCAGTATTCTGGCCTGGACAATTCCATGGACTATATAGTCCATGGGGTCGCAGAGTCAGACACGACTGAATGACTTTCACTTTCAGTGAAACACTAGAGGGAATGCTAGAGGCAGGGGTCCAGGATTCCCCTTCCCCAGGTCAAGTAGGCTCTGATAATCCCCTCAAGTTAGGTTCTGGTTAGTTTCACCCGAGGCCAAGCATTGTTAAAAAGAATAGTGTTCTGTTATATTTCAAGATGGTTCCTCCTGCTTGAAGTTTCCTCCTTAATTTACTGAGAACCCAGTTATGTTCCTGGAGGTAAAACTTCTAGAAGTATGCAAACTCTCACTGCTATGACTGGGGCATTCTAGAATTTCTAACTCTCAGAATTATCCATAGAAAGCCTCCAGCAATCAGTCATTTCCAGTTTAGTTTTTCCTACCAAAGCACTGATCCTGACAGCAGTTTCCACTCATGAGTCTCTGCTCCAGTAAGTCACAACTCCGTGTATTCAACTGTGTGTCTCTGAAATCTCAGGGCTTGCAATTTTCCTGTGTCTCCCCTTTTCTTACAGATTCAAGAAAAGTTATATTTTATTCTGCTTATGTTTTTACTTTTATTGGTATGAGGTAGTGGCATAGCTTTTTCCATGCAGAATTAGAAACCAAAAATCAAGTCATCTCCTTTTCTTTCTTTATCCTCCCTCTCTTACACCCCTCTTTCCCCATCTTCCCATTTTGAAGAGGAGCTTTAGTTTACATTTGAATTTCCCTGGTTACTAATGATGTCAATTACTATCCCATGCTTTTAATGAATAATTAACTTTATTTTTTGGTAAAGTTCAAGTTTCTTGCCAAGTTTTCAAGGTAGTCTGACTTTCTGGGAGACTGATAGGAGCTCTGCATATATTATATACTGCTATATGTTGCAAGTATATTCTCCCACTCTCAGGTTTGCCTTTCCACACTTTTAATGGTGTCTTTTGATAAATATTTCATGAAGATATTATATTATATTCTAAGGTCTTTGTTGCTTTGCTTTACATATTTAGAAGTTTAAATAGTATTGTTTTTCCAAACAGTTACATATTTATCCCAGCTTATACACTGAAAAGGTTGCTATCTCATTTATTTTTTTTCAGTTATCTCTTACATATATGAAGTGTTGACATATGTATGGGACTGTTTCTGAACTCTCTACTTTGTCTCCTTATCTACTCAGTTTTCCTCTGATATTATTATGTATATATTAGTTTTTTGTTGCTATTGTTTTTGTTGCTGTTCAGTCATTCAGTTATGCCCAACTCTTTGCAACCCCATGGACAGCAGCACACCAGGATTTCCTGTCCTTCATCATCTCCAATGGTTTGCTCAAACTCATGTCCATTCTGTCAATGATGCCATCCAACCATCTCATCCTCTGTCGTCCCCTTCTCCTCCTGCCCTCAATCTTTCCCAGCATCAAGGTCTTTCCCAATGAGTCAGTTCTTTGCATGAGGTGTCCAAAGTATTGGAGCTTCAGCTTCAGTATCAGTCCTTCCATATATTTTCAGGGCTGATTTCCTTTAGGATTGACTAGTTTGATCTCCTTGCTGCCTAAGGGATTCTCAAGAGTTTTCTCCAGCACCAGTTTGAAAATATCAATTCTTTGGCACTCAGCCTTCTTTATGGTCCAACTCTTACATCCATACATGACTACTGGAAAAATCATAGCTCTGACTATAAAGGAAGGACCTTTTCAGCAAAATGGTATTTCTGCTTTTTAATACATTATCTAGATTTGTCTTAGTTTTTCTTCCAAGGAGCAGGTGTCTTTTAATTTTATGACTGCAGTCACCATCTGCAGTGATTTTAGAGCCCAAGAAAATAAAGTCTGTCAATGTTTCCATTTTTTCCCCATCTTTTTTCCCCCATCTATTGTTATAAATTGCCATATACTTACTGGGTTAAAACAAGGTAATGATTATTTTACAGTTCTGAGAGTCAAAGTGGAATACTGTTCTCATTGTCATAAAACTAGAGTTGGCAGGACTGCATTTCTTTCTGAGATTGTTGTTTCCTTGCTTATTTAGCTTGTTGGCAGAATTTGGTTTCTTGTGGTTGTAGGACTGAGAGCCCCTCTAGGCTTCTGGAAATTACCTGCTTTCTTTGCTTCAGACTTCAAAGCCAGCAATGTTGGATTGAGTCTCTCTCAGACTTTGAATCTCTTGTCTTCCTATCTATCATCACATTTCTCTCATTAACTCTTTTGCCTTTCTCAAACCATTTTTAAGGATTGTGATTAAATTGGACCCACCTAGATAATACAAGAGAGTCATCCTTGTTTAAGATTCTTAACCTTAATCATAACCAAAAAAAAAAACAAAAAAACAAAACAAAACTCTTCTACCATAAAATTAGCATATGCACAGTTCCTGAAAGAACATGAAAAATCTTTAGGGGATCATTACTCTGCCTACCACATTGTTTAAATCACTGTAACATTATTCTAAGTCTAGAAGTGTGATAGTCATTTTTTTCCACTTTTGTCTTCTTATAATAAACTTTCCTATTGTTAAATTTTAGAATAATCTTGTTTAATACCACAGAGAAACATAGTCTGATGTTTTAATTACATTATATTGAATTATATTAAATTGGGATTATACTGACCCTAAAGACCAGTTTCGGAGAATTGGTGTTTTACATTATTGAAACCCAATCAGAAGTACTGTTTTTTCCTCACATTTATTTATGTTTTTCTTTTTCCATTTTTTAAAGAATTTCTTTAATTTCCCTGAAAATGGTTTTCTAGTTGCCCTTAGAGATCTTAGCATATTTCTTAAATTTTTATTTTTAGATTTATTCCTAAGGATTTAGGAATAAATTTTAAAATTCACATTGTATTGTAAAATACTGCACTATTTTAGAATACTCACTATTGTACATTGTGCTTTAAAATATTCCAGTTTTAATAGTCTGACTTCATACTGAGAATTTATAATCTATCTTTAAGAATTGCTGTCATTCTAGTTGAAAAACACTTCATACTCCACTCACATAGAGCTTTACCTGCTCCAATTTGGGCACTTTAGGTTCTTAGCACTAGTTTAATGTTATTGCCTCAATGAGTAATTAACCAAGTCATATCTCTAGCTTCCTGAAATAAGAAAAAAATGCAGTATTTTCAGGGTGACTTCAGAGACAAGCGTGTGTGTACTAAAAAATATCATTCTTTCAGGCTATAATTTAATGATCTTAATTATAAATAAGGGTGTCAAAAATGAAAAATAGGACATCGTTGCCACTATTACTACTCCACTGTATTTTATGTAATCATGTCATTAACTTAACATTTTAATTCAAATTCCAGTATCTAGTTACTACGTGTGTGCTCTTGTGTGCTCAGTTGTGTCTGACTCTTTGTGGCCCAAGGACTGTAACATGCCAGTCTCCTCTGTCCATGAGCGTCTCCAGGCAAGAATACTGGGGTGGGTTACCACTTCCTACTTCGAGGGATCTTCCCAAGCCAGGGATTAAAACCTCGTCTCTTGCATCTGTCTTCTGAATTGGCAGGTGGATTCTTTAACACTAGTGCCAGCTGGGAAGTAAAAATACATGGCTTTTAACAGTTTGCTCATATTTTCCCACCAACTTATTCTTACCCATAGATCTATTGACATTTAATTTCTGGTCACAACAGATACTTGTGAAATCTTCTAGAAATCTCTGTAATTTCATGCTTATATATGTTTTTCATGTTATTTATTTTAATTAGAATCCTTTTATCTCTTTCAACAAAATCATAAAGCTTCTTCAATGCCTCATCAAGTGCAACCTTCTTTTAAAAGTTTTACTCATCCCTACAATCAGAATTAAGGAGTCCCTCCTTTAGAGGGACTCCTTATAAACTTAATTTTTGCTTTGGTTTATCAAAAATAGTAAATTTCATAAGTACTGGGATTGCTTCTTATTTAACTTTTTATTATCTGGGAATAGCCAGAGTGCCTTTTGTGTAGTGAGCATTCACTGCTTATTTTTAGCTTAAATCAAGCTTTCTTGTGTGTAAAATATAGTATTTTTAAACTTGTTATGTTTAATTGAATTTAAGATAATGAATTGTCTGAATGGCTATTTCAGATTTCAGTGTTTATAGTTATATATAAACTAGACATAGATCAACTTCTATGTTATTCTCAATAAAACAAGCTGTGCATTGTGTTCTCATTTCTTTGAACTTGAATTCTGTCATGTGTCAGGGAATAAAGAGGTTTAGAATCTGCTAGTTCTGGGAACTTTGTGAAACATTTGTTTCTCTAAGAAGTATATCTGTGGTTTGTGTGCATGTATGCTAATTCACTTCAGTAGCATTTGACTCTTTCAGACCCCATAGACTGTAGCTCTCCAGGCTCCTCTGTCGATGAAATTCTCCCGGCATGAATACTGGAGTGAGTTGCTGTACCCTATTCCAAGGAGAAGTAAAGCTGTCCTAAATGCAATATTTGATGAAGCATCCTAATCCCTAAATGTAAATGTCTCTCACTATTTTAAGTGTCCCTCTTCCCCTACATTGTGTAAATGCAAAGCACATCCCAGTTTGTGGCAACTTTTCAAAGAAAAGGGAATGCATATCTGAGACATGGCATTGTGCTAAAAAGAAATAAAAGAAATTCCATGGTATCCAAGGAGAGTACAGGTATTATAACTCACAGATGAGTTGGAAAGATAGATGAATATGAATGTCTGCATTTGAATACCTAAAGCCTTTTATAATATTATATCTTTTGCGCTCAAGCACACAATTCTTGTCAATTAAGCTACTTTTAATATTTTATTTAACAAAAAATACTCTGAAGCTCTATGGATACAAGAAATTGACACACTAAATTGTATCTTCAAATATAAAAATATAGAGAGATAAGACCAGAAACTATAAAACTCCTAGAGGATAACATAGGCAAAACACTCTCTGCCATAACCCAAAGCGGGATACTCCATGACCCACCTCCCAGAATATTGGAAATAAAAACACGAATAAACAAATGGGACCTAATTAAAATTAAAAGCTTTTGCACAACAAAGGAAACTATAAGCAAGGTGAAAAGACAGCCTTCAGAATGGGAGAAAATAATAGCCAATGAAGCAACGGACAAGCAATTGATCTCAAAAATATACAAGCAACTCCTGCAGCTCCATGCTAGAAAAATAAACAACCCAATCAAAAAGTGGGCCAAAGAACTTAACAGACATTTCTCCAAAGAAGACATAAAAATGGCTAACAAACACATGAAAAGATGCTCAACATCACTCATTATCAGAGAAATGCAAATCAAAACCACAATGAGGTATCACTTTACACCAGTCAGAATGGCTGCCATCCAAAAATCTACAAGTAATAAATGCTGGAGAGGATGTGGAGAAAAGGGAACTCTCTTACACTGTTGGTGGGAATGCAAACTAGTACAGCCACTATGGAAAACAGTGTGGAGATTCCTTAAAAAGCTGCAAATAGAACTGCCATATGACCCAGCAATCCCACTGCTGGGCATATACACCGAGGAAACCAGAATTGAAAGAGCCACGTGTACCCCAATGTTCATCGCTGCATTGTTTACAATAGCCAAGACATGGAAGCAACCTAGATGCCCATCAACTGATGAATGGATAAGAAAGCTGTGGTACATATACACAATGGAATATTACTCAGCATTAAAAAAAAATTCATTTGAAGCAGTTCTACTCAGGTGGATGGAACTGGAGCCCATTATCCAGAGTGAAGTAAGCCAGAAGGAAAAACAACAATACAGTATATTAACACATATATATGGAATTTAGAAAGACGGTAACGAGAACCCAGCATGCGAGACAGCAAAAGGAACGCAGATGTATAGAATAGACTTGTGGACTCTATGGATGAGGGTAAGGGTGGGATGATATGGGAGAAGGGCATTGAAACAAGTTAATTATCATATGTCTAATCAATCGCCAGCCCATGATTGATGCTCGGGGCTGGTGCAGCGAGATTTCCTGGGGGGGAGGGAGGAGGGAGGGGGGTTCTGGAGGGGGAGCATATGTAAACCCATGGTGATATCATGACATTGTATGGCAAAAACAATAAAAACAAAAAAAATAGAGAGAGAGAGAGAATTTCCAAAAAGCAACTCAGTGGGTTAGGTGAAATAGTAGGCATTACCTAGTAATGTATAATTGGATGTGGTTAATTCTTTTGGAGGATAGGTAACAATTTCAGACTAAATTAATATGCTTTTTTTCCTTTCTTTTGAAAGATTTCTGATCATTTTACTGTTTCTTTATTCATGAACATTGGGATATGGTCACTCTTTTTCCTATTCTAGGCAATATTTATAGAAAATTATATCTTTTTTATATGCAAGGATTATCTAATTAGTATATTCATTCAAAAGCAAATATTTTGGTGTACATATCGTGTGTCAGACACTATGCTATATGTTGGGACATATTTGTGAACAATCAAATAGCAAGATAAATCTGATTGCTTGAAGTCTCTAGTCTAGAAAATTCTTTGATAAAAATTAAGAAATGTAATAAATAGGTATTGACAGAAATTAAAAATATAATGAATCGATAAAATATTGTATGTTTAAAGGTGGTAAATACCAAGGGAAAACAGGTACACCCACTTAAGAGGGATGATGTATACAAAGGGTGAACATGGGTGATAAGTTTCAGAAATCAAGACGTGCATTGATCTAGTCAGTTTTGAGCAAAGACTTGAAGGATGTGATTGAGTTGGTCATGTGGATTTATAGGGAACAGTTTTAGAGGGAAATGGGACAACACAGGATCATACAACTTGCTGTATGCAAACCATTTGAAGGGAAACAATATATCCATGACAGAGCAAGACTCTATAAAGTGAAACTCTTATATTTTCTGTCTGTTTTTGAGAGTATTTTAAGTGCAAGGAAACTCACTTTGTATTACAACTTTGTGATTTCCAATCCAATAACAACCTTTCAAGACAGTTCTACTGTTCTTATTTAATGAATGAGAAAATTAGTCTCAGAAAAATGAAAGATATTTCAATCACTTATAACTAGTAAGCAGTGGGGCTTGGAATCCAATAATAGCATTCGTGTATGTGAGTTTATTTAAATTTGAACTCTTCTCATTATGTGAACTTTTTGTTATATAAAACCCCATGAATATTGCTTGGTTGTTTTTTTTTTTCTGACAACCAGCTTTTGCATAGAAAATTCGATATTTATTTTTGGTAGTTTTAAAATATGTTAATGAGAATTTTGTCAAAGAAATTTTATTCAAGTCACCCTGAGTAATTAGAGTTTAGAGGCCTTGGTTTATTTCCTCTTCATCTATTTGAATTAAAGCATACCATGGCTTTGAAACAAAATCCTGTATTTGGGTCTCTATGTGTTTTAACTTGGTAAGTAAAATAAAGAGTATTATTCATATTTCTGATGATATTAGTCATTTTGGCAATAGAATTGAAATCAATTACCCTGTCCCTTTTTAAAATTGAGGTGTTTCCAATTTGTACAATTAATCAGTTGCCTTTATAAGGTATTGGAGTGTAAGTCTCATCCAGGTAGGTTCCATGCAGGCCACTCCCCTTCTTAAACTTATTCTTTATATGCTATAGTGGTTTCATGTGGTTAATGGTTTGATTCTATTTCAAGTTTTTTGTTTGTATTTTATACTTTACCAGAAAAATAGCTTATCCCTACTACAATAGACAGCTAATGGTATCCTTTAAGTAAAACTTATTTAAACCAGATAAACTCACAGAAAGTAAATTTCTATCTTTGGGAAACAATATGATTTACCCTCTAAGAAGCTAACTATAAGACGTTTTGTTGATTATTATTCTAGGCAACAACAAAAGAAAAGACAATTATATGGTGTTCCTTACACATATAGTCAAATACAGTATTCATCTAAGATAAATTGGACTTTTGGAGTTCTGACATAGAGGAGATGGAAAAGAAATATCACCTGTCTTAATTGATTTTGTGAAGGATTCAATGACTCATATTTTCTTCAATTTTTTTACTGCATATCTTAGTGACAATGATAGATGGCTACTTTACTATACTGTTCTTCAAGTATCAAATGTTGCACATTTAAATTATTTTTTTATGGTAAAGGAAAAGTCATCTACTATTTCCCATTTGAAATGCAGTTAATTTGAAACTTAATAGTTTTGGCACTCAAGGAATCTGACCGAAATTCTTACTGTTTCTGCTTTTACTGTTTTTTTGACCTAGAAACCAGTCTTTTGATTTTCAGATTCACAGTTACTTCTGTTAAAGCCAATATCTCAGTGGTCCTTCTTTATCTAGTGAAGCCTTTTATTGGGAGTTTGTGGTTCACTGTCTCTACGCTTTTCAAACTCAGAAGAATTAGATGTCACAAAATACCTTTTTTAATTTAATCTCTCTTTTTCTCTCATTCTTCTAGATTTTAAAAGTAGCCTCTGAACTTTCTCCTGATGTCCCTCCAATCTGTTCCTTATATTATTGGTAATATAGACTTTCAAAAAGCAAGTCTTATTTCATTACTATCCTGCTTACACTTTATTTATATTATATTACCTGTAATGTGGAGAACTGTTTGGATTGGCACTCAGGGTTTTCCATGTCTTAGCTATGCATCAACCCTCATCTTTTGACACTGTGAGACACGTTCTAGATAGTTGTATTTTCTTAAATATGTTATATTGTAATTATTTCTTTAAATGTAACTTTTCACATATTTTATGCCTTAAAGTTATTGTAAACTTGAATTTTATTACACTCATCCTTGGATCAAGTTGTCATTTCATTGCCTGACATGTTCTTATTTTCATATGTTAAATTTTCTTATTCTTTTAAATATTTTAACTTGAAGTATTTTTAAAGGTAATTGTAGTTTAGCAGATTATTTTATAAAGGAAAATGAGTAGTGAAAGGGTACTCAGAAGTACTGCAGTATCATTTCAGCACTACCACCTACTAGCCACCTGACTGTGTAAACCCTAGATTCACTATCTACAGAGATGGAAAAGTGATTCTACCCTGCCTACTTTCAGATTGGGAGGGTAATAAGTGATGAGATATATAAAGATACTTTGTGCATTGTACATTGTAAAAATAATATCCATTACTGCTACTAAAATTAGGTGAAATTATTGAAATCTATTTTACCTATTCAGTAAGCATAGTGATATGAATGGCAATGTTTGTTTACACACACACAAAAGTGTTATTCAAATATGTTCCTCTGTCAAAATTTTTGCCTGATGACACTTTTGAAAACCTTCGGTGTTGTTATGGAGAAGGTTGTGTGTATATTTCTGTGTGTGTGTGTCTCTGTGTGTGTGTGTCTTTATTACTTACTATAAGAAACAGTTATGAATTTCTCCTGTTTGTTATTTAAGGATCTGATAAAACTATGTTCATTTGCTTTAGATTTGCATACATAGAAGAAATTCCAATCGTTTTAACAATCCTCATATCTTCTATAAAAATATATAATATTAAGTAGTACATTAAAGTTATATTGACAATAAATGTTAGTATCACAATACTGATCATTTACAATGATATCATTTCAATGATAATGAAAGTATAAGGAATGAAATCAAGATATTTTTGTTTGCTTTACATACATTTCTAAATATCAAAGATCAAAATAGTTCTCAGACATTCATTTTTTAAAATTATTTTAAAGGGAGACAGATGGGAAGAGTGTTTAAGACACTGATGGATGTTTTATACCAGGAAGCAAGTTTCCGAGGCTTGAATATATCTTACCAATTATCAACAGTAGCTTTGCTTTCACCCTCCGATCATTGCTTCAGTGTGAAAAGGGAATTAACAAGCGATGCTGGTGCTGCAGACACTGACATGACCTAAGAAGTATTGTCTGGGAAAGGGAAAGTGGTGCCACCTGTAACAAGAATGATTAATTTTTTGTGAGGTATGAGTAAAAGTATAAGAATATTAAAATTTTGAGATCAATTTTGAGGCAAGTGAAGAAGATACTGAGTTACAATAAGTGCTTTCTATCTTGCTCCACACTACTTTTATGATTTGCTACATTTTACTGTTCATACCCATAAATTCATTTTGTATGTCTTAAAAGAAAGCAAGAATAGTTCTTTAATACTTCACAAACATCAGGCTCATTTAATCTTTCTTTCCTTACTAGTTTTCAAAACAATATCCTTAATAGTCACATAAACTCTATATATTTGATAATACTTGATTATAATTTAATTTAGTGACATTATTTTCATTTTAGTCACAATTTCCTAGGGAAATTATAATAGTTTTAGAATGACATAAAGCTGGTTAGTTCTGTTTCCCTTTCTCATCTTATTTTTCCTTCTTGACCCTCAGTTTATAATTTAAGCAGAAAACAAAATGAAGATCTTGTATAGGTATGTCTGTATATATATATGCACACACACACATATATATACTTCTGAAAAATTATTGAAATCAACCCCCATGTCTGATAGTGTTTTTGTTGGCTAAGTTGCAATCTGCTTTTGAGAAAGAAAGAAATATCAATATTTCTATTCTCTCCACTTATTCTGGCTTAATTTTCAGCAGTGCAATTATATTAACCTGCTAATGAGCACTCATTATTACCTGGGTCTGCACTAGAGACTTTATTGGCAATTTCATATTTAATTCTCATAACTGTGCTACAGATGATAGCATTGAGGCTCACACTGGCTAATTTTCCCATATTTATCCAGCTCATTTGACTGTTGAAACAGGAAATCCCATTAAGATCTGTGTGACTCTAAAACCAATGCTCTTTTTATTACTAAGGAGAGCCTCTGGCTTTTAGCTCCTAAAATTCATTTTTTGAATCAATAATTTGGCTTGCAATTTGTGAGATTTTTACATGGTTTCCTCTTTCATTTTTTTCTGAAGAGACTTACTATAGAGAATGTTAGGGCATATTAGGCAACCAAACAAGAGAAAATCAAGAATCCAGTTATCCATCAACTAGTATTGAACTGTGAAGCCTCCAACATACCACCATCATTCCAAGTCCTAATTTTCATAAACAGAAATTTAAGATAATTAAAAAAAATATCTTGCATGAGAATTCAATAAGAAAATATGTAAAATATTAATACAAATACTTACTATGATGCTTTACACACTGTCAAACTTCATATATTTATTATTATGTGGCATTTGTTTAGCTTTTTGATTTTTTTCATTTAAAAATGTAATTATTTTTATATGCCTGTGAGATTATTTTCCTCCTTGATGACAGTTTTTTATGCAGAAATTTCTGAAAGTGATTGTGACATAAAAGAACCTCTGGGGGAAAAAAAAAATAGAAACTACTTCCGATATTCATGACAGGACTGGGGTGACTAGAGGTCCCTGCATAGAAAAGTATGACTGAGTAACTTCTGTCTTTGGTGAATGCAGTGATTTCTGTAGCAAAAGCCATTCCTTTACAGATTATAACATACAAACTCTTTTAACCTCTAATGTGCAGTTTAGTTGAGCTAAATTACTCACTTGCTAAGTCATGGCTGACTCATTGCAAACCCAAGGACTGCAGCATGCCAGATTTCTCTGTCTTTCAGCATCTCCTGGAGTTTGTGCAAACTCATGTCCACTGAGTTGGTGATGCCTTCCAACCATCTTGTCCTCTGTCATCCTCTTCTCCTCCTGCCTTCTATCATTCCCAGCGTCCGGGTCTTTTCCAATGAGTCAGCTCTTCATGTAACTGAGAGGCACATGCTTTTTACTGATTTCAGCATGTGGGTTAATTTGATATGATATGTGAATGATTTTATGAGGCATTGGAGAGTTTTTGTTTTTACTAATATCACACCATCTTATTTTTGCTTCTGAACATTTTAAAAATAACAAGCTGTAGTCCTTAAATGTTCGCTAGTAGGATACAGCCAGTCAAGTGTTGGTAACTGTTTAACAACCAGTCTTTTAGGATAAAAGAAACACACACACACACAAGTAAAACTCTCCCAACAAACACACAGAAAAGGCCCTATTTAAATGTTTCTGTTTTAACATTCTTTCTGCTTTCTACTTGCTCTCATCAAATTCATAGCTTAGAACTTCTTTCTCAAATGCAGCTTAACAACATTATGCCTTTGCTTAAAAGTATCCAAGGATATTTTTTTAAATCACTTACTGGGTACTTTGGGCTTCCCAGGTGGTGCTAGTGGTAAAGAATCCACCTGCCAATGCAAGAGATGTAAGAGACATGGGTTCAATCCCTGGGTCAGAAGATCCTCTGTAGGGAGGGCATGGCAACCCCCTTTAGTATTCTTGCCTAGAGAATTCCATTGACAGAGGAGACTGAGGAGACTGATGGGCTGCAGCCCAGGGTCACAAAGGGTTGGACACAACTGAAAGACTTAGCACTGGGTACTTCACCTAATATTCAAGGGTGGCCGTGACAAATCCTCTGACTGTTTCCCAGGTGCATATGTAGTCATGTTGTGCCTTATATTTTATGTTTCTGAAGATTCAATTTAGTTTTGTCCTCTCTCCCACCACCACCCCCGACCCCAGTAACCTGTGCTATTTTGATTAGCATTTACTGTCTCTTATTTCTGCAATATCCATTTCTTCTCTCTGAATCTAAATGATCTTTACTTCACTACTGAAATTCAGCCTGTCATTTCCTTTGGAAAGTTGATTCTAATCAACTGCAATTTGGAATAGCTGTCTCTTCTTCCGGTTCATATACTCTGTACCCCTCTGTGATCACTGCATTTGAAATTAGGTCATGAGACTTCAGAATCTAGCTCTGTAACTGTTGAATATTAGGCATTTTTTAGAGGATCCTGGTGGGCTGTGGTCCATCGGATCACAAAGAGTTGGACACGACTGAAGCAACTTAGCACAATATACACAGCACAATATTTATTTAATGGATAGGTAAATGAATAAGTAAAATATGATAAAGAAAAGTTTTCTGATGTTTCCCACTGGAGCAGAATGTTTACATACATTGCAAATGTTTCAAATGTTGCAAATGTTTTTATAGGGAAATGGGAAGCAAATACTCATGTTTTTAAATATTGTACACTTAAATCTTCTCTGCAGAATTGAAGCAAACTAAAGCACTTGCCTAGGATCATAAATGACTTTGTTAAATTTCAACATTTATGTACTTTCAAGGGCTTTAGAAAGCCTCCTTACACATTTAACTAATACTTCTCAGGATATTCTTTTTCAGACAGTTTCATTCAGAGCTGAGAGGTGACTATTCCTTTGTTACAACCATGATTTTTAGAATTCAGATCTCTTACTTTGAGTAGTAAGTCCCCTAAAGATTCATTTTATGCTTTTCATTGATTCATAAAAACAAAGAGACAACTGCTCATGATAAACCATTTTTTCCTGATTGAATACAAGTTTTGATAACCTTTCACTAGGAGAAATTTATTCTGTTGTTGAGGCCAAACACTGTTCTTATTCACATAATTTTGCCTTTAAAAATGCTAACTACTGGCCTTAGAAATAATAAGCCGAAAGGCAATAATTCAGTCAATAGAAAGGACCACTTAATAAAAAGTGATGGGGACATTTGAGGAAGAAAACATTTTTTAATATCATTTTTCCAATGAGTTTCTTAAACAATTCTATGAATTCAGTACTCATGACAGTGAACTGCTTTGTTAGCAGCCCAATTTAAAATCTATAGCATTGTTTACAATGTCTGCTGATAATCTAATGCTATTTTGATCAACAGAGAACATGAGATTTTAATAAACAACTATTTATTATAATCATAAAATTATATATCATAAAAAATACCCTTAAACTACTCTTTATTTCTTTGTGTTATCTGAAATTGTATGCTATAACTCTGACATATGGGATTATCATATCAAAGAAAAGCCTAAACCATTTTTACTTTTTCAGTTCAATTGGAAAAAGCTAATTTCAAAACAGAAATGTAGGTGAAAATGTATTCAATGCTTTTAAAAATATATTATAGTTCTGAATTTTCTAAGTAGGTCCCCGGAATGTCAAGTTCAGGGTTTATTTACTTTATGTGGCTGAATAACTAGGAAAATTGTGCACTGAATTTATCAATTGCTTAGTAATTATTTATGATACAGAGTATTTATTTCATTCTTCCTGTACATACTGTACTGAAATATTTTCTTTTAATTAAGATTTTTGAGGTATTTTTCTTTATGGTCTCAAATTATAAAAGTATTTAAGCTATCTTATGTTAACTGTAATAGGTCTAGGAAAATAATAATTATAGTTTTTGAGTTATAAAAGCAATGTTAATGTCATATAGAATGATTATTAATATAAATAAAACAACTATTTATTAAGAAGTAAGCAAGGAAAGGCAATTTAGTATCATTTCTAGAGCTGAACTGGCAGAAGGCTAGGACATTGCCAAGTTACTCTTTACTTACTGCTGATCCAGGGATATTAGGGAACTGGTTTTGATTTATTTTTCTTGTATTAATAAGCATAAATTCTCATTAATAAGAAAAATTTAAATTCAACAAATATATCAAGCTCAATATTTCTAGAGATTTGTTTTAATAATATAAACATGAGCAAGGCATGATCCTTCGCTTTAAGATCAGCTCAGTTCAGTCACTCAGACATGTCTGACTCTGAGACCCCATGGACTGCAACATGCCAGACTTCCCTGTCCATCAATAACTCCCACAGCTTACTCAAACTCATGTCCAGCGAGTTGGTGATGCCATTCAACCATCTCATCCTCTGCTGTCCCCTTCTCCTGCCTTCAATCTTTCCCAGAAGTATAGTAGAGTTCCTATAGCAAGAACATGGTGGCAAGCATATACATCAGTGTATTTATTATCTGTTTTGCATAAGTACAGCAATAAATAGTATTTTTAATGGTCTTTTTATCTAAGTCATGAAAATATTAAGTTTTTGCAACTTGATATATAGCTTACTATTGGAACTCTAACTCATTTCATAAAGTACATAGCTTCAGGGAAGCAGAGACTTTGTCTTATTGCTTTCACTGTGTATATACTTTCAGCTGATTCAACATACCATACTTGTATACCAAAATATCCTAAATATGGTTACTGTTATAATAAAATACATTTAAATGTAAAATTTTATCATGTTTTCTATTGAGAAAAATTATTATGAAAAATTTTATATATACTAACATAGCACTATATAGTCCTTAAGAATTGTCAGTTAAAAATGAATGATATACATCTGCATTTCTTTTGCTGTCTCGCATGCAGGGTTCTCGTTACCATCTTTCTAAATTCCATATATCTGCATTAGTGTATAGAACAGACTCGTGGACTCTGTGGAAGAGGGCAAGGGTGGGATGATATGGGAGAATGGCATTGAAACATGTTAATTATCATATGTGAAATCAATCGCCAGCCCAGGATTGATGCTCTGGGCTGGTGCACCAAGATGTCCCAGGGGGAGGGGATCGGGAGGGAGGAGGGAGGGGGTTCTGGAGGGGGAGCATATGTAAACCCATGGCAGTTTCATGTCATTGTATGGCAAAACCAACAAAATAAAGTAAAGAAAATTAAATAAATAAATAAAGAAAAGTTCTTTAAGTTTCTTAAAATAAATAAATAAATAAATAAAGTTGGAGTAAAAAAAAATGAATGATATATTTTTCTTTTACAAAAAATATTGCTCTAAATTTGTTGATATTTTCTTGAATGACAAGTGATTATAACCAATAACCTGTTGATGAACTATTATTAAACTGAAAATGAATATAAATTTTTGTTCTTTCAACATAAACATTTTACAACAAATGAGAATTAGTGCTTTTCAAAAGAAATTTGTGCTATGACCAACATCAATATGAAAACAGGTATATAGAAAAGGAGAAGTTGTCATATGATTTTATATTCATAATGAGATTAGTTAGCACCTTTAAAAATCTTATATAATGTACATAAAAGGACTTTCTGGTGGTTCAGAGGATAATCTGCTGCAATGCAGGAGATCTGGGTTCAGTCCCTGGGTCAGAAGATCTGGAGAAGGGAATGGTAACTCACTGGAGTATTCTTGCCTGGAGAATTCCAGTCCAGGGAGTCACAAGGAGTTGGACAGGACTGAGCAACTAACTTTCAAAGCATATGAAAACAAACAACCAAAAAAAAGATAATTGGAAACAGGATTTTTTTCTTTGTTTTAAAGATCTTGTAGAGAGATTAAGGAGAGGTTTAAATCAATTTACTAACAATTTCAAAAACATTCCCATTAATTTCTAAATGTTTATTAGCAACATTTCAGTAAAAGCATGTGTGAACAGTTTGTTTGGGCTAAACACGCTACTCAGCATAAGTCATCACAACCACTGATGGTTTGCTTTCTTTTAGAGCTATACATCTTATCTTTCATAGTATATTTTTCAGGTATGATGGTCATTAAAACACAGTTGTGAATTATACTTGTATTGGACAAGGTCATAAATTCATTACCACAAGTTTCTAAATAAAGATATTCAAAAATAGAGATGCACAATCAATTATTTCTTTCATTAATATATCAATATTAGATTCTAATGAGGCCTAAAACTTTGTTTAATAATTGAAATTAAAATGCTATATATCCTTTAAAAATCTCTGTTATTCATGATTATAATGCAAATGATAGCTACAGTGGCATTACATTTATAACTAAATTCAGATTAATATTTGAAGAGGCAACAAGTATAGCTCAATAGTTTCTATATCTTTATAGCAATGGACTCTTTCTTTCAGACTTTTTCTTTGTAAAAAAACAAAACGTGTTTGTTGTTTGTTGTTCAGCTGCTAAGTTGTGTTGGACTCTATGGCATGATGGACTGCAGCACAACAGGCTCTTCTGCCCTCCATTATTTCCTGGAGTTTGCTCAAAGTCATGTCTACTGAACTGGTGGTGCTATCAAACCATCTCATCCTCAGCCACCTCCTTCTCCTGTTGCCTTCAATCCTTTCCAGCATCAGAGTCTTTTCCAATAAATCAGCTCTTCACATCAATGACCAAAGTATTGGAGCTTCAGCGTCAGTACTTCCAATGAATATTTAGGGTTGATTTCCTTTAGAATTGACTGGTTTGAACTTCTTGCTGTCCAAGGGACTCTCATGAGTCTTTTCCAGCACCAAAATTAGAAAGTATCAATTCTTTGGCCCTCGGTCTTTATGCTTCAACTCTCTCACATCCATACATGATACTGGAAAAACCATAGCTTCAACTATATGGACCTTTGTTGACAATATGATATCTCTGTTTTTTAAAATACTATCTAAGTTTCCTTCCAAGGAGCAAGCATCATTTAATTTCATGGCTGTAATCACTGTTCACCATGATTTTGGAGCCCAAGAAAATAAAATCTTTCACTATTTCCATTTTTTTTTTTGCCTTCTGTTTGGCATGAAGTGATGGGGCTGGATAATATGATCTTAGGTTTTTTTTTTTTTTCCAATGTTAATTTTCAAGCCAACCTTTTCACTCTTCTCCTTCACCCTTGTCTTGCACTTCTTTAGTTGCTCTTCACTTTCTGCTATTAAAATGGCATAATCTGCATATCTGAGGTTATTGATATTTTTCCCAACAATCTTGACTCTAGCTTGTGATTCATTCAGTCCAGCCTTCATGTGATGTACTCTGTGTATTGGTTAAATAAGCAGAGTGACAAATGCATCCTTGTCATACTTCTTTCCCAATTTGAAATCAGTCTGTTTTTACTTATCTGGTTCTAATTGTTGCTTCTTGACCCATATACAATCATATGTTAATAAAAAATCAAACTATATTATGATGTGGATAGACTTGCTGTGGACTTTGTATTATCTGTGGAGAAGGAAATGGAAACCCACACCAGTGTTCTTGCCTGGAGAATTCTATGGATAGAGGAGCCTGATGGGCTGCGATCCATGGAGTCACAGAGTCAGGCACGACTGAAGAGACTTGGCATGCATACATTGTATTATCTGTAAGAAATCCTAATTACTTAGCACCCTCTTCTTTGATCTTCTGAATATATGGAATGCTTTGGACTCTGGCAGCACAGTTTGAAAAGCATTCATTTGAATAACAAAGATTATTTTCCCTTGGGTAATTATGTGTGTGTGTGTGTGTATACATGTACATGTATAGAGAGATACATATATGACACATTCCATCAGTTGTACCATTTTATCTTCCACACCTAGAACTGCATTTTTACTCCCTTTTATTATAACAATTTAGTCATCTTCTTCTCAATAGTGTCTTAACACATATCGTCTGCAAAAGCTTTACTTTTTACCCTCACTAGTATCCCTAAATCTGAGTTTGATCACAGCCATCATTCTTAAAATGGATACTCATGTATAGAGATTATGAGGACAAATTCAGGCATGTTACATTTTATTTCCTGACCTCCCTTCATTTGAAAGATATTTCTGGAAATCCTCTAGCATATAGGTGCCCTTGATGTAAAAGTAGCGAATATAGGACAAATGCTGGTTGGACTGGTCTCAGAAGCTTGATCTACCCTTGGACTTTCCAGTTATCCCTCCACAGGAAATATTGAGAGTATCTATATCCCAGCAAGTGTCTTTCTATCCAAAGACACCCATTTTAACAATTATCTTTCCTGAGCTTGATATTGGTGATGGTAGATAATTGACAGGGAGTGATTTTAACTTTTTCTCGAGACTGTTTCAAATCTGACATGGAGAAAAGTCAGTGTTTGTGCCAGCCTCTTGAGTAATGCTCAGATGGGGAGATATGTGCCTTGCCCTCTGCTATTATCTGTCTTTATGATTTAGTTCATTGTGCATAGTTAACAAATAATATAAGGGCATTTTAAAAATCATTACATTATATAGAATCTTGAGATATATTTTCATAGTATATGTTCAAATCCCAGTTATTGCTATTTAAACTGCAATAATTACTATTAATTTTCTTATATTAAAAAAGAAACTATTACTAGCAGGTATTAATTCATAGCATAAATAATTCAAACAGAAAACAGATGTATTATAGATGGTATGAAAGTAAAAGTGAAGTTGCTCAGTTGTGTCTGACTCTTTGTGACCCCATGGACTGCAGCCTTCCAGGCTCCTCTGTCCATGGGATTTTCCAGGCAAGAGTAATGGAGTGGGTTGCTATTTCCTTCTCCAGAGGAACTTCCCAACCCAGGGATCAAACCTGGGTCTCCTGCATTGTAGTCAGATGCTTTACCATAACTTTTCTTAAATTATTGATAATTTTATTACAATATCTTTACCTATATTTCTTTTAAAGTTAGTGAACACAAACTTTTGTAGAAAATAATGCCTGATGCATCCTTTTAAGAAATATACTTCTACCTAAAAAAGTTGGCAATGATATTGCTTGGCCTCATCTGTCCATCCACAGGGTAAGTTATGTGGCTCAGGTTGACTAACCAGGCCCTTTATTCCAAGTTACAGCAATGTTATATAGGCATTGTCATATGCCAAAATCTTTCCACTCAAGTTGACCCATAGTCATTTGAACAAGTGAAAGAATGCTAGTGAGAGAGAAAACATAGTTGGACCCTGTGTCAAGCCTGTCTTGGAAACCAGCTGGATTTTTTAATGTTAAAATAGAGAATATATTTGCCTGCTTTTCTTGGGCAAATATATTTCTCTATCAATTTGATAATTTATTATATATTTCATTTTTATTTTAAAATTTTTCCTAAGCTATATTGCTTCATTTTAATAGAAAGATATCTGACCACTTAATCACATAAACAAATTCATACATAAATAGTGTGACAGATTAAAAATGGTCACAACTTCTTTGCCATCTCCCCTTTGAAAGATGCAAACTATATCCCATCCCCTTGAGTCTAGGCTTGGAGCATGACAGAACTAATGCTTGCCAGTTTGGGACCTAACCTTTAAGAGATTTGGCAGTTCCCATTTCCTTTTTCTTGGAGCACCGACTTTGATTTGAGAAGTCAGGCCCTTCTGTGTGCAAGATTTTTGAAAGCCTATGGTAAACGTGGGCTTCCCTGGTGGCTCAGCTGGTAAAGAATCCATCTGCAATGCGGGAGACCTGGGTTCGATCCCTGGGTTGGAAAGATCCCCTGGAGAAGGGAACATCTACCCACTCCAGTATTCTGGCCTGGAGAATTGCATGGACTGTGTATCCCATGGGGTTGCAAAGAGCTGGACACACCTGAGTGACTTTTTACTTCACTTCATGGTAAACATGGAGAGGTACTGAAGGAGAGTAAGGAGAAAGACAGAGACAAAGTGATAGAGAAGTTCCGCCAGCTCTAGCTGTTCCAGTCCCAGCTATTCACATCATCTCAGCAGAGACCTCAGATATTTATAAATTGAGATAAGCCTCTAAACTCCACCCATATTCTTGACCATAAATACTGAAATAAAATGATGATAAATTGCTTAAAGCCATTTGATTTTTTTAAAAATTTTCTTTACTTTATTGTGTTGTTTTTGCCATACATTGACATGAATGCGCCATGGGTATACATATGTTCCCCTTCCAGAGCCCCCCTCCTTCCTCCCTCCCAATTCCCTCCCCCTGGGTCATCCCAGTGCACCAGCCCCAAGCATCAAAACTGGGCTGGCGATTGATTTTACATATGGTAATTAACATGTTTCAATGCCATTCTCCCATATCATCCCACCCCTGCCCTCTTCCACAGAGTCCACAAGTCTGTTCTATCCATCTGCGTTCCTTTTGCTGTCTCACATGCAGGGTTCTCATTACCATCTTTCTAAATTCCATATATATGTGTTAGTATACTGTATTGTTGTTTTTCCTTCTGGCTTACTTCACTCTGGATAATAGGCTCCAGTTCCGTCCACCTGAGTAGAACTGATTCAAATGAATTTTTTTTTAATGCTGAGTAATATTCCATTGTGTATATGTCCCACAGCTTTCTTATCCATTCGTCAGTTGATGGGCATCTAGGTTGCTTCCATGTCCTGGCTATTGTAAACAATGCCGCGATGAACATTGGGGTACACATGTCTCTTTCAATTCTGGTTTCCTCGGTGTGTATGCCCAGCAGTGGGATTGCTGGGTCATATGGCAGTTCTATTTGCAGCTTTTTAAGGAATCTCCACACTGTTTTCCATAGTGGCTGTACAAGTTTGCATTCCCACCAACAGTGTAAGAGGGTTCCCTTTTCTCCACATCCTCTCCAGCATTTATTGCTTGTAGACTTTTGGATGGCAGCCATTCTGACTGGTGTAAAGTGGTACCTCATTGTGGTTTTGATTTTCATTTCTCTGATAATGAGTGATGTTGAGCATCTTTTCATGTGTTTGTTAGCCATTTTTATGTCTTCTTTGGAGAAATGTCTTTTAAGTTCTTTGGCCCACTTTACCTAACTGACTTTAGGCTATACTACAAAGCCACAGTCATCAAGACAGTATGGTACTGGCACAAAGACAGAAATATAGATCAATGGAACAAAATAGGAAGCCCAGAGATAAATCCACACATCTATGGACACCTTATCTTTGACAAAGGAGGCAAGAATATAGAATGGAGAAAAGATAATCTCTTTAACAAGTGGTACTGGGAAAACTGGACAGCCACTTGTAAAAGAATGAAACTAGAACACTTTCTAACACCATACACAAAAATAAACTCGAAATGGATCAAAGATCTAATCATAAGACCAGAAACTATAAAACTCCTAGAGGAAAACATAGGCAAAACACTCTCCGATATGAACCAAAGCAGGATCCTCTATGACCCACTTCCCAGAATATTGGAAATAAAAGCACGAATAAACATACTGGACCTAATTAAAATTAAAAGCTTCTGCACAATAAAGGAAACTATAAGCAAGGTGAAAAGACAGCCTTCAGAATGGGAGAAAATAATAGCCAACAAAGGAACGGACAAACAATTAATCTCAAAAATATACAAGCAACTCCCGCAGCTCCATTCTAGAAAAATAAACAACCCAATCAAAAAGCGGGCCAAAGAACTTAACAGACATTTCACCATTTGATTTTGAATAGTTTAAAAAATGGAAAAAATGGTGACATAATTAATTATTAAAGATTTTTTTCTTGATTTTATTTTTATTTCCCAAGTTTTCTGTACACAGAAGGTATTATTTCTGCATACAAACAGAAAACCCAAGTGGTACATGTCACTATTAACTCACTAATTCATTTTTGGTTGGCTTTATTACTGTTCTATGGACTATAACTGAGAATACAACCTCACTGTTGACTATATTTGGTATAGACAGTTTCTGTCTCTCCATTTCTTCTATTCCACTGGCCAGGGAATACCAGATTCCTTACAATTTAGTCTTCCATCTCTATGTATTTGCAAAATGGTACCATCTTTGTGAATATTTTGTATACCATTTAAAACTTTGGCAGGGTTTGTGATAATTTACTTGCCAGTAAACATTCTTATATATGTGATATAGATATTTCATAGTATTTCACTATTTTGCTTAAAGTCTCTTATTTAGTGTTTGTGTCCATGCTTGCTCAGTTGCTTCAGTTGTGTCCAACTCTGTGAGGCCTTATGAACTGTACCCTGCCAAGCTCCTCTGTCCATGGGATTCTCCAGGCAAAAATACTGGTGTCGGTTCCCATGCCCTCCTCTAGGGGATGTTCCTGACCCAAGGATTGAATCTGCAACTCTTATGTCTCCTACATTAGCCGGAAGGCTCTTTACCACTAGCACCATCTACTTTTTATCACTTTGGTTACTATATATTTTCAATACATATTTACCTACATTAAAAATATCTACTGCAGGTCTAGTCTCACACTCATGCTTAAGGTAAGAAGAAGATTTACAAATGGCAACACCTACCTTTGCCATTTTTTGACAAAAATTTAGTTATTTTACAGAAATCCCCAACACACCTGCTACGCCTCACTGGCCAGAATTATGTCATCTTCCTCACTCCCTCAACTCTTCTGGTTCCAGAACATTGTCTGGAGAGATGCATTTTTAGCCTGGTCCATTCCCATCTCCCCAGACTTGAGATTCTTTTAGAGAGAAAAATGAGGGAATTGATAGCAGGGTTGCCATCATGTACTTTTTATTAAAAACATTTAAGATTTTTTGTTTGTTGTTTTTACTGAAGTATAGTTGATTTACAATGTTGTGTTAAATTCTGCTCTACAGTAAAGTGATTCATGTATACACATATCTATATACACATACACACCAATATATAAACATATATATGTACTATTTTCCATTAGTTTACCAAGAGGTTTTGAATACAGTTTTCTGTGCTAGACAATAGGACCTTATTGTTTATCAGTTCTATATATAAAAACTTATATCTACTAAACCCAAGCTCCCATTGCATTCCTCCCTCAGCTACCTCCCACTCCACAACCTACAGTTTGTTCTCTATGCCTGTGTTTCTGTTGCTGTTTCACTGATAGGTTCACTTGTGTCATATTTTAAGTTTCACATGTAAGTCATATCATGTAATAGTCATCTTTATGACTTCCTTAGTAAGATAATCTCTACTTGTATCAGTGTTGCACCAAATGACATTATTTTCTTCTTTTTATGTCTGAGCAGAATTCCATTGTATATATGTACCACGTGTTCTTTATCCAGTCATCTGTCAGTGGACATTTAGATTGTTTCAATGTCTTAGCTCTTCTGACTAGTGCTTCTGTGAATATAGAGGTGTATGTATCTTTTTGAATTACAGATTTGTCTCAATATATGTCCAGGAGCAGGATTGCTGGATCATATGGTAGTTCTGTTTTTAATTTTCTGAGGAATCTCTGTACTATCTTTCATGGTGAATGCGCCAACTAACATCCCATCAACAGTGTAGGAGGGTTCCCTTTTCTTTACACCCCCCCCCAGAATTATTTGTAGATTTTTTGATAATGGCCATTCTAACTGCTCTGAGGTGGTACCTCATTATAGTTTTGATTTGCATCTTTCTAATAATTAGCAATGCTGAGCCTCTTTTCTTGTGTCTATTGACCATCTGTATTTATACTTTGGAAAAATATCTATTTAGATATTCTGCTCATTTTTGAATTGAGTTTTTTATCATTTTTTTGTTGCTGAGTTGTATGATCTGTTTGTATATTGTAGGAAATATCATAACATTTGAATCTTGTCATTCATTTCCTTTGCAATCATATCATATGACCCTTGTGTCAGTCATATCATTTGCAAATATTTTTTTCCCATTCTGTGGGTTGTCTTGTTGTTTAGTTTATGGTTTCCTTTACTATGCAAAAGCTTGTAAGTTTGATTAGAACCCATTAGTTTATTATTATTATTTTGTATTTCTATTGCCTTGGGAAACTGGCCTAAGAAAACATCTGTGCAATTTATGTCAGAGAATATTTTGCCTTTTCTAAGAGTTGTATGGCCACCATCTACTCTCAATTCAATTTATGAGACATACTTGTTGTGTTGTGCTGTGCTGTGCTCAGTCTCTCCGATGTGTCTAGTTATTTGAAATTCTATGGACTGTAACCCACCAGGATCCCTTGTCCATGAAATTTTCCAGGCAAGAATACTGGAATGAGTTGCTGTTTCTTATTCCAGGGGATCTTCCTGACCAAAGTCTCCTGTGTCTCCTGCATTGTCAGGAGAATTCTTTACCACTGAGTCTCCTGGGAAGCCCTGGGTCTGGTTGAGAAATAGATAAGCAGATAAGTAGATAGGGAGAAAGAAAGAACAAAGTAACAGTACTTAATTAAAATTAGGTTTCTAGAAGTGGAAGGATAGGGATTTAAAGTTTCTTATTTTTTCTTATAATTCTGTGTAATTCAAAGTATCCTGTAGTCATATTGCTGCAGATGGTGACTGCATGAAATTAAAAGATGCTTTCTCCTTAGAAGAAAAGTTATGACCAACCTAGACAGCATATTAAAAATCAGAGACATTACTTTGCCAACAATGGCCCATCTAGTCAAAGCTATGGTTCGTATAGATGTGAGAGTTGGGCCATAAAGAAAGCTGATCACTGAACAACTGATGCTTTTGAACTGTGGTGTTGGAGATGACTCTTCAGAGTCCCTTGGAGAAAGGAGATCCAACCAGTCCATCCTAAAGGAAATCAGTCTTGAATATTCATTGGAAAGACTGATGCTGAAGCTGAAACTCCAATATTTTGGCCACCTGATGGGAAGAACTGATTCATTTGAAAAGACCATGATTCTGGGAAAGATTGAAGGTGGGAGGAGAAGAGGATGGCAGAGGATGAGATGGTTGGATGGCATCACTGACTCAATAGACATTAGTTTGAGTAAACACCGGGGGTTGGTGATGGACAAGGAGGCCTGCCATGCAGAAGTTCATAGGGTCGCCAAGAGTCTGACAAGACTGAGCGACTGAATTGAACTGAACTGTAGTCATATTTGATAACTTAGTCACATAAATTGATTTAATTTAAAACTAATGCAAATTGAAGTGAAAATCTCAGAGGTTAACATCATGCATTTGCCTAGCAGGATTTTAGAATTTTTAATTGAGCATACAGAAAAACGTTGCACTTAACATTTCTTTTACAGAGCCTAGATATAGAGTAAGCAACTCATCTTTGGTTTAATGTATAAAGCCAAACTAAAGAACACCCAAATATATGTTTTTATAAATTCCCAAGAATGAGCACATTGTAGCTCAATTTTACTTCAATTACTCAGTGCCCCATATTTGCGTAAACAGGTATGCCTCGTTTTATGGTACTTTGCTTCATTGTGCTTCACAGATACTGCCTATTTTACAAATTGAAAATATGTGGCTACCTTGCATCAAGCATGTCTTTTGGCACCATTTTTCCAACAGCATTTACTCAGTTCAAGTCTCTGTGTCACATGTTGGTAATTCTTGCAACATTTCAAAGGTTTTCATTGCTGTTATATTTGTTACTGTGCTCTGTGATTCGTGATCTTTAACATTACTCTTGTTTTTACTGTTGTTTGGGGACTGCTACAAACTATGCGCATATAAGAGGGAGAACTGAATTAGTGTTGTTTGTTCTGATTGCTCCATTAACTAGCAATTCTCCCATCTCTTCTCCCTCCTTTTGGACCTATCTCTTCTCTGAGACAAAACAATATTGAAATTATAACTGTACAATAGCCTCTAAGTGTTAAAGTGAAAGGAAAAGTCATATGCCTCCCACTTGAAATCAAAAGTTAGAAATGACTAAGTTTAGTGAGGAAGGCATGTCAACAGCCAAGACAGGCTGAAATCTAGGCCTCTTGCCCAAAGCAGTTAACCATGTTGTACATGCAAAGGAAAAGTTCTAGAAGGAAAGTAGAAGTGCTACACCAGTGGACACACAAATGATAAGTAGGCAAACAGCCATATAACTTACACAGAGAATGTTTTAGTGATCTGGATGAAAGATCAAACCAGACATAGCATGTCCTTAAGCCAAAGAACCAGGCCCTAACTTTCTTCAGTTCTATGATTTATGAGAGATGAAGAAGATGCAGATGAAGAGTTTAAAGCTAGCAAAGTTTGGGTTTTGAGGTTTAAGGAAAGAAATCATCTTCATAACAAAAGTGCAAGGTGAAGCAAAAAGTGCTGATGTAGAAGCTGCAGCAAGTTATTCACAAGGTCTGGCTAAGATAATTAATGAAGGTGGCTACACTAAACAACAAATTTTCTATTAAAAAAAAAGATGCCATTTAGGATATTCATAGCTAGAGAGAGGAAATCAATGTCTGTCTTCAAAGTTTCAGAGGACAGGCTGACATTCTTGTTAGGGATGAAATCATCTGGTGATCTTACGTTGAAGTCAGTGCTCATCTTCCATTTGGAAAGTTCTAAGAACCTTATGCTAAACTGACTGTGCATGATCTAAAAATGGAACAATAAAGCCTGAATAATTGCACATTTGTTTACAACATGTGTGTGTGCTCAGTTGTGTCTGATTCTTTGCAATTTCATGGACTGTAGTCCACCAGGCTTTTCTGTCCATTGAATTCCCTAGGCAAGAATATTGGAGTGGGTTGCCATTTCATCCTCCAGGGGATCTTCTAGACCCAGGGATTGGGCCCACACCTCTCATATTTCCTGCATTGGCAGGTGGATACTTTGCCAACTGGGAAGCCCTTGTTTATAACATGATTTATTTAATAATTTAAATCCACTTTTGAGACCTAATGCTCAAAAAAAGAGTCTCCTCAAGGTATTACTGTGTACTGGCAACTCATCTGGTCACCTAAGAACTCTGATAGAGATGTATAATGAGATTAATGTTGTATTTATGCCTGCTTAATAAAACAGATTCCCACGCAACTGCACTCATCTCACAAGCTAGTAAGGGAACGCTCAAAATTCTCCAAGCCTGGTTTCAAAAGTATGTGAACTGTGAACTTTCAGATGTTCAAGCTGGATTTAGAAAAGGCAGATGAACCAGAGATGAAGTTGCCAGCATCTGTGGGATCATCAAGAAAGCAAGAGAGTTCCAGAAAAAACATCTAATTCTGCTTTATTGACTACATGAAAGTTTTTGACCGTGTGGATCAAAACAAATTATGAAAAATTCTTCAAGAGATTGGAATATCAGACCACCTTATCTGCCTCCTGAGAAATCTGTATGCAAGTCAAGAAGCAAGAGTTAGAACTGGACATGGAACAATAGGCTGATTACAAACTGGGAAAGGAGTACAAGACTGTATATTGTCACCCTGCTTATTTAGCTTATATGCAGAGTACATCATGAAAAATGCCAGGCTGGATGAAGCATAAGCTGGAATCAAGATTGCTGGGAGAAATATCAATAACCTCAGATATGCAGATGACCCCACTCTATTGGCAGAAAGCAAAGAAGAACTAATGAACTTCTTGTTGAAAGTGAAAGAGGAGACTGAAAAAGTTGGCTTAAAGCTCAGCATTCAGAAAGTTAAGACCATGGCATCCAGTCCCATCACTTCATGGCAAATAGACAGGGAAACAATGGAAACAATGAGAGACTTTGTCTTTTGGGGCTCCAAAATCCCTGCAGATGGTGACTGCAGCCATGAAAAGCTATGACCAACCTAGACAGCATACTAAAAAGCAGAGATATTACTTTCCTGACAAAGGTCCATCTAAGTCAAAAGTGAAAGTCAGACTATAAAGAAAGCTGAGTGCCAAAGAATTTATGCTTTTGAACTGTGGTGTTGGAGAAGACTCTTGAGAGTCCCTTGGACTGCAAGGAGATCCAACCAGTCCATCCTAAAGGAAATCAGTCCTGAATATTCCTTGGGAGGACTGATGCTGTAGCTGAAACTCTAATACTATGGCCACCTGATGGGAAGAACTTACTCATTAGAAAAGACTGAGCAAGATTGATGGCAGGAGGAGAAGGGGACAATAAAGGATGGGATGGTTGGATGGTTCAATGGACTCAATGGACATTAGTTTGAGCAAGCTCCAGGAGTTGGTGATGGACAGGAAAGCCTGGCATGCTGCAATCCTAGAGGTCACGAAGAGTAAGACACAACTGAGAGGCTGGACTGAACTGAACTGAAACACAGCATTCACTTTGCAGCCCATGCATTCAGAAACAGCTTTGACTTTCATGTCTTATTATTTTAAGAAAAATATTCTGAAAGGCTGTGAAGTGAAGTGAAAGTTGCTCAGTCATCTCCGACTCTGTATGACCCAATGGACTATAGCCCTCCAGGTTCCTTTTCCATGATATTCCCTGGGCAGGAATACTGGAGTGAATATTCATTCCATTCTCCAGGAGGTCTTCCCAACCCAGGGATAGAATCCAGGTCTCCTGCATTGCAGGCACCTTCTTTACTGTGTGAGCCATCACGGAGGCCCAAGAATACTGGAGTGGGTAGCCTATCCCTTCTCCAGGGGATCTTCCTGACCCAGGGATCAAACTGGGTTCTCCATTGCAGGTGGATTCTTTACCAGCTGAGCTACCAAGGAAGCCCTCTGAAAAGCTATAACTGCTATCAATAGTGACTTTGGTGGACTTGGGAAAAGTCCATTGGAAACCTCCTGGAAAGGATTTTCCATTTTAGGTGTGATTCAGCATATTTATGATTCATGGGAAGAGATCAAATATCAATATTGACAGGAATTTGGAAGAAGCTGATTTTAACTCTCACGGATGACTTTGAATGATTCAGGACTTCAGTGGAGGAAGTAACTAAATTTGTGGTGAAAATAACAAGGAAGCTAAAGTTAGAAGTGGAAGCTGAAGATATGCCTGAATTGCTCCTATCTCATGATAAAATTTTAATGGATGAGGAATTGTTTACAGATAAGGAAAGTGTTTTCTTGAGATGGTTGCTCTTGATAAAAATTCTGTGAAGATTGTTGAAATGAAAACAAAAGGTTTAGAATATTACATAAACCTGGATGGTAAAAAAAGGAGCAGAGTTTGAGAGAATTGACTCTAACTTCAAAAGTTCTACTTTATGTAAAATAATATCAAATAGCATTGTTTGCTATAGAGATATCTCTAATGAAAGAAAGAGTCAAGCAGTGTAGCAAATTTTATTGTTACTTGATTCTTAGAAATTACCCCAGCAACTCCAACCTTTCAGCAGCTACCACCATAATCAGTCAGCAGCTGGCAACACTGAAGTAGGACCCTCCACCAGCAAAAGAATTATGACTCACTGAGGGTTTAGGTGATGGTTGGCAATTTTTAACAGTAACGTATTTTTAAATTAAGGTATGAACATTATTGTTGGACATACTGCTGTTGCACACTTAGACTACAATATCATATAAATGTAAAGTTTATAGGCACTAGGAAATGAAACAATTCATGTGACTCACTTTATCACAACATTGGCTTTATTGCAGTGGTCTGGAAGTAAACCTGTACTCTCTTCCACATATGCTTGTACTTTCTATTTATTTACTGTGAGACATTGGAATTCATTTATATAATGCAACTATAACAGTCTTACTTCATTCTTAAAAACTTGGATGCTTTCAGTATGACACTTTACTCTCCAAATTGCTATATGCTATGTACTATTGCTTAGTGTTTCTGGCTCTAATCCAACATGTTTATCTCAGTTCAGAAATTGCCTACATTTACAGTACAAGTAATTTGTTTTTCTTTTCTTTTCTTCAGTTGTTAACAAAAAGAGAGCTAAGTTTCAAATATTAACTGAGATTATATTTACCATCATCCTAAATTTTAATAAATTTTTGTCCCAAATATAAAGTAAAAGAAAAATAAATCATGTGATACCCTGACTTCCTAGTCATAGGGTAAATGTTTCACTTGAATTGTGCTGCAGCAATTATTATCAGAGACAGACTCGTCAAAACTTTAAAAAAAAAATTGGATATAAACTTTTTTTTACCCTTTCTTTTCTTCTTAACTTCACTTCTTGTTAGTAGTCCTGTCTATTGCATGCCTCACTGTCCTCATTTATATTGCATTTTAAATATTTTTGAGCAAATGTAAGTCAAACACTGTGAATACAGTAGTGAACAATATAGAAATAATCCTTGTGATGAGAAAACTTGTAACATAGTGAGGGATACTAGAAGGTTCTTATTCTAAGAGTCATATATTTTTGTTCTCAGTGGTCTAAGCAAATGTTGTATGTAATTATCATTTAAGATTTTTAAAACAGTTATGGTTAACGTCTCCCACAAGGAAATGTTAATAATGCTGTACTTAGTTCAAAATATTTATGAAAATTTAAGAACTGTCTCTGGAGGACTAATAAAAGACAGAGCCAGCACACTACTGCATAGGAGTGTAATGAGAAATGAGTTGCTATTGTTTTTCAGTCACTAAATCCTGTCCAGCTGTTTGAAAGCCCACAGACTGCAGCACTCCAGGCCTTGCTGTCCTTTACTATCTCTTGGAGTTTGCTCAAACACATGCCCTTTGACTCAGTGATACCATCCAACAATCTTATCCTTTGTTGGCCCCTTCTCCTCCTGCATTCAATCTTTTGCAGCGTTAAAGTCTTTTCCAGTGAGTTGGTTCTTCATAGCAGGTGGCCAAACTATTGGATCTTCAGCTTCATAATCAATATGCCCAATGAATATTCAGGGTTGATTTCCTTTAGGATTCACTGGTTTCATCTCTTTGCTGTCCAAGGGAATCTCGAGAGTCTTCTCCAGCACCACAATTTGAACACATCAATTCTCTGGCACTCAATCTTCTTTATGGTCCAACTCTCAAATCCATACATGACTGTACAACTATAGCTTTAACTATATGGACCTTTGTTGGCCAAGTTATATCTCTGGATTTTAATGTACTGTCTAGGTTTGTCATAACTTTTTCAAGGACCAAGGATCTTTTAATTTCATGGCTGCAGTCACCATCTGCAGTGATTTTGGATCCCAAGAAAACAAAGGCTGTCACTGTTTCCTCATCTATTTTTCATAAAATGATGGGACCAGATGCCCTGATCTTAGGTTTTTTGAATGTTGAGTTTTAAGCCAGATTTTTCACTCTCCTCTTTCACCCACTTCAGCAGGCCCTTTAGTTCCTGTTCACTTTCTGCCATTAGAGTGGTGTCATCTGCATATCCGAGGTTGTTGATATTTCTCCCAGCAATCTTGATTCCAACTTGTGATTCATCCAGGCCAGCATTTTTGCATGATATACTCTGAATAGAAGTGAAATGAGCAGGGTGACAATATACAGCCTTGATGTATTCCTTTACTATTTTAAATCAGACATGGTTTTAACTGCTGCTTCTCATCCTGCATACAGGTTTCTCAGAAGGCAGATAAAGTGGTCTGGTATTCCCATTTCTAGAAAAGTGTTCCAGTTTGTTTTGATCTCCACGGTCAAAGGCTTTAGCATAGTCAATGAAGCAGAAGTGAATGTTTTTCTGGAATTCTCTTGATTTCTCTCTGATACAATGGATATTAGCAATTTGATCTCTGGTTCCTCTGCCTTTTCTAAATCCAGCTTGAACATCTGGAAGTTCTCAGTTGAAGCCTAGCTTGAAGGTTTTTGAGAGTTATGTTGCTGGCATATGAAATGATTGCACTTGTATGGTAACTTGAGCAATCTCTGGCATTACTTTCTTTGGGATTGGAATGAAAACTGGCCTTTTTCAGTCCTGTGGCCACTGCTTAGTTTTACCAATTTGCTGACATACTGAATGCAGCTCTTTAACAACTTCATCTTTTATGATCTGGAATAGCTCAGCTGGAATTCCATTACCTCCCTTAGCTTTGTTCCTAGTAATACTTTCTAAGGCCCATCTGACTTCACACTCCCAAATATCTGACTGAAGGTGAGTGTGCATACCATCATGGTTATCTGGGTCATTAAGATCTTTTTGTACAGTTCTGTGTATTCTTGGCACCTTGTTGTAATTCCATCTGCTTTTGTTAGGTTCTTACTGTTTCTGTCCTTTATTGTTCCTGTCCTTGCATGAAATGTTCCCTAAGTATCTCCAGTTGTCTTGTAGAGATCTCTGGTCTTTTCCATTCTAATTGTTTTTCTCTGTTTCTTTACATTGTTCTCTTAAAAAGGCTTTCTTATATCCTTGCTATTCTCTGAAAATCTGCATTCAGTTGGGCATGTCTTTCCCTTTCTCTTTTGCCTTCCATTTCTCTTCTCAGCTATTTATAAGGTCTTCTCAGACAACCATTTTGCCTTGTTGAATTTCTTTTTTGGGGGGTGGGTTTGGTCACTGCTTCCTATACAATGTTATGAACCTCCATCCATAATTCTTCTAGCCCTCTGTCTACCAGATCTAATTCGTTGAATCTATTTGTTCCTTCCAATGTATAATCATAAGGGATATTATTTAAGTCATACCTGAATTGCCTAGTGGTTTTCCCCACTTTCTTCATTTTAATCCATAATTTTGCAATAAAGAGCTCATGATCTGAGTCACAGTCAGTTCCAGGTCTTGTTTATGCTGACTTTATAGAGTTTCTAAATATTTGGCTCCTCAAAAATATAATCAATTTGATTTCAGTATTTACCATCTAGTTGTGTCCATGTGTAGAGTTGTCTCTTGTGTTGTTGGAAGAGGATGTTTGCTATTATCAGTGTGATCTCTCGGCAAAACTCTGTTAGCCTTTGCCCTGCCTCATTTTGTACTAATCCAAATCTGCTTGTAATTCCAGGTATCCTTTGACTTCCTACTTTTGAATTCTAGTTTCCTATGATGAAATTAGCATCAGTTTTTTGGTGTTAGTTCTAGAAGGTCTTCATAGAGCTGTTCAGCTTCAGCTTCTTTGACACTAATGTTAGTGGCTTAGACATGGATTTCTTGATATTGAATGGTTTGCCTTGGAAACAAATTGAGATCATTTTGTCATTTTTGAGATTGCACTCAAGTACTGCATTTCAGATGGTTTTTGACTATTTTTAGAGTTATTCCATTTCTTCCAAGACATTCTTGCCCACAGTAGTAGATCTAATGGGCTTTCCAGGTAGCTCATCTGATAAAGAATCCACCTGCAATGCAAGAGACCCCAGTTTGATTCCTGAGTCAGGAAGATCTGCTGGGGAAGGGATTGGCTACCCATTCCAGTATTCTTCTGTTTTCCTGGTGACTCAGCTGGTAAGGAATCTGCCTGCAATGGGGGAGACCTAGGTTTGATCAGTGGGTTGGGAAGATGCCCTGGAGAAGGGAATGGCTATCAACTCCAGTATTCTAGCCTGGAGAATTCCATGGATTGTATAGTCTATGGGGTTGCAAAGAGTTAGACACAACTGAGTGACTTTCACTTTTACTTTTCAGTAGATGTAATGGTTTTCTGAATTAAATTTACCCATTCCTGTCCATTTTAATTCACTGATTGCTAAAATATTGATGGTCTCACTTGTCATCTCCTGCTTATCCATGTCCAATTTACTATGATTCTTGGATGACATCACCAACTCAATGGACATGAGTTTGAGCAAACTTTGGGAGATAGTGAAGGACAGGGAAGCCTGGTGTGCTATAGTTCATGGGGTTTTCAAGTCAGACACAACCCAGGGACTGGACAACAAAAATATGGGCCTAACATTCCAGGTTCATATGCAATATTTTTCTTTATGGCATTGGACTTTGCTTTCAGCTGAGCATCGTTTACACTTTGACCCATGCTCTTCATTCTTCTTGGAGATATTTCTCTGCTTTTCCCCAGTAGCATATTGGATACCCACCAACCTGGGGGACTCATTTTCCAGTGTCATATCTTTTAGCCTTTTCATACTCTCCATGGATTCTTGAGAAAAGAATATTGGAGTGGTTTGTCATTCCCTACTCCGGTGGACCACGTTTTGTCAGAGCTCTACACACTGACTTGTATGTCTTGGGTGTCCCAGCATGTCATGACTCATAGCTTTGTTGAGTTACACAAGGCTGTGATCTATATGATAGGTTTGCTTAGCTTTCTGTGATTGTGATTTTCATTCCAGAATCTGAAGAATTGTAATTCTTGCTTCTTCTGTCTGCCTTCTGATAGATGAGGATAAGAGGCTTGGGAGGGACTGACTGGGGAAACCTGGGTCTTGCTCTGGGTCAGGACCACACTCAGTAAATCTTTATTCCAATTGTCTGCTGATGGGTGGGGCTATTCTCCTTCCCTGTTAGTTGTTTGACCTGAGGTGACCCAGTTCTGGAGTCTACAGGCTCTATGGTAGAGCTATTGGCTAACTTTAGCTCAGCCGGTAAAGAATCCGCCTGCAATGCTTGAGACCTGGGTTTGATCCCTGGGTTGAGAAGATCCCCTGAAGAAGAGAAAGGCTACTCACTCCAGTATGCTGGCCTGAAGAATTCCATGGACTGTATAGTCTATGGTATTGCAAAGAGTTGGACACGACTGAGTGACTTTCACTTCACACACAAGAGGACTTATGACAGCATGTGTCTACCAAAACTGCTGCCAGTGCCCCTGTCCCCATGGCAGGCCACTACTGATGCACACTTCAGCAGGAGACCCTCAGTCACTCACAGGCAAGTCTACTAAAGTCTCTTGTGGGGTCACCAGTCCTTTCTTCTGGGTCCTGTTGAACACAAGGTTTTATTTGTGCCCTCTTGCTGTTAGCCACTCAGTCATGTCTGACTCTTTGTGACCCCAGGGACTATAGCCTGTCAGACTCTGATTTCCAGAGGAGACTGGAAGGCTATAATCCATGGGGTTGCAAAGAATTGAACATGACTGAGCAACTAACACCAAAAGTCTCTTTTCCCTCAGTCCTGTGTCAGTTCTATAATCAAATCCTACTGTCCTTCAAAGTTGGATTCGCTGGAGATTCCCAGCCCTTTGCTGGACCCCAAGTTAGTAAGTCTGATGTGGGGCCTAGAACCTTCACAAAAATGAGTGAGTTTCTTTGGTATTATTGTTCTCCAGTTTGTGGGTTACCCACCAGGAATGTATGAGATTTGATTTTAACATGATTGCACCAGTCTTACTACCTGATTGGGGCTTGTCCTTTGAACTTGGATGTGGGGTATCTTTTTTTGGTGAGTTCTAACACCCTCCTGTTGATGATTGTTCAACATCTAGTTGTGATTTTGGTGTTCCCATAGAAGAAGATGAGCAATTATCCTTATGGGGAGCTAGGTAAAATAAAGATTAAGACAAGAGATTCCAGAAGCTAGGTTGTAAAGAAAATCAAAATTATATTAGATATGGACCTCTGCATCTACACATGTTGACTGCACATGCTTTGGTGCATACTTATATGTATATATGTTTTAAGAAGAAAAAAACTTTGAACACATACATATAGTGGGGCTTCTGTGGTGGCTCAGACAGTAAAGAATCTGTCTGCAATGCAAGAGAACTAGGTTCGATCCCTGGGTCAGGAAGATCCCCTGGAGAAGAAAATGGCAACTCACTCTAAGATTCTTGCCAGGAGAATCCCAGGGACAGAGCCTGGTAGGCTACAGTCCGTGGGGTCACAAAGAGCTGGACATGACTGAGTGACTAACACTTTCACTTTTACTTTCATGTGTGTAATAAACCAGTGGAAGGAAAGTTTAAAGAAAATGAATTAATGACTACATTACACTGATAACTTGCTATTGATTCTCATCTGGATGAAATCATTTCACTCATATCATGTTGTCAATGACAAACTCCTAATTAGTCATACCTCATTTACTGTGACTATTCATATTAGACATAAAATGAGAAAATAAATGCAATACACTTAAGACACACTACTGAGAAAATGAGCTGATGTGTAGATAATTTTGATCATCTGTCTATACACTTAGAGGGAATTATTAACATTATGTAGCCCTTTCCTTTCTTATCTTCCTCAATTCAAAAATAATGAGTGGTTTGATTTGTAGTTAGCTTATTCATTCAAATAAATAATTGTTTGTTTCTTATCTCATAGAATATTCTGTACTTCATTTCATAGATATTTGGGGCTGACAGGTTTAAAACAGAATATGAAACAAATTGCAGATATTACTGCATTAACATTGATTATAGCTAGTGAGCTATTCTTCTGCTCTGGAACATATTTCCTCTAATTATTTTTCTTCTTCCACCAAGAGAGCCTCTCACTTCAGTAGCTCAGGTAGTTGGGAAGGACTAGTCATCATTTGGCATTATATTTTTACATTACTTGGTGAAAAAAGAAACTAAATAATATACCTAATAAATAGGTTATATATTTTTTGGATGAGTTAAAAAAAAAACACAGGAGAAATAATTCACTGATTTGCTTGGAATGAGGAAAATTTTATGTTTTCCTACATAATACTTATACTATTTAGTTTACACCATTAAAGAGGTTTATCCCTACCTACTGACTTTGTTCAAATAGACTTGTATCTGAGCCAGACCATGCATCTTAATATACAGCAAATATTCATCTAAATATATACTATTCAGTTCAGTTCAGTCACTCAGTCGTGTACGACTTTTTGCAACCCCATGGACTGCAGCATGCCAGGCTTCTCTGTCCAACACCAACTCCCATAGCTTACTTAGACTCATGTACACTGGGTCGGTGATGCCATCAAACCAACTTATCCTCTGTCATCCCCTTCTCCTCCTGCCTTCAAATTTTCCCAACATCAGGGTCTTTTCCAATGAGTCAGTTGTTCACATCAGGTGGCCAAAGTATTGGAGTTTCAGCTTCAGCATCAGTCCTTCCAAGGAATATTCAGGACTGATTTGTTTTAGGATGGGCTGGTTGGATCTCCTTGCTGTCCAAGGGACTCTCAAGGGTCTTATCCAACACCAGAGATCAAAAGCATCAATTTTCAGGGTTCAGCTTTCTTTATACTCCAATTCTCACATCCATACATGACTACTGGAAAAACTATAGCTTTGACTGGACCAAACTTTGTTGGCAAAATAATGTCTCTGCTTTTTAATATGCTGTCTAGGTTGTTCTTCCAAAGAGCAAGCATCTTTTAATTTCATGGCTGCAGTCATCATCTGCACTGAAACTACTGGAGCCAAAAATAAATAAATAAATACAATCTCTCACTGTTTCCATTGTTTCTGCATCTATTTGCCATGAAGTTATGGGACTAGATGCCATGATATTCATGAAATGTCTTCAAGAAAATTAGAGATACCATGGGAACATTTCATGCAAAGATAGGCACAGTAAAGGACAGAAACAACATGGACCTAAAAGAAGCAGAAGATATTAAGATGAGGTGGCAAGAATACACAGAACTATACAAAATGGATCTTCATGGTGCAACTAAACAGGATGGTATGATCACTCACTTAGAGCCAGACATCCGGGCATGTGAAGTCAAGTGGTTCTTAGGAAGCATCACTACAAACAAAGCTAGTGGAGGTGATGGGATTCCAGTTGAACTATTTCAAATCCTAAAAGATTATGTTGTGAAAATGTTGCACTCAATATGCCAGCAAATTTGGGAAACTCGGCAGTGGCCACAGGACTGGAAAAGGTCAGTTTTCATTTCAATCCCAAAGAAAGGAAATGCCAAAGAATGTTCAAACTATCACACAATTGCACTCATCTCACATGCTAGTAAAGTAATGTTCAAAATTCTCCAAGCCAGGCTTCAACAGTACATGAACCGTGAACTTCCAGATATTCAAGATGGATTTAGAAAAGGCAGAAGAACCAGAGATCAAATTGCCAACATTCCACTGGATCATCAAAAAAGCAAGAGAGTTCCAGAAAAACATCTACTTCTGCCTTATTGACTATGCCAAAGCCTTTGACTGTGAGGATCACAACAAATTCTGGAAAATTATTCAAGAGATGGGAATATCAGACTACCTTAACTGCCTCCTGAGAAATCTGTATTCAGTCAGGAAGCAACAGTTAGAACTGGACATGGAAAAATGGACTGGTTCCAAATTGAGAAAGAAGTATGTCAAGGCTATATATTGTCACCCTACTTATTTAACTTATATGCAGAGTACATGATGTGAAATGCTGGACTGGCTGAAGCCCAAGCTGGAATCAAGACTGCCAGGAAAAATATCAATAACCTCAGATATGCAAATGATACCACACTTATGGCAGAAAGCAAAGAACTCAAGAGCCTCTTGATGAAAGTGAAAGAGGAGAGTGAAAAAGTTGGCTTAAAACTCAACATTCAGAAAACTAGTATCATTGCATCTGGTCCCATCATTTTATGGCAAATAGATAGGGAAACAATGGAAACAGTGAGAGATTCATTTTGGGGGACTCCAAAATCCCTGCAGATGGTGACTGTAGCCATGAAATTAAATGATGCTCGCTCCTTGGAAGAAAAGTTATGACCAACCTAGACAGCATATTAAAAAGCAGAGACATTGCCAACAAAGTTACATCTAGTCAAAATTATGGTTTTCCCACTAGTCATGTATGGATGTGAGAGTTGGACTATAAAGAAAGCTGAGTGCCGAAGAATTGATTCTTTTGAACTGTGATGTTGGATAAGACCCTTGAGAGTCCCTTGGACTGCAAGGAGATCTGTCCAGTACATCCTAAAGGAAATCATTCTTGAATATTCACTGGAAGGATAGATGCTGTAGCTGAAACTCCAAGGCCCTGATGCTGGGAAAGATTGAAGGCAAAAGAAGAAAGAGATGACAGAGAATGAGAAGGTTGGATGGCATCACCGACACAATGGACCTGAGTTTGAGTAAGCTATAGGAGTTGGTGATGGACAGGAAGGAATTTGATCTCTGATTCCCCTGCCTTTTCTAAACCCACCTTGAACATTTGGAAGTTCATGGTTCACGTACTGTTGAAGCCTGGCTTGAAGGATTTTGAGCATTACATTGCTAGCATATGAGATGAATGCAACTGTACAGTATTTTGGACATTCTTTGGCCTTGCCTTTCTTTGGGATTGAAATGAAAACTGACCTTTTCCAATCCTGTGGCCACTGCTGAAGTTTCCAGATTTGCTGACATATTGAGTGCAATACTTTCACAGAATCATCTTTTAGGATTTGAAATAGTCAACTGGAATTCCATCACCTCCACTAGCTTTATTCATAGTGATTTTTCCTAAGACCCACTGGACTTCAAATTCCAGGATGTCTGGTTCTAGGTTAGTGATCATCCTATTGTGGTTATCTGTGTCATGAAGATTTTTTTTGTACAGTTCTCCTGTGTCTTCTTGCACCTCTTCGTATTATCTTCTGCTTCTTTTAGGTCCATACCTTTTCTGTCCTTTATTGTACCCATCTCTATGTCTGAATATAATTCTATAATCTGACTATAGTAATTTTATTAGAGGCTATTGATATATTCTTCAAAATTAATTTTTTTTTGAATTCTTTGACCAATAAGATCAACTAGTCATATAAAGGCAGTGTGATAGAGTGTGTTAATAACACAGACTTTTGCATGAAACAAAACGGGTTTAAAACTCTGCTTCATGGTTTATAACCTGAGTGAACTTTCAAAAATTTCTTAATCATGTGCTTCAGCTCCCTCATCTATAAAACAGAGATAATAATAGTACTTATCTCTTAGAAAAATGTAAAACTTAAGTGAGTTAGTACTTATAAAGCACTTATAACTGTATCTGAGTCATATTAGTGATATGCTGGTTGTTTCTCTAATTATCATCATCATCCCCCTTCTCCTTTATACCCAGTCCTATTATGATTTATCTTTTCTCTTAATGGTATTAAAAAAAACTCAAAATGCAAAATTATTTTATTTTAAATCATTTTTTACTCTCAGTCAAGTAATTGCCTATTGTTGATATCCCCTTTCGTTTTTATATTGGTATATATCAATGTAGTTCAGAACCTGTTTTTGACTAATATAATTACATGAATCTCATAATTGAACTTCTGCCTACCTTTCTTCCTTCAGTATTTTTAAATGCCTTCTTTAAATGTCCTAATCCAAATTACTTACTACTGTCAAAGTAATTATTCCAAAGTATGTCTGTAATCCTAAAAAAAATCCTGTTTAAAGCAAACAAAATGTCTTATTAAACACAAAGTAAAATAATAAGTGACTTGGAAAGCATGAATGTAATTTCTAGAGCTTCCCTCAATGTAATTTCTAGATTCATTTCTTACTACTCCACTTTATAGAGGATATATTCCCAGCCAAGCAAAATCAATCAGTATTTCTGGAACACAGTAGTAGTGTACTTGTAATAAGTTACTGAATATTGAAATCGACTTTGCAGACTCCACTTCTGAGAATTTAAGCACAAAATAAATAAAATATATAAATAAAAATAAATAAAACAGAGGTAAACTAAAATATTATGGCATGAATAATGGGTAAAACACTGAGATGTGACCTCTTAAAAATATGTTTAAGTATTTGAAAGGCTAATCTATGAATGAGAAATTAAGTATCAATTTTTAAGGCCTCAAAAATGGACATAGAAATGATGAAACACATAGGAGATTGATTTCAGTTCGAGTGAGGGAAAAACTTTAGCAGGAGGAGTATTTGCAGTTAGACTATACCTCATAGGCTAATTAACATTTCCTTTTGTTGTTGTTGAAAGTTTTTTTTTTAAGTGTTTTATTTTCACACAATATGAATTCAGAAAAAGAGAGATTTGAGTCAAATTGCCTAAATGATTCGCTTGAATAAAATGTGCTTAAAATAGGGCCTAACTGGTATAGTTTAAGAAATTTTAAGCAATATTATTTATATCTATATAGATGCCTTTTTGATAATGCTAATGTTATCTTTATTTATACTTTCTTCCTCAAAATTATCATAAAAATTGAAGGAAACAAAGAGCAAATGGACAAAATATTTCTAAATATTATTAAATTACAGAGTTTTTTTTTTTTTTCTTATTAAGGGCTTTAAATGGGAGAAAAACGATCCTTTTACTATTATAGTAAATAAAACTGATCTGGGGAGAGCGGCGGGAGTCGGGCGCGGAGCGGACGCCGCTGGCCGCGATGGTGCTGGGGAGCGTGGCCCGCATCGTAAAGGTGGAGCTCCCCGCGTATCTGAAGCGGCTTCCAGTGCCCGAGAGTATTGCCGGGTTCGCCCGACTCACAGTTTCAGAATGGCTTCGGTTATTGCCTTTCCTTGGTGTACTCGCAGTATTTGGCTACCTTGCGGTTCCTCCATTCCTCCCGAAGAAAAAGCAACAGAAGGATAGTTTGATTAATCTTAAAATACAAAAGGAAAATCCCAAAGTGGTGAATGAAATAAACATCGAAGATTTGTGCCTTACTAAAGCAGCTTATTGTAGGTGTTGGCGTTCTAAGACGTTTCCTGCCTGTGATGGTTCACATAATAAACACAATGAATTGACAGGAGATAATGGGGGTCCACTAATACTGAAGAAGAAAGAAGTATAATAGTAATGAATTAGGATGGAATTCAGTTCTGTGCTGTAAAAAGTTATAACTATTTTTTCATTCTTTGTTTATAGAAGATCTTTCAAATGGTGGTCTTAATTATTGCTACTGGTTGAATAATTATTTCTGCCAATTTATTTTCTTTTTACACTATTGTTTATATTTGATACTTTGTATATTCAAGTAGTCTTTATATAGAAATTAAATGACTTCTTTCATTCTGACTTCAAAGAATTAGTGTTATCTTCCTACAAAAACACTCAACATTTTTAAATTTAATTAATTGAGAAAGTTTTGGCAATGAGTGCAAAGCTGTTTGAACATCAATATTTTCAACAGAATCTATACTTTAACAATATCTCCCTCCACTAGTAAATATGTATATTTTTAGTACCCTTCTGTTTTGGTCATTTGCAGTGATTTTTTTCCTCCTTCCATATTTCATTCTTTTTAGGTCAGTAAGAAAAACATTGCTGTCAGAATTGCTTGAGTTTTCAAAGAGAAAAACTCTTTGCTTTTTAAATATTGTTCTCTATAAATGTGAATATCCGTATTTCAGAAAAAACAGGAACTAGGTATAAAAAGTTTTAACAAGGAACAATTATTTACATTATAAAAGACTTTTACATTATAAAAGATTATAAAAGGTTTGTTTGTGTCTGTTTACATGTGTTGTGTATGTGTATCTCAGAGCTGTCTGACTCCGTGACAAACTGGGGTAGGATGGCAAGAATACTTAGAGCTAAACTCATGAGCTGCTGCAATTTGTAGGTCAATTAAAAATAATTAAAAATATAAGTAAATCTGGTACGGCTGGGTCCTTTTGCTGTTCACTGAAACTATCACAACATTGTTTGTTAATAGGCCCAATATGAAAGTTTTAAGAAACCTGAATTTATATTAATATGATAATAGTTCAGTGTTCAAAATTGTATCTGTATAAACATTTTCCTCTTTATTACAGTGTAAACCAGTAAAACAAAATGCAAAAGGTTTGCAAAATAAACTTATTGGAGAATCTTTAAAAAAAAAAAAACTGATCTGCTTGTGGCCTTGATAGAATAACCAGACATGCTCTTCTGATGCAACTAAAAAACTAGGCATAAAATGAGACAACTTTTTTTTTAGACATTAGTAAATGAGCAATAAAAATCTTTATTTTGGGGACTAGCTAAATGCTAGTCTTTACTCTTTCCTCAGAGGCACATTTTATACCAGAGTGCATAAAGATAAAAATAAGAGCAAGCTATGATAGTATTTTGAGATGAGGAGGCAGAGAAGAATATTATAGGCTGTTAAAATGGTTAGAACTTGTCGGACAGTGCACTATAGAGAAGGGAAATCTGAAGTAGAAAACTCCAGATCCTGTATGAAGTAAGCTACATTTTTTTGCAGGGGGGCAGAAGTTTAGAATATACAAGCACAGAATCTGCAAGGCTTAGAGCAGAGTAGTGACAACAAAGCTGAAAGGTAAATGAAGACCTGCAAGTGTAAACCGAGCTGAGAATTGTTTCACTTCTCACCAAGTCACTGTAAAGAGATCTTATTCTGTATTCCAGATGTTTAGTTCAAATTCCAGAATGGCATATTTTAAGAGACTGTAACTTGGTATAGCAATTATAGAGAACAGTATAGAGGTGTCTTAAAAAATTAAAAACAGATATATCATATGATCTAGCAATCTAATTTCTGGGAATATATTTGAAGAAAGAACATAATTCAAAAAGATGCATGCACCCTAATGTTCATTGCAGCCCTCTTTACAATAGTCAGGACATGGAAGCAACCTAAATGTCCATCAACAGAAGAATGAATAATGAAGATGTGGTACATATGTATAATGGAATATTACTCAGCCATAAAACAGAATGAAGTAATGTGATTTGCAGTAACATGGATGGACATGAGATTATATATTGAGTGAATAATCATATGATATCACTTATATTGGAATCTTAGAAAAATGGTACACATGAATGTATCTATAAAATAAAAATAGAGTTACAGATGTAGAAAGCAAACTTATGATTACTGGGATAAGGATGTACTTCGTTGCTCAGTTGTGTCTGACTCTTTGCTACCTCATGAAGGTATGAGGCACCAGGGAAGCTCACACCAAGGGATAAGGGAGAGAGGGATAATTTGAGAAATTGGGATTGACATATAAACACTACTATGTATAAAATTGGTAGCTGTTGATAAGAAGGACCTATTGTATAGCACAGAGAATTCTACTCAATACTCTCTAATGGCTTATGTGGTAAAATAATCTAAAAAAGCATGGATGTATGTATAACTGATATGTTTCTCTGTACACCCGAAACTAACTCAACACTGTACTCCAATGAAATTTTTAAAAACAAAGTAGCCAGGAGACTAATTAGAAACATAAAAAGAAACCAAACGGATTTCTTAGATCTATCGGGTCAAAGAAGCCAAAAGAGTTCTCCCAGCTCTGCCTGCCCTTTCAGTAAGGTGTGTGACCACTGTTGGAGAGTCCCTGGTGGCTCAGATGGTAAAGAATCTGCCTGCAATATGGGAAATCTGGGTTCGATCCCTGGTCAGGAAGATCCCCTGGAGAAGGGCATGGCAACTCACTCCAGTGTTGCTGCCTGGAGAATTCTATGGACAGAGGTGGCTGGCGAGCTACAGTCTATGGGGTTAAGAGTTGAACGAGACTGGGCAACTAACACACACACAGGACTGCTGTCAGGTTCTGATATTTTTAGCAACTGAACTGCTTCCTTTAGTTTTCCATAGACAAATATACTAGCTTTTTAGATCCAACCTAGACACTGCTTTACTTGTGGTTAGGTGAATTAATCCAATATGTTTCCAATACATTTGCATTAGTGCCTAAGATGCTTTGAATTGGGTTTCTATTAATTCTCTAATGTAATTCTGAATACTATATTTGTAATTTTGAATGGTATTGCTGTTCTTAAAAACATGTTTAGTTTGTGAAATCCCAAAACAGCATGCTCTTAAACTAAATATCTCAGGTAACAATTACTTTCTTTAGAAATTATTTTTACCAACTAAAAACAAACAAACTAAAGAAATAGTGGCAGAAATGTTTTATGATTTACAGTGAACTTTTTATCTGTGTTTGTTATTAATATTTGTTTACTTTAGTAGTAATACCATATATATGAAACATATATTAAGACCTGTGAGGAAGAAACTGGGTGTTAGCTGAGACTCACATTTTAAAAAAGTAACCTCATTCAAGAAACTTCATATGTTTTCTAAATAAATGCATAAGAATTCACAGGAAAACACATTATTTACAATAATTACTATAATTCTTACAATTTTTCTTATCAGCTGTTAATATTTAGGGAAAAACTGTTGGAATGCAGAGATGAACATAAAAATATGTCTAATGTCTTTTAAAATGTGTAAGAAGGTATCAAATAATTGAAATGCAGTTGAGGGCTTGAATAAAATACAATCAATTTTAGAAAATGAAAAAAACAATAGGTTGTAAACCTTAGATAATAAATTTAACAGAGACCTGCCTTTATTTTGTGTAGGTATAAAAATGTGTGCACTGAAATAATCCTTTTGTACATCACTTTCCCCCACCCCTCACTCTCTGGATGAATTGAAATCTGGAAGTCATAGGAAGAATACTGAAACTATTATCAGTTGGATTACTTCATAAAAAGGAAAACATTACAAATTTTATAGCTCCTTCAGGTCTACTTTAAGTTATTTTTAAAAATCTCTCTACAACATCAACATCAACAGTTGAAAATATCATTCCTGATATAGTTAGAGGATCAAATGGGATTAATAACAAATATATGGATGCCTTGGGTATTAAGAAAACTTGATAGCAATGCACCATCTGTTTATTCAGTTATTCTTATCTTGATATGCTGAAAGTCTGATAAAAGTTAATGAGATTTCTCATATAATTACAGTATAAAATTGATGTTAGTGTTTGAGTAGGTAGAAGTACATTACAAAAAATGCCACCTGATAAATTTGATAAAACATTCCAGCAAGTTTAAGGGAAATGTGGCTATTTAGAAGTCAAGAGTCTGTAGGACGTTTCATAAAGTTTTACTTTGTTAAAATACTTAAATAACTTTAATAAGAATTGATAAAAAATTAAAACACAGTCACTATAGTCTAGACCTAAGTATTTATTTTTAATGATATAATTTAGTAGTTATTTAATCAAATATTTTACATGAAATACATGTTGACAACAGGCTACAACAAAATCAACTTCTAGTTTACAAATAGTGGTGATTTTTCATTTCACTCAATTCCCTTTGTCATTGTTTTATAATTTTCACTTTAAAACTGAGTTTCTTTTTCTATCACACCTGCAAACAAAGGAAAAGAGATTTGTACTCCAGCTTGCCTACTGTTTGTATTAAATCCAATCTACATTTTTGTGTGCATGTGCAGTCATTTCCAACTCTTTGTGACCCCATCAGGCTCCTCTGTCTATGAAATTTTCCAGGAAAGAATATTTGAGTGGGTTGCCATTACTTCCTCCAGGGGATCTTCCCAGTTCAGGGATTGTTTCCTGTGTTTCCTGAATTGTAGGATGTTTCATAAAGTTCTACTTTGTTAACTTACTTACATAATTTCAATAAGAATTGATACAGAATTAAAACACAATTACCATGGTTTAAAACACCAATCCACCATGGCAGGCAGATTCTTTAACACTGTACCACCTGGGAAGTCATTATTATGCAGAGCAGAAAAGTGAATTCAAAATTCTATGCTACTGTGTTTCTTAATATTTTATAGCCACTGAAAGGGACTTCCCTGGTGGTCTAGTGTTTAAGAATCCACCTTGCAGTGCAGGGGATGCAGGGTTGATCCCTGATTGGGGAACTAAGATCCCACATGTCTTGGTGCAACTAAGCCCACACTACAACTACTGAGCCCATCACAGCCATGAGAGTTGGACCATAAAGAAAGCTGAGCCCTGAAGAATTGATACTTTTGAATTTTGATGTTGGAGAAAACTCTTGAGAGTCCCTTGGACAGAAAGGAGATCAAACCGCTCCATCCTACAGGAAATAAGTCCTGAATATTCATTGGAAGGACTGTTGCTGAAGCTGAAGCTCCAATACTTTGGCCACCTGATGCCAAGAACTGACTCATTTGAAAAGACCCTGATGCTGGGCAAGATTGAAGGCAGGAGGATAACGGGATGACAGAAGATAAGATGGTTGGATGACATCACTGATTCATTGGACATGAGTTTGAGCAAGCTCTCGGAGTTGGTGATGGACAAGGAAGCCTGGCATGCTGCAAGCCATGGAATCACAAAGAGACATGACTGAGCCACTGAACTGCACTGAACCTGTGGGGGGAAAAAATGAGGTTAAATAGAAGCTGCCAATGAAATGTCTGTGGGGCTTCTAAATCTTTGTCTTCTGAGCTGGTGTTCCCAACCTCTTGACAAATGGAATACTCTAAGAAACTTATAAGGAGAGAATTTTGAAACCAAGAGTTCCAGTAGTGAGTTGTTTCAACACTGGAGTTGTGTTACCACTGTTTCAAGGCAATGTTGATCAATATAGAGGATATGTATACTTACCAGCAGCCTACCACATTTCCAGGCTTCACATGTGCTTTACTTGACCTCTTAATCACTGCATTTCAAGGACTTTTCAAACAGACCTAGTTTGCTGATAATAATTCTGCTTCCATAAACATACAGATATAACTAATAACGCAATTTTCTAGACATATATTTTGTGTGAAAATATTCATTTTAGTCGTGTATGGATGTGAGAATTGGACCACAAAAAGGCTGAACACTGAAGAATTGATAATTTTGGATTGTGGTGCTGGAGAAGACTCTTAAGAGTCCCTTGTGCTTCAAGGAGGTCAAGCCAGTCAATCCTAAAAGAAATTGCCCCTGAATATTCATTGGATGGACTGATGTTGAAGCTGATGCTCCATAATTTGGCCACCTAATGCAAAGAGCTAACTCATTGGAAAAGACCCTGATAATGGGTAAGATTGAAGGCAGGAGGAGAAGAGGATGACAGAGGATGAAATGGTTGGATGGCATCATTGACTCAATGGGCATGAGTTTGAGCAAACTCTGGGAGATAGTGAAGGACTGGGAAGCCTTGTGTACTGCAGCCCATAGGGTTCCAAAGAGTCAGGCACATCTTAATGACTGAATAACAACAGTTGAGAAGATCATGGAAACTGGTCCTCTTACAACTACACAAGAAGTTGCTGAAGACCTCAACATCAACCATTCTAGTCATTCAGCACTTGAAGCAAATTGCAAAGTTCAGTAAGTAGGTGCCTCTTGAGCTGACTGTAAGTCAAAAATCTCATCATTTTGAAGTGTTGTCCTCTCTTATTCTATGTAACAATGAACCATTTCTTGATCGGACTGTAACATGCCACAGAAAGTAGATTTTACATAAGTGGCAACAACCTCAGTGGTTGGACTTAGAAGTTCCATAACACTTCTCAAAGCCACACTTGCACCAAAAAAAGGTCATGGCCACTGACTGATGGTCTGCTGCCCATCTGATCCACTACAGCTCTCTGAATCCCAGCAAAACTATTAACTCTGAGAAATATGCTCAGCAAATCAATGAGATGTATTGAAAATTGCAATGCCTGCAGCCGGCATTAGTCAACAGAATGGGCCCAATTCTTTTCTAAGACAATGCCCTGCCATATGTCACACTGTTTGTCATGTGCTTTTGGAAGAATGGGGAAATGAAGTTTTTCCTCATCCACCATATTCACCTGAGTTTTCGTCAACCGACTACTACTTCTTCAAGCATGTCAACAACTTTTTGCAGGAAATACACTTCCACAACCAGATGGATGCAGAAAACACTTTCCAAGAGTTCACTGAATCCTGAAATATGGGTTTATATTCTACAGGAATAAACAAACTTATTTCTCATTGGCAAAAATGTGTTGATTGTAATGATCTCTATTCTGATTAATAAAGATATGTTTGAACTAAATTATAATGATTTAAAATTCATGATCTGAATTTGTAATTACATTTGCACCAACCTAACACCAGGGAAACTATTTGTTGCTATATAAAGTTAGGGATGCTTGTAATGATGATAGTCAAAGTGGTGAAAATCAGTTTTATGTAAACATGTTCCATTTTCAGAATTGAAAATCTGAAGATTTTGTAGTCCCACAATACTTTCTTTATAATACAAAGTTTAAGGGAAGAGAGATTATGAGTATTCCTCATATTTAGATGTCTAGAATATCTTTTCAATTGTTTGTTTGGCTACTATTGATAATCAGATTTGGGGTGGCAGTTTACTGATATGGTACAGGCTAAAAATGGCTCTGAGTATGATTTAAATTCAATTACAATATGGACTCATTCTAGAATTATTTGATATATTTCTATTATCAAGGTAGAACACATCTTACCACTAATCATAATGTATTTTTAGAATAATTTAGAATAGTATTTTTATCTTATTTGGATAATTAATTCACAATACCAATATACATAGAAGCAGAATATTATATTCTCTGATAATTGTCAGCCCATTTTCCTATGACAACATCTTTTGAAGTATATTCCTATTAGGACTTATCTAAAAGCAAATGGAATGCTTTTATACCTAAGTCTCTCTGGACTCTATAGAACTAATTTTTATGCAGACACCTGGTAAACAGTTATTATGAAAAATTTGCTCACCATCAATAGGTGTTCATGGTTAGTCCTGGAATGGGTCTAGAGATTATAATAAAAACATAAAATGAAAAAACTTACTAGATGTTTCTTTCTTTTCTTACCATAATTGAAGGTACAGATAAAAACAAATCCTCAACATTTATTAACAAGTTAACATAATATTGACATAGATTGAAAAAAAAAATCTACTTTAACTTTTGTGTGTGTGTGATTGTTAAAGACTTCCTAATGAATTATTTTATTCCAAGTTTAGGGGACTATGTTAGAAAACAAGGACTCTACAACAGTAACTAGAAAAATTTAAAAAGTAAAACAATAGGACTAAAACACTTAACCCAAATACCATGGTATAGCAAAGATCATGAGAAACTTCCTCTCAAAGGAGAAGATACTACCTCATTTAAACACTTGTGGTTTTCCTCATTTCAAAGGTTTTTATTAATTTCTTGACTTTCGTGAACACTTATATTTTGGTTAGGTAGGAAAGACTATACAGAGTTATGGATTCTGTTTAATAATTTTTTTCATTCTGATCTACAAAGAAATTATAACGGAAAGTAAGATAGTAAAGACAAGGTTTTCCTAAGTCCTTTTTGTATTTAATGGTAATGTTTAGAGAAAAGTGCTTTCTTCCTAATTTGCTCTTGCTAAAGGTAGCCATAGTTCATAGCCATATTTGAATGCTTAATATACTTAATTTTATAGTGCAGCTACATTTGGAAAAGCTAGACAGCAAATTATATATCAGATGCTTCTTTATGTGTTTGATGATACTGAAAGTGTACTCTTAAGTTCATTCTGTGTGATGAAGTGTATAGCTTCCCAAACATTTGGAAATTAAGATAAAAATAGTCTATATGAATACATTTATGATATTTCTAATAGCCTTTCAATTATAAAGTGGAATTTCTTGTGAGGTACTGAATTCTTACTATTATAGATGCCTTATGTTTTATTAAACATAAAATTTGATAGGATTTGTTAGAAAAGAAGTAACAGTAAAAATCAAATGAATTTGATTTCTTTTTTTAATTGTTCAGATTCATGTTTAATTATATCTATTTCATACATATATGAAAGTGAAGTGAAAGTGGCTCAGTCGTGTCCGACTCTTTGCGACCCCATGGACTGTCGTCCATGGAATTCTCCAGGCCAAAATGCTGGAGTGGGTAGCCTTTCGCTTCTCCAGGGGATTTTCCCAACCCAGGGATTGAACCTGGGTCTTCTGCATTATAGGTAGAATCTTTACCAGCTAAGCCACAAGGGAAGCCCAGTAATACATAATACTGTAGGCATTCTTTTTTTCAACTTATTTTCACTAATATTAATTTCAGTATTTCTATTTTTTTTAATTGTGATCTGTTCTCTTCATAGATTTTTAAATGTATTCTTGTTCAGTTACAAAGTCATGTCAAACTCTTTGCAACCCCATGGACTACAGTATACCAGGCTTCCCTGTCCTTCACTATCTCTCAGAGTCTGCTCAAGCTCATGTCCGTTGTGTTGGTGATACCATCCAAATATCTCATACTCTATCACCCCCTTCTTCTCCTATCCTCAGTCTTTCACAACATCTGAGTCTTTTTGAATGAATTGGCTCTTCATATAAGGTGGCCTAAGTATTGAAGCTCAGCTTCAACATCAGTCCTTCCAATTATTGTTCAGAGCTGATTTCCTTTAGGATTGACTGGTTTGATTTCCTTGCTGTCCAAAACTCTTTAGAGTGTTCTCCAGCACTACAGTTCAGAAGCATCAATTCTTTGGTGCTCAACCTTCTTTATGGTCCAACTCTCACATCTATATATGACTACTGGAAAAAAACTACAACTTTGACTATGTGGACCTTTGTTGATAAAGTGATCTCTCTGCTTTTTAATATTCTGTCTAGGTTTGTCATCTTCCTCCAAGGAGCAAGAGTCTTAATTTCATGGCTGCAGCCACCGTTGCAGTGATTTTGGAACACAAGAAACTACAGTCTGTTACTGTTTCTACATTTTCCTCATCTATTTGCCATAAAGTGATGAGACTGGATGTAATGATTTTAATTTTTTGACTGTTCAATTTTAAGCCAATTTTCTTCACTCACTTTTTTCACTCTCATCAAAGAGGCTCTTTAGTTCCTCTTTGCTTTCTGCCTTTAGGGTGGTATAATCTGCATATCTGAGGGTAGCGATATTTCTCCTGGCAGTCTGATACCAGCTTGTGATTCACCCAGCCTGGCATGTCACATGATGTACTCTGCACATAAGTTAAATAAGCAGGATGATAATATACAGCTTGAAATACTTCTTTTCAAATTTTTAACCAGTCTGTTGTTCCATGTCCAGTTCTAACAGTTACTTCTTGACCTGCATATAAGTTTCTCATGAGGCAGGTAAGGTGATCTAGTATTCCCATTTCTTTAAGAATTTTCCACAGTTTGTTGTGATCCACATAGTCATAGGCTTTAGCATAGTCAATGAAGTAGAAGTAAGTCTTTTTCTGGAATTCTCTTGCTTTTTCTATGATCCAACGAATGTTGGAAATCTCTGGTTTCTTACTTTTTCTAAATCCAGCTTGTACATCTGGAAGTTCTCAACTCACCTGCTTATGAAGCTTAACTTGAAGGGTTTGATAGATTACCTTGATAACATATGAAATGAGTGCAACTGTGCAGTAGTTTGAACAATCTTTGGCATTGTGCATTTTTTGGTTTTGAATGAAAACTGACCACTTCCAGGCCTGTGGCCATTTTCCAAATTTGCGGACATAGTGAGTGTAGCAATTTACTAGCATCATCTTTTAGGATTTGAAATAACTCATTTGGGATGCCATCAGTTCCTCTATCTCTGTTCATAATGATGTGTCTAAGGCCAAATTTCATTGAGTTAGACAAGCTGTGGTCTGTGCAATCAGATTGGCTAGTTGTCTGTGATTGTGCTTTCAGTCTGTCTGCCCTCTGATGCCCTCTCTCAGGCCTACCATCTTTCTTGGATATCTTTTAACTTGGACATGGGTTATCTCTTCACAGCTGCCCCAGCAAAGTGCAGCCGCTGCTCCTTATCTTGGATGTGGGATAGCTCCCCTCGGCAGCTCCTGTGCTGTTGCGCCCCCACTGCTCCTATGGCAGAAAGTGCAGAAGAACTAGAGAGCTTCTTGATGAAAGTGACAGAGGAGCATGAAAAAGTTGGCTAAAAGCTCAACATTCAGAAAACTAAGATCATGGCATCCAGTCCCATCACTTCATGGCCTATAGATGGGGGAACAGTGGAAACAGTGGCAGACTTTATTTAGGGGCACTCCAAAATCACTGCAGATGGTGACTGCAGCCATGAAATTAAAAGATGCTTACTCCTTGGAAGGAAAGTTATGACCAACCTAGGTAGCATATTTAAAAGCAGAGACATTGTCAGCAAAGGTCCATCTAGTCAAGGCTATGGTTTTTCCAGTGGTCATGTATGGATGTGAGAGTTGAACCATAAGGAAAGCTGAGCATTGAAGAATTGATGCTTTTGAACTGCGGTGTTGGAGAAGACTCTTGAGAGTCCCTTGGACTGCAAGGATATCCAACCAGTCCATCCTAAAGGAGATCAGTCCTGGCTGTACATTGGAAGATCTGATGTTGAAGCTGAGACTCCAATCTTTTGGCCACCTCATGCAAAGAACTGACTCATTGGAAAAGACTCTGATGCTGAGAAAGATTAAGGACAGGAGGAGAAGCGGAAGACAGAGGATGAACTGGCTGGATGACATCACCGACTTGCTTACCATGGTTTTGGGTGGACTCCGTGAGTTGGTGATGGACAGGAAGGCCTGGCGTGCTGAGATTCATGGGGTCACAAAGAGTTGGACACGACTGAGGACTAAACTGAAATGAACTGATACATAAATCTCCTTTTGTTACATTTCCTTCATATTTACATCACCACAGAGCTTTGAATAGGGTCCTTGAGTTATACAATAAGTTCTCATCAGTTATCTATTGTATGCATGGTATCAATAATGTATAGATTTCCTTTATTTTTAATTATTTTTATTTTCTCATTTAAAAAATTGTTTTTATTGAGGCATAGTTGATTTATATCATTGTGTTAGTTTAAGGTATATAGCAAGATCATTTAGTAGTATATACATATATATTTATTTTTTCCAATTCTTTTCCCTTATAGATTTTTACAAAATATTGAGTATATGTTCCTGTGCTATAAAATAGGTCCTTGTTTATCTTAGAACAGTTTTCCTTTAAAATCAAAACCTAGACTTTTTTCACTGACTAGTTGAGTACAATTATTTGGAGTAAAACTCAATTTTCCCTAGTACAAATTTTACAAATGTTCATTTTTATTATTATAAACAATTTAAAAAATTTACTGTGATAATCATTTTCACATTCTATCTGTCAAATTCATTTGTTCAATAAAGGTGAATAAAATATTGAATTCATCTTTTCATACTTTATAGCCATATTGTATGATCAACATCAAAGTTCTGTTTTTTTGTTTTTTTAATTTACTTCCATCTATTAAACAAAATTTGAAGACCAAGTGTTTTATATTTAAGCTAGTTGACAGGAATGCTTGTGTCTTCTGGATTTAATTTAGTCGTTTTCATTCAATGACCATGAAGAGCCATGTTAAACTGAAGTGTCCTTAAAGTGAAGTGCTCTGGTATTTAAAATCCACAGTGGGGGGTATGGGGAGTGTTAATTGCCCCAGGATAAAGACATGAATTATGACATCTAAATGTAATGCTCTTTTCTTGAAAAGTCAGGGATAAAAACCTAGAGAAATAATCTTCCAAAGTGGACCAAAAATCAGCTTATAAGCTAAGTAGCATCATTTATTTTGATTGCACTTGCAGGGAGCATGCAAATTTCAAAGCAAGCATAATTTTCCAAGGCACTCTTTTTTTTTTTTTAATTGTTTTTGCCATACATTGTCATGATATCACCATGGGTTTACATATGCTTCCCCTCCGGAACCCCCCTCCCTCCTCCCTCCCCCCCGGGAAATGGACTGTTCTCTTCTGCCCAGTATGATAGATATGTTGTAATAGTCAACTAAAAAGCAAAGGGATAAGAAAACAAAAGCACTTATAATCATTTTATTATAAGAACCAGTTTAGTATGCATAGGATATAATTTTGCAAATAAAACCATTTATACTAAGGATTCAATTAATATTATAAATACAATAAATTTGAATATATTTGAATATACTTTCTGAATGTATAACGCTATAAAATGTGGGTTCTGTTGTGTAGTCAGGGAACTTCAAGCCTCTGAGAAGGCATTCAAATTATTGTTATGTTGATGTTTGGCAAAGTTGTAAAGATGCTAGGACTATCTGTACAAGTATCAAAAATAGTACACTTTGTTAAATCATTTAGCAGTGATAGAAAGTATTATTATTATTTCTTATTATTATCTTTGGCAAGCTCAGCAGTGTTCTGTACTGTCTGCAATGACACTAATTTGACATAAAGAGCATATATGGATTTCTTAAGGTTTTTTTTTTTTTTTTTTTTTCCAGGCAAGGATACTGGAGTGGATCACCATTTCCTTCTCCAAGGGATCTTCCCAACCCAGGGATCAAACCCAGGTCTCTTGCACTGTAGGCAGATACTTTACCAACTGAGCTACAAGGGAAGCCCAAATTTCTTAAGATACTTTGATAGCACTAATATGTAGTCTTTCAGAGCTATGTAAGCTGGCAACACACATTTCCTAGCTATGTTGTTTTAACCAGAGTAAGAAGCATCTCAGATTATCCAGGATGAGAAGGAATCCATCAAAGTAGTGTTCATACATAAATCTCCTACAGTAGAAGGAAGATGGAGAAGGAGAGAGAGGGAGAGGAAGAAAAATGGAGAGACAATGATTAGAATTCCCTGAATGTGAACATGCAAAGTGGGACAGACTAGCATATTTATGTTTTTAGGGGAAATAACTAGTACTAAAAACAATGATGATTCTTATAACAATTGGAATTAAAATTAAATATTTAAAGGAAAAGTGACTAATCATTTGGAAATTCCAGGTAATACAACTATTCAATCTCAGGCCATTTGAGGATCTTTATCAAAGATAATCTCAGAATGTGAACTGTGGCCAATTCTCAATGGAGCATGGCAGACATTTACAGAAACAAGTAACACTGAAATGACTGTGTCAGTGAGGATTTTATAAATTCTGTAAATAAAACAAATTTGACTTAAGTAAAATCATTTAAAGTTCTAAGACATTCAGACAAACTTCATGAGGTTAGGATTCAGCTGTAAAGCCAGAAAATATTTGGGATGTTATTATGTCTCTTTTCTTTTGCATTTTTCGTTATGCTATACTATCTTTACACTCATTTGGCCTAAGCCAAGTTATGCTGAATATGCTTTTTACAGGTAGAACAGTATACAAAGTATTTCTTTAAAGGTAACAAAAAAAAATAGATGAGTGAAAAATGAGATCCTCAAGCAGGTATCACAGTCTCTATTGACAACATCCTTCTAAGAAAATAATGTGGGAAAATGTCCTATGAAAGAAATTTTTCTCATGCATATGACCTAAAAACTTGGTGGTAAAATTCCATCGCCTGAAGAATATACAAGGCAAAATAAAGTAAAATTCACTTCCAGGGGAAATGGTAGGATTCAAAATAAAGTAATACAATCTTTTTAAGAAACAGTTTTATAAAGTGCTTGTCCTCTGCTCGTGTTACTTCACAATATTTTAAAATTATTTTATAGGAACTTTATACATGGAAAACTCATATCACTATGCTCTTCAATCTTAGTTGAAATAAGGTACCATATTTATATTATTATTATGAATTTTATTTCATAATCCTTTTGAAGTTCTATGGGATTTTATCCTTCTGAAGATTTATATGACTCTGAAATGCAATCTGTAGGGAAAAAAGGTCATCCTACACTCTTGGTTAGAACTTAATGTCAGCTATTAATGATTTTGTTTTATCATATTTGTTTTCAGTCTGTCTAGTATTATTCTAGTGGTTTCACTCACTGGCTAGTTAGCAATTTGAAGGTGTGAATTATTTGTTGTTTATAACTTCTACATAGCATTAAATATAATATGTGTATTAAATATATATTTATGCATCCACTAACTCATTTTACCACAGATATATTCTATCATTGTGTGTGTGTGTATGTATGTGTGTGTGCTTAATGTATTTCTAAAGAAACATTTAGAGTAGTGACATGTTGAAGCAGATGACATGAAACAGCAACAATAAAATCTATGTAAATCATCACTTTAATACAAAATTTTTCCTGTTTTTATCCTTGCATTCATATTTTATAAGGACTAAATAATTTTGAAATTAAAGTCTAGGTTTGTTTTTTTTTTTTTTTGCAGAAAACTTTTTCTCCCTGTTCCTTTTTCCTACTCATTTTCTCTTTTTCACCAACATATTAATTCCCATGAGTACACGTTGAAAAAATGTCTGATTTACTATATTGTCTTTTCTGTGCTTTTTCTTTTCTCAGTGATCTCATATTGTGTTTAAGCCTTAATAGTAACTATTGTTGAAAATTCATTACTATTTCTAAGACTGTAACTAAATAAATGAAAAGGTAAGATTTTCTAGAGATACTTCTGAAATAGCAACATGATTTCTCAGTTAGGATTCAGCTTTTTGTTTTTGATCTCATGACAAGAATTATTCATACTTCACTCTTTCATGATAAATATAACAGTTACACATGAAGATAGGCAATATTTCAGTCAAGTTCATAATCTGTGTTTGTTACAGTGTTGTATTAATATGGCATGTGTTTAAAAATGTATTATATAAATTGATATTTACAGTCATTGATATATTACATTTTTCTCACATGGAAATTTTAACTGCAAGGGATTGAAGTTAAATGTCAGTGCATGTAAATTTGGGCTTCTCAGGTAGCTCAGTGATAAAGAATCCATCTGCCAATTCTGGAGACAATGGTTTGTTCTCTGGGTCAGGAATATCTCCTGGAGAAGGAAATGACAACCTACTCCAGTATTTTTGCCTGGAAGATTCCATGGACAGAGAAGCCTGGTGGGTTACAGTCCATGGGGTCACAAAGAGTTGGACACGACTGACCAACTGATCCCACATGTAAGTTTATATGATTCAAATTAAGTATATTTGCAGTGATTTTTCAGAAAGTTTACGTTTAATTGACTCTTTTGTTCTTGGCTTGAGACTATTCTACAGATTTAAATTTTTTTTTCCAGAGAAATTGTTGTAATATTTAATATTACATTCTTAGACTATGTACATGGGATGAACTTCCACATAGAGCAAAACTTTTTTGAATGCCTCTTTTTCTTGAGATCCTGATAAGGGTATTCACTTGCATAATTTATATATTCAAGATAATTTTATAAAATATGTCTTGAAAGTGAAAGTGAAGTCACTTAGTCATGTCCAACTCTTTTCTACCCCATGGACTGTAGCCTGCCAGGCTCCTCCATCCATGGGATTTTCCAGGCAAGAATATTGGAGTGGGTTGCTGTTTCCTTCTCCAAGTACATACCTTAGTATAGTTATATTTGGAAAAATTTTAAAAACACAGCTTAGAAATCTATGATGATTTTAAGGATTAACATATTTTATTTTAGCAATATAAACTATTTAAAAATATTAAGTATAATTTGTTAATGCTCTATTATTACCAGTTTATTAATAAAACATTTGTTCATCAATTTCAGACTAAATTGTCATTTTTTTATTGTATATATTCTAGCATTTTCTCAGGCATCAATTTCATTCCTTAAACAGCCATTACACATTTAGATCACCATATTCCTCTGAATTTTGTACTTTAGTCATTAAAAATAACTGTTGATTACTGAACCACCAAAAATCATCAACAGTTGATACATGCTCTTGGAAAAACCTATTTTGCAAAGCTACAGAAACATGCACATATATTTGCTTTCCTGAAAGAACTGAAAGCCAACTCCCACAGAAAAGATTGTGATGAGGTTTTCAATCTCAGTAGGAGATTGTATCATGGCCCAAATCAGGTAGTTTGCTCCCATACAATTTTGCACTCTTTGATTCTTTTCACTTGATTTTTCAAGACAAGAATTTGCTTTGGATACTTAAATTTTTAGGTTTGTTAATATTTTAAGATTTGTTTTGAATTTTGATGAAGTTATATTCTAAAATACTACCTAGCAATGCTATAATATCTGCATAATTAAAAAAATAATAATCCATGAACTCAAACATTTCAGATATATTGGAGTTTTCCATTTTGGTTTAAAATAAAATGACTCACTCATCACTTAGCTCACAATAAGCAGGTAGCATGCCAGTTATTAGACATAAAGATGCTATCTTCCTTATAATATAATTCTAATTAAGCCTAAACTACAAATTGAGAAGTTTGATCTCTACTATGAAAGGCACTAGTACCTGACATTTTTCTGAAATTCTAAAATAAAACTTTAAAATATTTTGAATTTTTATATATAATTATAATTATTATGTCACTAGCGGGATATCATAATTTTTGTCATTTGCAGAATGATCACTTTATCATCAATCTCAGTTCTCAGTAAACAGTATATTTAGAAGGCAGCAATGTTCACCATTATACCACCAACATCAATGCTAAGGAAAGAATATATTTGAATTTGAATGACTGACATTTGTCCTCATATTAAACTTATCATGACTCATGAGCTATTTTCCAAAATATATGGAACCTCCTCTGCTCAAAATAAGTACCTCAGCCACTTACCTTGATGATACAAAATTGTTTATTATTAGTGAGGAAAGAACAAAAATATACAGAATTTTTTTGCAGGATACCATAATGTTTTGAAACTCCAGTATAGTATTCTGTCTTTTGTTATGAATTTGACAGAAAACAAAACATATAAAAGCAAATCTTATTTAACATTTATTTCTAGAGAAATATTACGCCCCCTCCACACATTCATTTCTAAGTAGTATATTTGTAAAGGTTATCTATATATATATATAATCTTCTTTTATTTTTTTTACATATTTATCAAATAGACATTTGAAGTCTATGGACTTCCTTTCTTTCCTAGAATCCAGTCTTAGCCTTAAACTGCAGAAGATAAAGAGGTAATCAAATTCTACATGTCTAATGAATAAGCTATTTTCTTTTCTCTATCATGTAAAATATTTTCAAATAAATATCTCTGGTTTTATAAAATGACTTTTCTCTCAATTTGATATTTAATTTAACTTTCATATTTTTCTTTGAAAACAAATTTATGGAAACTAATAATAATTCTAATTATTATTAGACAAACTAATTGGGTATATATTCTAAAGCAATTTCAAAGTGTTTGGAGAAAGAAAACAGCTATTCACCAATTATGCCCAAACTTGTGGCCAAATAAATTTCACTCATTTATTTTCCTTAATTTTGCTTTTTGAAAAATTTAAGTTCCTATTTACTCAAAACATAATTCTCTATTAGTGTGGAGAAAGATTGAATACATTTATAATGGATAAGGCTGACATTACATTTTTTTTTATAAAGTGTAAGCCAGAAGCTAGTGATTTTAAAACAAAAATGTGTTAGCCTCAATCATGACGTGACAGAGGTTGCTCCACCTTTAGACCATAGACTTTAATCTGCATCAACATGTTCTCTATTATTTTCCTGAATCTATACAATCAACAAAACAATAAATCAAGCCCTGATTTGTAATGTTCATCCACTTCCTTGTTGTAAACACTGCAACTATGCCAGATTCCAAGCTACCAAGGTTACACCAGTGTTTAAATTTTAGTGATTTTTGTAATTTGGTTGTTTTTTTTTTTTCTTTTGTTTTCTTTCTTTCTTTCTTTTTTTTTTATTGTTTTTGCCAAACAATGACATGATATCACCATGGGTTTACATATGCTTCCCCTCCAGAACCCCCCTCCCTCCTCCCTCCCCCCCGGGAAATCTCGCTGCACCAGCCCCGAGCATCAATCCTGGGCTGGCGATTGATTAGACATATGATAATTAACATGTTTCAATGCCCTTCTCCCATATCATCCCACCCTTACCCTCATCCACAAAGTCCACGAGTCTGTTCTATACATCTGTGTTCCTTTTGCTGTCTCGCATGTTGGGTTCTTGTTACCGTCTTTCTAAATTCCATATATATGCGATTTGTATTGTTAAACACAGCCATTACTAAAAGTTACATTGTACAAACATATAAGTAAATTTTATATTATAAACAAAGTTCATAATTATTTAATTTTTACTATTCTTATTTATCTTACTGATTTATACTTTTGCCTATACTCTTGATGTTCTATCTGTTGTATGCATAAAGTAGAAATATTGTGTCATGATATATTGCTGAATATCTCTTCCCATATTCATGTTCAGAGACAGCTCTCTTAGCAATTTGGAATCTGGCATGGTTGCATTGTTTACACCATGGAAATGGATGAACGTCAAAAACCAGGGCTTGATTTATTGTTTCTTTGATTGTGTAGATTTAGGAAACGAATAGAGAACATATTGATACATATTAAAACCTATCATATCTGTAGCCATTGTGTTATAAACAGCATCAAAAAACATTGAAGAGATATTCCACCTCATTCTTAAAATAATCTGATTTAGGAAAGAATTCACTTATGTACAGTTTAAGTTCTGTCATAGATTTTCATTGTTTCAAGATGTCTTACCTATTAATGCAAATGAAGATCACAAGCAATATTAATAGTGGAACTTTGTTTAATCATCACTGACCTGAGTGATTTCTTTTAGTAATCAATCATTAATCTGATTTTGTGAACTTGTCATAGATGCCAGAATGAATTTTTTGTTGCAATTTTTTAAGAATCTGCCAGTCACACTGAAGATATAGGAGCACATTTTTTAGGTTTACATAGTTTTGTTAAAATTTGCTGTTTATAAAATTATGTAAAGGAATAACTGAAATAGTGTTAACTCTCAAATGTTACTGCGGATTTTACTAACATGCAATAGGTACACATGTGTGCACTCAATGCAGCTGCATCCCATACATATTTTTCTTTCTTTGTAGAGCCATTTGTAAGCATTTTCCAGCACATGACAGCCCAACATCATAGTTTAGGTACTTACTACATCTGACAGGAGCACTGAAACAATCTCTTACCTCCTTTACCCAGTTTTCACCTTATCACTACTCCCTGCTTTTGTGGGGAGTACAAAATAGACTTACAGTCTAAGTCTATTAAGAAGTATAGACATTTTCCCCTACATTGTTTTATGGGGTGTTCAGTGACTTCATGACTTTATTTCTCATATTTGTTTACATTGAAATGCTTTTTCTTCCTTTTTGACTAGTGAAATTCATCCATCATGATCTGGTGGAGGTGTTTAATGTACATAGAAGTTCAGTTCAGTTCAGTTCATTCACTCAGTCATGTCGGACTCTTTGAGACCCCATGTACTGCAGGATGCCAGGCCTCCCTGTCCATCACCACCTCCTGGACTTTACCCAAACTAATGTCCACTGAGTTGGTGATGCCATCCAACTACCTCATCCTCTGTTGTCACCTTTTACTTCCACCTTCAATCTTTCCCAGCATCATGGTCTTTTCCAATGAATCAGCTCTTTGCATCAGGTGGCCAAAGTATTGGAGTTTCAGCTTCAACATCAGACCTTCCAGTGAACACCCAGGATTGATCTCGCATGGCAGAGAGAAGAATCTCTCTTGTCTTTTTCTCTCCTTATAAGATTTACTAATCCCAGTATAAGGGCTTCCCTGCTATGACCTCATCTAAACCTAGTTATTTCTCAAAGACCACAGGTACTAATACATAATCACATTGGGAGTTGGCACAACAATATATGAATTTGGCAGGGGCAGGGAGGGCAGGGAGGGGACAAAAATTTTAATCCACAGTAGCGTTTAAACTGATGATGCTGACAAGATGATTAAGACTGAACAATTTTTCTCTGAACTTCTTTATGATTTTATCCATTTATGTGCCTTAAGATGACATTCCTCTTCAAATTGTTCATTGTCTTTCCTTTGCCTGGGGCCTCCATATGTTTGTAATCCATTACCTAAGGATGGACTGAATACTGCAAAAGGAAAATATCAAATGTATGGGGTGTTTTTTTTTTTATGTTTTAAGGTTACAGTTAATGGATTTCACATATTTAAGAACTTAGCTTATAGATCTGATATTGATAGTTTGTTAAAGAATAAATGGTGATTTGGGTGAATTTTAGAAAAATAAATACACAGTTTAGAAACTGTAAATTGGACATATACATTGCCTATATATAAATTTTATTTGTCACCAAATACATTTATTAGTTTGTTTGAAGACATGACAGAGTACTGATTGCTATTGTTTTCTTTGAGTAGTCCTCAAGGCAACTCTAACTGGGAAAAAAATTCCATTTATATTGAATAGCATGTTTCAGAAAGCTTTTCATCATAAAGATGAATTCTAACTTCCTTTATTTAATATTTAGTATATTTCCATTTATAATAAGCCAGACATGAATACTGCCTAAGAATATTTAATAGAAATGATATGATCATCAGTATTTCAAAGCAGGCATACCTCATTTTATTGTGCTTCACTTTAATTACATTTTTCAAAAATTGAAGTTTTGTGGTAATACTGCACTGAGCAAGTCTATGGGCACTATTTTTCCCACAGTATTTTCTCCCTTTCTGTCTCTTTGTCACATTTTGGTAATTCTCATAATGTTTCAAGCTTTTTCATTATTATTATATTTGTTATGACAATCTGTGATCAGTAATCTTTGATGTTACTCTTATAACTTGTTGGAGGCTCAGATTATGGTGAGCATTTTATTAGCAAAAAAAGTGTTTTTAGTTGAGTTATACATATTGGTTTTTTGACATAATGCTAATGAACACTCATATACTGCAGTATAATGTAAACATAACTTTAATATACACTAGGAGCCAAAATGGAGAAAGAAACTCACTCCAGGATTATTCCCTGGAGAATCCCAGGGACAGAGGAGACTGGTGGGCTGCCGTCCATGGGGTCACACATAGTCGGACATGACTAAAGCGACTTAGCAACAGCAGCAGCAGGAAGCCAAAAAATTGTTGTGACTCATTTTATTGTGATACTCACTTTATTGCAATGGTCTGGAACTGAACTTTCATTATCTCCACAATATACCTGTATAGCTATAGTTTCATACTGGTTAATAGCATCATGTATATACATATATAAATATGGACATTAATATACACATTAATATTAACATACACCTGCATGCATATACATATCTAAAGACATGTGTGCATATACATACACATTAAATCTGTACATATATATTTACTATAGCATATATGCATATATATATATTACACATAAACTTACTTGGAAAGGTTTTTAAATATTTTAAAATTAAAAATCTATTATGTTCTTAAGAACACTGATAATTTAAATAAGGTTATTTTCAGATCAAGTATATTTGAATTAGTGCAATAAGTAGGAAGACCAGTGTTGTAATACGATCTATCAGGAAATTTCAATGTTTAAGCCCTGATAATTATAGTAAAAGAGTGAAATAATATATGTTCCTCAGTAACTTAGCATTAAGTAAATGTATTTTCTGTTTGTATTAGCCCTCATGATATTAGGCAAAAGTGGTTTGATTGGGTAAAAGTAAGGAGTATCTGAAGAACTATAGACAGAGGTTCATAAGTTTGTACAGGAGGCGGTGGCCAAAACCATCTCAAAGACAAAGAAATGCAAGAAGGCAAAGTGATTGAGAGGCTTTACAACTAACTGAGGAAAGAAGAGAAGTGAAAAACCAAGGAGAAAGGGAAAGATGTACTCAACTAAATGCAGAGTTCCAGAAAATAACAAGGAAAGACAGGCCTTCTTAAATGAACAATGAAAAGAAACAGAGGAAAACAATAGAATGAGAAAGACTAAGAATCCTTTCAACAAAACTGATATTGATGGAACATTTCATGAAAGGATGGACACAAAAAAGAACAGAATGTTAACGACCTAACAGAAGCTGAAGAGATTAAGAAGAGGTGGCAAGAATACACAGAAGGAAAAAAAAAGAAAATCCTCAGGACACAGATAACCATGATGGTGTGATCACTCACCTAAAGCCAGACATCTTGGAATGTGAAGTCAAGTGATCCTTAGAAAGCTTCACTGCAAACAAAGTTAGCAGAGGTGATGGAATTCTAGTTAAGCTGTTTCAAATCCTAAAAGATGATGCTGTTAAAGTGCTGCTCTCAATACATACATCAGCAAATTTGGAAAACTCAGCAGTCTGACCACAAGATTGGAAAAGATCCATTTTCATTCCAGTTCCAACAAAGGGCAATGTGCAAACTACTGGAAAACTGCACTCATTTCACATGCTTGTAAGATTATGCTCAAATCCTTCAAGCTAGTTTTCAGCACTACATGAATCAAGAAATGTACAAACTGGATTTAGAAAATACAGAGGAACCAGAGATCAAATTGACAATATATGTTGGATTATAGAGAAAGCGAGGAAAAACATCTGCTTCATTAAATATGCTAAAGCCTTTGACTGTGTGAATCACAACAAACTGTGGAAAATTCTTTAAGACCACCTTACCAGTTTCCCGAGAAACCTATATGTGAATCAAGAAGCAACAGTTAAAAAACTTACATGGAACAACTGACTGGTTCAAAATTGAGAAAGGAGTACATCAAGGCTATATACTGTCACACTGCTTATTAACGTCTAATAAGAGTCCATCATGCCATACTGGGCTGGGTGAATCACAAGCTAGAATCAAGATTGTTAGGAGAATATCAGCAATCTCAAATATTCAGGTGATATCACTTTAATGACAAAGAGTGAAGAGGAACTAAAGAGTCTCTTGATGAGGGTGAAAGGAGAGAGTGAAAAAGCTGGCTTAAAATTCAGCATCCACAAAAACTAAGATCATGGCATGTGGTCCCACCACTTAATGGAAAATAGATGGCTAAAAAGTGGAAGCAGTGACAGATTTCTTTTCTTGGTCTCCAAAATCTCTGCAGATGGTAACTGCAACCATGAAATTCAAAGACACTTCCTCCTTGGAGGAAAAGGTATGACAAACCTAGACAGCATATTAAAAAACAACAACATCACTTTAGACAAAGACATCCACATAATCAAAGCTGTGATTTTTCCAGTAGTCATGTATAGATCTGAGAGTTGGACCATAAAGAAAGTTGAGAACCAAAGAATTGATGCTTTTGAGTTGTGGTGCTGGGGAATACTCTTTAGAGTCCCTTGGACTGATAGGAGATCAAATCAGCCAATCCTAAAGGAAGTCAGTCCTGAATATTCATTGGAAGGACTAATGCTGAAGATGAAGCTCCAGAAAGTTTGGTCACCTGATATAAAGAACTGATTCATTGTAAAAGATCCTAATGCAGGGAAAAATTGAAGGCAAAAGGAGAAGAGGCTGGCAGAGGATGAGATGGTTGGATGGCATCACTGACTTAATGGACATGAGTTTGGGCAAGCTCCTGGAAATAGTGAAGGACAGAGAAACCTGGTGTGCTGCAGTCCAGTCCATGGAGTTGCAAAGAGTTGGACATGACTTAGCAGCTGAACAATAGCAATAATTTATCTAATTGGGAAGACGTTATTATTTCTAAATAAGAGTAATTTTCTTATATAATCTCTCAATTTCTAAGGGGCATGTAGACTTGAAGAGACAGTTTCCTAATACACAGAGGAGACTAGTTTGTACCTGGGTTCTTTCACCCCTTATCCTATGCTGGAATGTACTGAGTTGAAAATTTTAAGATAAGTGGTTCCCTTATCCTGGCACTGAATGTAGAAATTACTATCATTTCTAAGAAAATAATTTTTTTCTTTAAGATAATGATTTGTATCTACTTACCTCCTACTTTTCTTATCTTTTTTTCCCCCAAGATGGCCTAAATTTTGCTCATTTGTGCCTCAGGGCACCTGCAACTCACATGAGTCCTCCTTGGTCTAAGGGGAAGTTAATTCCCCTCATTTGTATTTGGCTTAGAAAATTGGCATGTGACCCATATATTACCAATAATTTATGAGAAAAGTTTTTTAAGGGTCTTCTGGAGAAAAATTTGCTATGTGAAGTTAAGGTCCTTTTTTTTGAGGGAATACTTTCAAATCTATATATGATGGTTAAAGTTGTTTCACACAGACTCTAGCATAGAGAGTGAAACTGCAAGGAAATGAAAGTGATCTGTGTCTTTGTCATCATGAAGTTACCGAATTAAGAAAATTTGAAACATGCCCTACCTTGGTACTTACCTAATTTATAAACCATTTTAGGTCAGGATTTCTATTACTTGTGGTGAAATTATCCTATCTGATACTCAAAGGGAAATGACATCATTGATTGATGATTAAAAGAACTTGAAATCATGCTGCTTTTCTAGTGGAAATATTAAAAATTAATAAAACTGCAATACTTCTATCTATGCTAATAGGCCTGAAGCCATCTCCATGTGAATGAAACAGAGCTTCAGCAAAGTTTGATATATTGGCTGAAACTCTGAATACTACTTAAGACTCTAAGACATAGGGTTGAGTTAGGAAACAAACTCTCTTCCCAAGAGAAATGATAATATTTTTCTAAAATAACAAAATAGACTCTAAATTTGGAATGAAGTTTGTTTATGGGATGGAACATAAAATTTGATCTTGAGGACAGAAAACTTAGTTTAGAACAAAAGAAACTTGCACTGGAAGTTTCTAGTGGGAGCTGGCATGAGCTGATAATCCTTTCTTTAAAAACTTTCAGTGAAAAGTTCAAGTTACTTAGAAATTTCACCTTTGTTCCTTTAGCATTGGAACTTTTTTCTAAATTATTTGTATGTTGTATGATATCTGAGTGTGTAACTTTGTGAAGGCTAAAGAGGCAAGACTTTATTTTTTGGGCTCAAAAATCATTGAAGGTGGTGATTGCAGCCATGAAATTAAAAGATGCTTACCCCTTGGAAGGGAAGTTATGACCAACCTAGATAGCATATTGAAAAGCAGAGACATTACTTTGCCAACAAAGGTCCATCTAGTCAAGGCTATGGTTTTTCCAGTAGTCATTCATGGATGTGAGAGTTGGATGGTGAAGAAAGCTGAGCGCAGAAGAATTGATGCTTCTGAACTGTGGTGTTGGAGAAGACTCTTGAGAGTCCCTTCGACAACAAGGAGATCCAACCAGTATATCCTAAAGGAGATCAGTCCTGGGTGTTCATCGGAAAGACTGATGTTGAAGCTGAAACTCCAATACTTTGGCCACCTCATGCAAAGAGTTGACTCATTGGAAAAGACCCTAATGCTGGGAAGGATTGGGGGAAGGAGGAGAAGGGGAAAAACAGAGGATGAGATGGCTGGATGGCGTCACTGACACGATGGACATGGGTTTGGGGAAACTCTGGGATTTGGTGATGGACAGGGAGGCCTGGTGTGCTGTGATTCATGGGGTCGCAAAGAGTTGGACATAACTGAGTGATTGAACTGAACTGAAAGAGGCAAGATGGCAAGGACAAGAGTGATGTCTATATCTTAAGCTCTGCCAGAATCCTACAGAGATGGCTTTTTTTCCCACAAAGAGCTAAGGCTCAGCTTTCCAGGTTGATTAGTGATATCAGAGGAAAAAGACTTCAAATCCTACAAAAATTTCCCAGAGGGAAGGAAAGAAAAAGACTCAGCAAATTTCTTGTCTATATAATAATTAGAATGTTAATTCCTACCTAGCAGACATGCTTGCCAGTATATACTTATAAACATGACACAGTGCTAGTCCCCTTGTTTGCTTATGTTATGATAGATGAAGTTTCCTGATTTTATTTAAATTCTAGTTTTCAAGTAGAAAGGAACACAAGAAGTTATGTGTGATATTGAGTGAGTTTTTTACTCCTTTTTCTCATTCCTTGATGTTGTTAAACTGTGAATTCAGTAATTCTTTAAAGTGGATATAATTCTGAAATGAATTGTGTTATCTTAAAGTGTAGTGCCTGAGTCAGTTTGTTTTGTGAAACTGGAGATTATTGGGTAATAAAGCATGTTTCAGGAAAATAATCAAGAACATGAAAGGAAATACTGTATCACAGAGTTCCAAAATATACCCTTACTCTAAAGAGAGGACTAGAATTATTTTGTCCCAGTTAAAAGTGAACGATAACTCTGGTAGTGGAAATGTTGAAAAGTGAAAGCAAGTCACATAAGAAATAGGAGATGAAGTTAAATAAAAAAGAAAAGATCTTTAGATAAAAAGAGAAATGAGGGTTGAAGGGAGAGAGAAATGATTCGGTGACTGGATGTAATTAAAAGCTTAATGTTGTTTCAATAAGCATTTTCATATTCTACATTTTAAATTTAATTTTTGTTTTATATTGAATTAAAGTTGATTTACAATGTTGTGTTTTAGGTGTACAGCAGAATTGTACATATGTTGTACATATGCGTATACCCATTCTTTTTCAAATTCTTCTCCTATATAGTTTAATAGAGGATATTGAGTAGAGTTCTCTGTGCTATACAGTAGGTCTTGTTGTTTATCTATTTTATATATAATAATGTGTATATATTAATTCCATCTCTTAATTTTTCCCCCCTTCTTATGTTTCTCCTTTGGTAATCATAAGGTTTTTTGCAAAGTCTGTCAATCTGTTTTGTATATAAATTCATTTTTATCTTTTTTTTTAATTCCACATGTAAGTTATATCATAAGATATTTGTCTTTCTCTGTCATATATCATTCAGTGTGATAATCTCTAAATCCATTCATGTTACTGTAAATGGTATTATTGCATTCTTTTCATGGCTGAGTAATATTCTGGTGTATATATGTATCCCATCTTCTGATCCATTCCTCTGCTGATGGACATTTAGGTTGCTTCCATGTCTTGGCTATTGTTAATAGTGCTGCAATGAACATTGGGGTGCAGGTATCTTTTCAAATTATGGTTTTCTCTGGGTATATGTCTATGAGTGATATTGCAGGATCATATGTTAACTCTGTTTTTAGTTTTTAAGGAACCCCTATACTGTTCTCCCCAGTGGCTGTACCAATTTACATTCTCAATACCTGTGTAGGAGAGTGCCCTTTTCTCCACACTCTCTCCAGCAATTTATTATCTGTAGATTTTTCAATAATGGCCATTCTGACTGGTGTGAGGTGATGTCTCATTGTAGTTTTGATTTACATTTCTCTATTAATTAGAGATGTTGAGCATCTTTTCATATGCTATTTGGCCATCTATGTGTCTTCTTGGAGAAATATCAATTTAGATCTTCTGCCTAGTTTTTTTATTGTGTTTCTTGTTTTTTTGTAATAGAGCTGCATGAGATGTTTGTAGATTTGGGAGATTAATCCCTTATCAGTCTCTTCATTTGTAAATATTTTCTCCCATTCTGAGAGTTGTCTTTTCATTTTGTTTATAGCTCCTATGATGTGCAAAAACTTATAAGTTTAATTAGATCCCATTTTTTATTTTTGTTTTTATTTTCATTACTCTGGGAGGTGGGTCCACAAAGATACTTCTGTGATTTATGTCAAAGAGTGTTCTGCCTATGTCTGCCTCTAAGAGTTTTATAATATCTGGCCTCATATTTAAGTCTTTAATCCATTTTGAATTACATATTGTGCTTTGTTTAGAGTTAGCTGCAAGTACTGTCTTTTCAGTGTTAAATAAGTCAAGATAAATTGCTTTGTTTCTTTCACTTGAAAGAAATTTGAAAAAGCACATACATCAAAGTTGTATCACTGCCAAGTAGGTCACCTCCAATGATTTAGGCAGGATATAAATGCCCAATGTGTCTGGTCAAACTTTTAATTTTACATATAAGGAAACTTAGGATCAGAAAACAACAGATGTTAAAGCAGCTAGTTGGTGGAGGGGGCTTCCTTGGTGACTCAGTGTAAAGAATCTGCTTGCCAATGCAAGAGATACAGGTTCAATCCATAGGTCAGGAAGATCCCCTGGAGAATAAAGTGGCAACCCACTCCAGTATTCTTGCCTGGGAAATCCCACGGACAGAGGAACCTGGTTGGCTGTAGTCCATGGGGTTTCAAAGAGTCGGACACAACTTAGTGACTAAACAATAACAAATTTGGTGGAGGAGCCAAGATTCAACATGGGATTCCCAACTCCTGGATGCCTTGTACCTGGGGTTTCCTATGACAGCTCATGTTTAAATTGCTCAATCCAAAATCTGACTTTTCTTTAATTCTTTTATTCCTTGTGAATACCTTTCTTTAAAAAATTGTTTTAATCAACTTTTCACATACAAAAATGATCAGAGAGATGCTAGACTAGTATCAGCTTATATTGCCACATAGATAGAATGGGTCTCAAAATAAAACTTGTGACATGATAAATTGGAATATACACTTCTTTTCTCTCAGGATCTTTGAGTGTGTGATCATAATTCCCAGTTAGATAATTTAAAATGCAAGCAACTGGTTGAACATGTATATTTACATATCTTTACTGTTTTTTTCAGAAGTTTTCCATGGAGCAGCAGTATACATCAAATAATTTATTTTAATGGTACTGAACAAAGACACTTTATTATTGTCCTAAAGCTGCTATAACAAATTACCACAAATTGTGTGGCTTAAAACAACAGAAATGTACTCTCACTGTTTTTGTGGTTAGAAGTCGAAGATAGAATTGTCAATATGGTTGGTTTCCTCTTGCTACCTTCTGGAGAATTTGTTCCATATCTCTCTCCTAGGTACTGTTGGTTGTTCACAATCTTCAGAATTCCTTGACTTATAGATATAATTCTCCAATCCCTGACTTTGTTCCACACAGCATTCTCTTCTCTGTGTGTTTATATCTTTTTATTATAAGAACACCAGTCACACTTAATCAGAATCCACTAATAAAGTATGACCTCATCTAAACTTGTGGAGAAGGCAGAGGCAACCCACTCCAGTACACTTGCTTGGAAAATCCCATGGACAGAGGAGCCTGGTAGGTTACAGTCCATGGGGTCTCGAAGAGTTGGACACGACTGAGCGCCTTCACTTTCACTTTCATCCATTGGAGAAGGAAATGGCAACCCACTCCAGTATTCGTGCCTGGAAAATCCCAGGGATAGGAGAGCCTGGTGGTCTGCCATCTATGGGGTCTCACTGAGTCGGACACGACTGAAGCGATTTAGCAGCATCTAAACTTGATAGCATCCACAAAGATTCTACTTCCAGATAAGATCATCTTCACAAATACTTGGGGCACCTTCCCAGATGACACAGTGGCAAAGAATCTGCCTGCCAAAGCAGGAGATGCAGGAGACTTGGGTTTGATCCCTGAGTCAGTAAGACACCTTTGAGTAGGAAATGGCAACCCACTCCAGTATTCTTGCCTGGAAAATTCCATGGGCAGAAAGGAGCCTGGTGGGCTAAAATCCATGAGGTCAGACACAACTGAGCATGTATGAATACTGGAATTTAGTCTCAACTTATCTTTATGGGAAAAATGGTTCGCCTCATAACAGATGCTGTGATATTTACTCTGACTTATGTTAGGGCTTTCAGAATTAAGTACTGCTTCCTTATATCATTGAATGTTTTTTAACTTTTTATTTTATATAGGAGTATAGCAGATTAACAATATTATGAAAGTGTCAAGTAGACAGTAAAAGGACTCAGCCATACATATAACATATCCATTCTCCACTCAACTCCCCTCCCATCCAGTTATTGTAAGATATTGTGTGAATATTTTACACAATATCTTCATCTACTTAAATACACCATTGCTTGATTAGCCAAAATCAACTAATACCCTATGTAGTGTAATATCACAAAGGGACAGAGTGTAAACAGGTCCACTTGGAGAGAGAAGGAAGGTACTAAAAAAGAAATGAAGAATCTAAGGCAGCTTGCATGATTTGGGCATTGCGTCCAGCTCATAACCTTGAAAACCTGTGTTGTCTTCTCTGTAGGACATTTTAGAAAAGGATATTTATTTACCTCACATTTTTAACTGAGACTAGATTTGTTACTTATATGCAAACAGTTTTGTGATAGAAAATATAAGCAGTGCATTACTGTAAAAGCTAAACTTTTTTCCAAGTTCCATAATTATCATCTTGAGGAATTAGGGGAAAGGAAAGCTGATCAAATGGAAAGCTTCCAAAGACAGTTGTATAAGAAGTTAAAAGGTTTTGTGGTAATTTGATTATTTGACTTATGTGGAAAAATGTATTTGTAAAATAAAGAGAATCCATGATTAAAAGATGTTTCTATATAATATATACTGATAAGTTTTCAAATCTGAGTTTTAAAGTTCAGCTTTGAGATGTTTATCTTAGGAACTATTTTCAAGTCATAGTAAAGAGACTGTTTCATTCACAGGAGTCACAGATTATAAGGGGACTTCAGAATGTAAGGGGATATTTAAGTAGAGAAAATTAGCATCCTTGAGATATTCTAAATCTGACATCAAGAAATCTGCATTCAAATAGAGGATTAAAGTGGCCCTGCTGAGACTATCTGCTGTGGACTGGATAGGCATACTGATAAATAACATGCATTTTAAGGCAAGATAATTTTTTGTCCTTTCAGCTTGTCAGAGATTAATGACTACAGGCATTTGTTTTGAATTTTTTATTCTTATTTCTATTATTGTGAAATCTTGACTAGAACTGCTCATGTTAATAAATCTACTTTACAATATGAAAATACAGAAGCTCAAAATTATGTGACTTATCAATTCATTTCTAAGATGAAAAATACAGTTACATATATACATAAATAATGTTGTTAATTAGTGCTGCAGGATGTATCCATTTATATTAAAAATAATACAAGTATAATTATGTTATATAAAATATTATATAAGTTGAGAAACATTGTGAAGGCATTTTTTAATCATCATAGGTTTAATTTTGCTATACAGTGTTTATTTAAAAATACTGATTTGGTTATTTTCTTATAAGTAGCCAGGTTTTTGATAGCATATGATGAATAATGTTGAATTCATGTTCTCCGAAGATTTTACTTTGAGACCAGGGACCAGGCTTGATCACTCAAGAGCTTTTGTGTAGCAGAGTTTCATTAAAGTATGAAAAAAGGACAGAGAAATCTTCTGACATGGGCATCAGAAGGAGGATGGAAAGTGCCCCGCTCTCTAGTCTTTAGCAAGGGAATTATATACTTTTAAAATTAGCTATTACAATAAATCTAAAGAATGTCTCAAGGTTGTTAAATTTTACCAGACCCACTCCCACAATTTACACTTTAGGATAAACAGGATTAGAATTTAACAATAGAAATATCCTACCAGACCCACTCCCATTATATACATTCTAAACTATCAGGATTAGTCAGAGGTGTGCAGGAAGGAGAAACTGTCCTCAAGCATGGTACATTGTTGTTATATAATCCCTAGTACAGAGTTTAAACTGAGTTGTTTGTTGTGTAATCATCCAGTTCAGTTCAGTTCAGTTTTCACAGAGTTGAGAAAGTCTTTTCCTTGAAAAAGAGAAACCCCTCCATGGGAAGCCTTCAACTGAGGAAGAGGCGAGCACTCTGAACAACCAGCAATTAGACTGATTGTGGAATGCAGCCTAAGAATGAGCCCAGGACAGGAAGACATTGTCTTGAGAGTCAAACAGCAGCCTCAGGACTTTTGGAGTCAGCAGAAGCAGGTCCACATAGATTACCAGGCACAACTGAAAAGTAAAAGTTGAAAGACATAAAATGACATTGTTTAGTTTTGGTCAGGGTGCTGCTTTTTAACTTGAGTGGGGTGCACCCAGGAATCAATTCCTGGCAGCTTGACAGCTGTGGGTGAAGAAAGAATAACCTGGTAAGGGCCTTCCCAGAGGGGCTCGAGAGACTGGCCTCCCAATCCCAAAGTCTTATCAGGACCTTGGTGCCTGGCTCAAACGGTGGCTTGTTTGACTCAGAGGCTGGGTCAGGAGTCACTTCTTGGAGTTTCCATAATGTTTCTTGGAAGGCTGAAAGCTGAGTCACATAGTTAATTCTAAGACTTAAGGGTCTATGACAATATTTGTGAACAAAAACGGTCTGTCATAGAGACAGTCCCTTCTTCTGTGGAGGCAGCGGGGACAGTTTGAGCCCTCATTGAAGCTATGGGTAGAACTGCAAACCAACTGTCTTGTGTTTCCTGAGTTAACTTACATGGATGTCTATTAATAAAGTCATTAGCCTTTTCTATCTTTCCTGAAGACTGGCGTCTCTAGGAACAGTGTAAGTGGTATTTTATCCTTCGAGCTTGTGACATTCCTTGAAAGTACACTAACATTAAAAGCGAAGCCATTATCATTCTGGAGGCTCTTATGCAGCCCGAATCTGGGAATAATTCCATGGATTAAAGTTTTTATAACTTCCTTAGCCTGTTTACTATGGCAAGGAAAGGTCTCAATCCATCCAATAAATGTGTCTACCCAAACTTGTAAGCAAGAATATCTGTTTGTTTTTGGCATATGAGTAAAAGGAACCACAGCCTCATTTATTATTTGTAAATCTTGAACTAGTCTCCATTTATTATTTGACTTGTTCACACTCAAAATAGGAGTGTTGCATGGATTATTACAGGGAATCAATAGCCCCTACTCCTTTAAATTCTCAATGATTTGTTTTAATCCTTCCTTAACCTTAGATTTATATTTTCCCTGGTGGCTCAAGTGGTAAAGTGTCTACCTACAATGCGGGAGACCCGGGTTCAATCGCTGGGTTGTGAAGATCCTATGGAGAAGGAAATGGCAACCCACTCCAGTACTCTTGCCTGGAAAATCCCATGGCCAAAGGAGTGTGGAAGGCTATACAGTCCATGGGGTCAGACACGACTGAGTGACTTCACTTTTACTTGGGTTTTAATGGGTACTGCTTTTTATGTGGAAATAGGTGAGGCTGATAGCGACAGTCTGATAGCAACAGAAACAGCCTGATAGTGACGACAGCCTGATAGCAACAGGAAGAGCATTTTGTGCTCAACCCACAGTTTTTCCATCAGCCCACACTTTAGGATTTACATTTTGTTCAATTAATGGGAGAGAAAGAGCAGGTTTGGTATTCAAGAAAACAGAGGCCTGGACTTTTCTCAGTATATCCCTCCCCAGAAGGGGTGAGGGAGACTCCAGCATGATCAGAAACACGTGAGAAAACATAACAGAGTCCCAGTTACAGCTTAAAAGATGACTGAAATAATAGCGTTTGGCTAGTCCTGACAGTCCCATTACAGTAGTGGATCGGGAGGAAAGCGGACCAGAGGCTTCAGTGAGAACAGAGAAAGCTGCCCTAGTGTCCAAAAGAAAACTGACTGATTGGCCCCCCACAGTTGCTAATACCCAGAGTTCCTCAGGTGTTGTTAGGATAGGAGCTTGTGTGGGGACCCATGGGCACCTTCAGTCCTGATTGTCCTGAGAGACTGACCCCTGGGGCCTACACCTCTGGAGGAAGTCTCTCCTCCAGTATGGTCCTTTTCAAACTGGACAGGGAGCCAGGGGCAGCTTAGATGCCTGAGAGCAACTTCACTTGAGATGCCCCTCCTTTCCACAGTAATAGCAAGCCTGTCTTTTTTCACCTGGGTTCCTCTGTGAATTTTTCTTTTCAGGTTGATTCATAACAGTTTTCACAGCCATCACTAGAGCCTGGGCCTTTTCTTTGGTCCTTTTCTGTTGTTTTTCCTCCTCACATTGTCTACTGTAATATACTGTTTGAGTCAGCTGCAACAGTTTTTCTAGAGGATGATTCAGTCCAAATGCCTGTTTTTGTAACTTATGGCAGAAATCTGGAGCTGACTGAGTGAGAAATGTATCTTTTAAGGTCGTCTCTCCCTCTGTACTCTCAGGAGAAATATTAGTGAACTTTTGATGGCTTTCCCCACTGTCTCTCTAGGAATCTGCCAGAAGCTTCCTTCTCTCCTTGTTCTGTGTTAGTCAACTTAGCATAATTTAGAGGCTTAGTTTGAACTCTCTTAAGCCCTTTAATAATGCAGTTGATGAAGTGGGTCTGCTCCCATATCCCTTTCTGTTTGTGATAATCCCAATCTGGCTCTGCTATGGGAACCATTTGGCTCCCCGCTGGGAGAAGTGGTATTTCATGTTCCCTCTTTCCCCTCGCCTCATGCTCAAGCCATGCTCAAGCCAAAAGCAGTAGCTTCCCCCCAGACTTGAGCTCTCAAGTCAGGATTCAGTGTCTGTCCCAAGACATACATTACATCTGTCCAAGTAAGCTCATAAAGTAAAGTTAGTTCTATAAAGGCTTCTATGTACTTTTCTGGATTCTCTAGATAGTCTCCCAGCTCTCTTTTTATCTGTTTTACCTCTGGGTTAAAAAAAGGCTTATGGATTTTTATAGATTGGTTATTTTCCCCAGTGGGGGCCTCCTGAAGAGGCAGTAAGTTTTGTGGCTGTTCCTTAGCCCCTGTAGCTACCCTTTGCATATGTTCCCAGGGATAGATTAGAGAAACCTGCTTCCTCATTCTCTTTCTGATCCTTAGTTTCATCTTTAGTTTTGGTTGTCTGCACCTCCTCTACTTTGACTGTCTGAGTTCCTATTGAAACCAAAGTAGTCTGAGGCTGCATTGGAACTGGGGTTGTTTGAACTTCTTTCGAGACTGAGGCATCCCTTCCTAGAGGGATTCCTTGACCCTCAGCTTGCTCAGTTGTGAGCCCCTGATACAAAGGCAGAGGCAGAGTAAGAGGACAGGGGAGAGCTGAAGTCTTTACACTCAAATCTGTACCCTTAGGACATAAGTCTGGCATATTTCACAGAGAGAAAAAGAGTAATACATATGGCATTCCTACCCATTTCCCTTGTCTTCTACAGAACTGGTATAATTGTAAAACAGAATCGTAATTAAGAGACCCTGCAACTGGTCATTTTTTGCCACTCTCCAACAGATATTGTGGCCATGTAGATTTGCAAAAGAAAGTCAGGCATGTCTTCTTTAAACTCTGGGGGTGAAACTTATCCCAGTTTTTCAAGACACAATACAAGGGTGTGAGTCTGGAACTTTGAGTAGCTCCCACCTGTAAGAGAGAAAAAAGTGGTGACCAGCGCCTTTGCTTCCTCCCATTGGAGGTGTCCCTCCATGCTCTAGATGGGGGTGTAGACAGACTTTCCATCGAAGTGTCCCTTCCCTGGCCGGACTTAGCCTGTCCCTTACTGACGCAGGTGTCTTCCTCATCCCTCATGGTTCTACCACGGAGACAGCAAAGACATGCACCAAAGGAAGACTTGATGGCAACATGAATTGATTTCAAGTTCCATACCACTACAGCCTTTGTTTGATTTGCCAGAGTGGTTCTCTGGAATGTTTCACCATCTTATGTGTGCCCATTCACATTCCTGATTACAGTCCTGACTGTAGTAGAAGGGATGAATTGTTGCCACGTCAGTAAGCCACTGGAGAGCTTTATCTAGTCTGCTAAGAGCAAGTACTACCAAAGGAAGAAGCCCACTGTACTTCTAAACTGGGATTCCAAACCTACATTTTTAGAAACCTCATGTTCGTTAGCAGTGCTTCCATCTATGTAGTTTGGAGGCACAGCTACGACAAGGACTCACTAGTTACACTTAGTTCCTAAACATGCTCCTAGCTAGTCTGGGTTCCCATGACTACCAAGCTTGGAGTTTAAGAAAAAGTACATATTAACAGCATGAATCACAAGTCCAGAAAGTCCATGATCTGACAGATTAGGTTCAGTTCAGTTCAGTCACTCAGTCATGCCTGACTCTTTGTAACCCCATGAATCGCAGCACGCCAAGTCTCCCTGTCCATCACCAACTCCCAGAGTCTACCCAAACCCATGTCCATCGAGTCGGTGATGCCATCTAGCCATGTTATCCTCTATTGTCCCTTTCTCCTCCTGTCCCCAATCCTTCCCAGCATCAGGGTCTTTTCCAATGAGTCAACTCTTTGCATGAGGTGGCCAAAGTATTACAGTTTCCCACACAATTATTAAATGTTCAAAGAGACCAGGAAAAGCTTACTGAGAAAGGAAAATTCAGCCAACACACTTCACCTATTTCTAGTTACTCCCCTCGCAGAGACCTTGGGTGTCTCTTGGTGTTGACATGTCAGTATAAACCCCAGACAGGGCTCCCGTTTTGGGGGCTTCCTTCAATCATTACGAGGCACCATGAAACCATGGAGCAAGGCACACAAACACACTGAAGAGTTAATAAAGTAAAGCAAAAAACATATAAACTGAGAAAGCATCGAGGCTAGCCCTCTGAGTGTTCTTACTTTTTCCTGAAGAGCCCAGACGAGCCCCCATTATGATAGCTTATGGTGAACAGTGTCAGATTTGTGATCTCCAAAGAAGATTTAACTTTGGGACCATGGACCAGGCTTGATCACTGAAGAGCTTTTATGTAGTAGAGTTTTATTAAAGTATGAAAAAGGGACAGAGAAAGCTTATGATATAGACAGCAGAAGGGGAATGGAGAGTGCCCCCCTGGCTAGCCTTTAGCAAGGGGATTATATAATTTTTAAATTAGTTATTACAATAAATCAAAAGAATGTCTCAAATTTGTAAAATTTTACTGGATCCCCTTCCATAATCTACATTTGAAGACAACAGGATTAAAACGTTATCTTATTAGAATGTTATTAGAATGTTACGATAGAAAGATCCTTATTTTATTTGGGGGAGGGGGTCCAAAATCACTGCAGATGGGGATTGCAGCCATGAAATTAAAAGACACTTACTCCTTGGAAGGAAAGTTATGATCAACCTAGACAGCATAGTAAAAAGCAGAGACATTACTTTGCCAACAAAGGTCTGTCTAGTCAAGGCTATGGTTTTTCCAGTAGTCATGTATGGATGTGAGAATTGGACTATAAAGACAGCTGAGCGCTGAAGAATTGATGTTTTTGAACTGTGGTGTTGGAGAAGACCTTTGAGAGTCCCTTGGACTGCAAGGAGATCCAACCAGTCCATCCTAAAGGAAATCAGTCCTGGGTGTTCATTGGAAGGTCTGATGTTGAAGCTTAAACTCCAGTACTTTGGCCACCTGATGCAAAGAGCTGATTCATTGGAAAAGACCCTGATGCTGGAAAAGATAGAGGGCAGGAGGAGCAGGGGATGCTGGAGGATGAGATGATTGGATGGCATCACCAACTCAATGGACATGGGTTTGGGTGGGCCCTGGGAGTTGGTGATGGAAAGGAAGGCATGGCGTGCTGTGGCTCATGGGATCACAAAGAGTCGGACACGACTGAGTGACTAAACTGAACTGAACCAGACCTACTGCCATAATATACATTCTAAAATATTGGGATTAGTCAGAAGGTTTTCAGGAAGGAGGAACTGTTCTCAAGGAGGATACATTGTTATTATATAATCCCTAGCACAGAATTTAAACTGAGTTGTTTGTTGTGTAATCATCAATTATGGGATTAAAGGAAAAAAATAATATTTTATGTGACTAAGACTAAGGAATTTAGTGGAAAAAAAGAAAGAAAGAAACTTTGTCTCTTCCTGCTCCTTGAGATTTCAGATCTTTCTCTCCTCAGGGAACCCCAGATTTCTTATCAACCTCCCTAGAAATTAACCCTCTCAATTTTCTGTTTTGAAAGCTTTTTTTAGTTCAGTCCCTCAATAGTGTCCCACTCTTTATGATCCCATGAAATGCAGCATGCCAGGTTTCCCTGTGTGCTTTCTAATATCTACTATTTTTTATAGCTTATTAATTTGTTGTTCACATTGCATTTTTCCATCTGTCTGTACATTTTTCTACTATAACTCTTTTTTAAAATATTTTGACATTTTCTAATACTTTAATTTTTCATACTTTCATTTTTGAATATTACTGTTTTTGTACTAAATCTATATTTTCAAAGGTATCTTATTAATATTGGATCTGAGAATTTGGATAGAAATGCCAAACAAATTTCCAAGAGGATTTAGTTTAAGGCTTATATTTTTAGAGAAACATCTCCATTTTCTTTTTACTTCATTCTACTGATTTGATGGATTTTATTTATTTATATCTAATTATTTTGCTTACCTCATGTTTAATTCCATGTGTAGGAAGCTTTGCTTTCTGTCAAAATATTCTTTATTTTAAATAAAAATCAACTGTGGTGACCTGAATGGGAAAGAAGTCCAAAAAGGATTAAATTTATGAATGTGTATGCCTGATTCATTTTGCTGTACAGTAGAAGCTAATGCAACATTGTAAAACAAGTATCTTCCAATAAAAAATAATTTAAAAGTTAAAGGAATATAATTCTATATTGTACTGTAAAAGTGCAGACATTATCAGTGGTTTAATAGGTAGTCATTAATATACTAAATATTTGGAGTGTCCAAGTAGAAAAAAAACACATGCAAAACTCTGGGAAATAGAGTTTTATTTCATTGTTTAAACTAAAGAATCTTTCATACAGTGATTTTAAATAAGTAAGATAGTTCATTTTGGAGGTTAGAACTGTCTCAGAATAGAAGTACAGATATATATATCTTAAAATGTTCATGAGCTCATATAAGGCCCCTCCTCCCAGCACACACAAGTGTACACAGTCAGACACCGTGTTAGGTATAACTCATCTCTGCACGGCTCAGTGTACATCCAGCAGCATTTTGTTTAGTCCATTAATATTAGATGAAAACATGTAAAATGGTTACCAGTGAGTCAAAAGTGAGATATGGCAAGATGTGAGAAAACAGAATATTATTCTGAGAAGAGCATGTAACTCCTGGACTTCAGAGGATTCTAGAATGATCTTTGGCGATGTCAGTGCTGGGCTTCAGTTCTATCTGACAGTGTTTGGTGACCTGAGAAGGAAGATATGCTAAAGCTAATTAAGAAAAGGAACTTCAGAGCTTCCTGGAGAAAATCTCTTACGGAATTCAGAGCAGAAGGCAAGCAGTGTTTTTCGCTGATGGAAAGGCTTGGGTGATCAAGAATGCAACATTCTGGGATGTCTTACTAGGATTTTTCTTCCCACCTTGCACCCTATGGGGCTTCCAGGGTTGCTAAGGCAGTAAAGAATCTGTCTGCAATGTAGGAAACCTGGGTTTGACCCCTGGGTTGGGAAGCTCCCCTGGAGGAGGGTATGGCCACCGACTCCAGTATTGTTGCCTGGAGAATCCCATGGACAGAGGAGCCTGGTGGGCTACATTCAGTGCCATCACAAAAAGTTGGGGATGACTGAGCAACTAAGCACAGCACAAGTATACCCTCTAATCTTCCCATCCAGCGCATTTGAAGTATATGGAAGGATTAAAAAAAAAAAAAAAAAAAACACCTGTATGTGAAACCACAATAGCTTTTTTCCTAAAAGATTTGTATTTTGCTACTAACGTGATAAATTATAACACAAAATGATAGGAAAACATAATTGATTAACTTCTGTAGGAAACATATACCTTTAACAACTTCTATGTATTAAATGCTTCCTGATCTATAGCACTTAGCTCCAGGAAATGTTCAATAGATCAGGGTGCCTGTAGACCCAGTAAAAATGTAAGGGTCCAGTTAATAGGAGGAAAAAAAAAAAAAAAACAGCAGAAGCAGAATTGTGCCCCTAAGGAGCAGAAATGTTACATGGATATGTTGTTTGTAGCACCCTTCTCCAGGAGATCTTTCCAACCCAGGGATTGAAACCAGGTCTCCCACATTGCAAGCGGGTTGTTTGCCACCTGAGCCACCAGGGAAACCCAAGCATACCAGACTGGGTAGCTATCCTTTCTCCAACAGATCTTCCTGACTCAGGAATCGAACTGGGGTCTCCTGAATTGCAGACAGGTTCTTTACCAACTGAGCTATCAGGAAAACCACTAAAAAGATAAAGATGTGAAAGAATTGTACTCAGTATGCCAGCAAAGTTGAAAAACTCAGCAGTGGCCACAGGACTGGAAAAGGTTAGTATTCACTCCAATTCTGAAGAAAGGCAATGCCAAAATTGTTAAAACTACTGCACAATGGCACTCATCTCACAGGCTGGAAAATTAATACTCAAAATTCTGAAAATAAGGCTTCAATAGTACGTGAACTGTGAACTTCTAGATGTTCACAGCTGGATTTAGAAAAGATAGAGGAATCAGAGAACAAATTGCCAGCATCTGTTGGATCACTAAAAAAGCAACAAAGTTCCAGAAAAACATCTACTTCTACTTCATTGACTACGCCAAAGCCTTTGACTACGCAGATCACAACAAAATGAGGAAAATTCTTAAAGAGATGGGAATACCAGACCATCTGACCTGCCTCCTGAAAAATCTGTATGCAGGTCAAGAAGCAACAATTAGAACTGTATATGGAAAAACAGACTGGTTCCCAATCAAGAAAGGAGTACATCAAGGCTATATACTCTCACCCTGTTTATATAACCTATATGCAGAGTACATCAGGCAAAATGTAGTGCTGGATGAAGCAAATGCTGAAATAAAGATTGATGGGAGAATAATCAATAACCTCAGATTGGCAGATGGTAAGACGGGGAACTGACTGTGCTCAGCTTTCTTCACTGTCCAACTCTCACATCCATACATGACTACTGGAAAAACCATAGCCTTGAATAGATGGACCTTTGTGGACAAAGCAATGTCTCTGCTTTTTAATATGCTGTCTAGGTTGGTCTTAACTGTCCTTCCAAAGAGTAAGCATCTTTTAATTTCATGGCTGCAATCACCATCTGCAGTGATTTTGGAGCCCCTCCCCCCCAAAAAAAAGCAAAGTCAGCCACTGTTTCCACATCTATTTGCCATGAACTGATGGGACCGGATGCCATGATCTTATTTTTCTGATTGTTCAACTTTAACCCAACATTTTCACTCTCCTCTTTCATTTTCATCAAGAGGCTCTTTAGCTATTCTTCGCTTTCTGCCATAAGGGTGGTGTCATCTGCATATCTGAGGTTACTGATATTTCTACTGGAAATCTTGATTCCAGCTTGTGCTTCCTCCACCCTAGCATTTCTCATGATGTACTCTGCATATAAGTTAAACAAGCAGGATGATAATAGACAGCCTTGTTGTACTCCTTTTCCTATTTGGAACCAGTCTGTTGTTCCATGTCCAGTTCTGTTGCTTCCTGATCTGCATACAGATTTCTTAAGAGGTAAATCAAGTGGTCTGGTATTCCCATCTTCTTCAGATTTTTCCACAGTTTATCATGATCCATACAGTCAAAGGCTTTGGAATAGTCAATAAAGTAGGAATAGATGTTTTTCTGAAACTCTCTTGCTTTTTTGATGGTGCATTGGATGCTGGAAATTTGATCTCTGGTTCCTCTGCCTTTTCTAAAACCATCTTGAACCTCTGGAATTTCACAGTTCACATATTGCTGAAATCTGACTTGGAAGATTTTGAGCATTACTTTACTGGCGTGTGAGATGAGTTCAGATATGGCCTAAAACAATCCTTTATGATTATCCAGTGGAAGTGACAAATAAACTCAAGGGATTAGATCTGATAGACAGAGTGCATAAAGAATTATGGACCAAGGTTTGTGACATTGTAAAGGAGGCAGTGATCAAGACAATCCTCAAGAAAGAGGAATGCAAAAAAGCAAAATGGTTGTCTGAGGAGGCCTAAAACTAGCTGAGAAAAGAAGAGAAGAGAAAAACAAAGGAGAAAAGGAAAGATATATCCGTTTGAATGCAGAGTCCCAAAGAATAACAAGGAGAGATAACAAAGCCTTCCACAGTGATCAGTACAATGAAGTAGAGGAAAATAATAGAATGGGAAAGACAAGAGATCTAATCAAGAAAATTAGAGATACCAAGGGAACATTTCATGCAAAGATAGGCAAAATAAAGGACAGAAATGTTATGACCGTAACAGAAATAGAAGATATTAAGAAGAGGTGGCAAGAATACACAGAGGAACTATACAAAAAAGATCTTCATGACCCAGATAACTATGATGGTGTGATTACTCACCTAGAACCAAACATTCTGGAATGTGAAGTCAAGTGGGCCTTAGGAAGCATCACTATGAACAAAGCTAGTGGAGGTGATGGAATTCCAGTTGAGCTATTTCAAATCCTAAAAGACGATGCTGTGAAAGTGCTGCACTCAATATGCCAGCAAATTTGGAAAACTCAGCAGTGGCCACAGGATTGGAAAAGGTCAGTTTTCATTCCAATCCCAAAGAGAGCAAAGCCAAAGAATTTTTAAACTACTGTACAGTTGCACTCATCTCACATACTAGCAACATAATGCTCAAAATTCTCAAAGCCAGGCTTCAACAGTAAAAGAACAGAGAACTTCCAGATGTTCAAGCTGAATTCATAAAAGGCAGAGGAACCAGAGATCAAATTGCCAGTATCCATTGGATCATAGAAAAAGCTAGAGAATTTTAGCAAGCATCTACTTCTGCTTTCCTGACTATGCCAAAGGCTTTGACTGTGGTCAGTTCAGTTTAGTCACTCAGTTGTGGCCGACTCTTTGTGATTCCATGGAATGCAGCATGCCAGGCCTCCCTGTCCATCACCAACTCCCAGAGTTCACTCAAACTAATGTCCATTGAGTTGGTGATGCCATCCAGCCATCTCATCCTCTGTCATCCCCTTCTCCTCCTGTTTTCAGTCTTTCCCAGCATCAGGGTCTTTTCAAATGAATCAGTACTTCACATCAGATGACCAAAGTATTGGAGTTTTAGCGCCAGCATCAGTCCTTCTAAGGAATACTCAGGACTGATTTCCTTTAAGATTGACTGGTTGTATTTCCTTGCTGGCCAAGGGACTCTCAAGAGTCTTCTCAAATACCACAGTTCAAAAGCATCAATTCTTCAGTGCTCAGCTTTCTTTATGGTCCAACTCTCACATCCATACATGACTACTGGTAAAACCATACCTTTGACTAGATGGATCTATGTTGCAAAAATAATGTTTCTGTTTTTTAATACGCTATCTAGGTTGGTCATAACTTTTCTTCAAGAAGTAAACGTCTTTTAATTTCATGGCTGCACTCACCATCTTCAGTGATTTTGGAGCCCAAATGAATGAAGTTTGTCACTGTTTCCTCTGTTTCACCATCTATTTGCCATGCAGTGATGGAACCAGATGCCATCATCTTAGTTTTCTGATGTTAGTTTTAAGTCATCTTTTTCACTCTCCTCTTTCATTTTTTTTTTTGTCAAGAGGTTCTTTAGCTTTTTTTCTCTTTCTGCCTTAAATGTGTTGTCATCTGCATATCTGAGGTTATTGATGTTTCTGCTGATGGTCTTGATTCCAGCTTGTGCTTCAACCAGCCTGTCATTTCTCATGATGTCCTCTACATATAAGTTAAATAAGCAGAGTGACAATATACAGCCTTGATGTATTCCTTTTTTTGATTTGGAACCAGTCTGTTGTTCAATTTCCACTTCTAACTGTTCCTCCTTGACCTGCCTACAGAATTCTCAGCAGTAAGATCAGATGGTCTGGTTTTCCCATCTCTTTCAGAATTTTCCACAATTTGTTGTGATCCACACAGTCAGAGACTTTGGCATAGTCAATAAAGCAGAAGTAAATGTTTTTCTGTCACTCTCTTGCTTTTTCAATGATCCAACAGATGTTGGCAATTTGATCTCTGGTTCCCCTGACTTTTCTAAATCCACATTGGTCATGTGAGTTAAATTAATACATTCCAGTCCATTTAGTTTGCTGATTCCTGAAGTGTCAATGTTCACTCTTGCCATCTCGTGTTTGACCACTTACAATTTGCCTTGATTCATAGACTGAACATTCCAGGTTCCTATTCAATATTGCTCTTTACAATATTGGACTTTACTCTCATCACCAGTCACATCCAAACCTCGTGTTTTTTTTTTTTTCCAGGTTCGTCTCTTCATTCTTTCTGGAGTTTTATCTCCACCCATCTCCAGTAGCATATTGGACACCTACTGACCTAACTAGTTCATCTTTCATTTTCCTATCTTTTTTACCTTTTCATATTGTTCATGGGCTTCTCAAGGCAAAGTGGTTTGTCATTCCCTTCTCCAGTGGATCATATTTTGTCAGAACTCTCCACCATGAGCTGTCTGTCTTGGGTGGCCCTCCCAGTCATGGTTCATAGATTGATTAAGTTGGACAAGGCTGCAGTCCTTGTGATCAGATCAGTTAGTTTTCTGTGATTGTGGTTTTCAGTCTGTCTGTCCTCTGATGGAGAAGGTTAAGAGGCATATGTAAGCTTCCTGATGGGAGAGACTGACTGAGGGGGAATCTGGGTTTTGATCTGTTGGGTAGGGCCATGCTCAGTAAAATTTTAATCCAATTCTCTGTTGAAGAGTGGGGCTGTGGCTGTGTCTGTTAATTGATCTGGGGCTGAACTATGGTGGAGGTAATGAAGATAATGGTGACCTACTTCAAAAGGTCCCATGCATGTGTTCCTGCACTCAGTGCCCCCAACCCTGAAGCAGGCCACTGCTGACCCATGCCTCTGTCAGAGACTCCTGGACACTCACAGGCATGTCTGGATCAGTCTCTTGTGGGGTCACTGATCCTTTTTCTTGGGTCCTGGTGCACATAAGATTCTGTTTGTGCCCTCCAAGAGTCTGTGTAAGTTCCGGTTGTTCTATGGCAGGGTTAATGGCAAACTCCTCCAAGAGGACTTATGCCACACCCAGGTCTGCTGCACCCAGAGCCCCTGCCCCGGCAGCAGTCCACTGCTGACCTATACCTCCTCAGAAGACACTCAGATATAGTTCTGTCTCAATCTCTGTGGGGTCTCTGGGTCCTGCTGTGCACAAGGTATGTTTGAGCCCTCTGAATGTTTCTGATGACTACAGGGTTTGATTCTAAATGTGATTTTGCCCCTCCTACCATCTTGGTGGGTCTTCTTCTTTGCCCTTGGATGTGGGGTATCTCTTAAAATGGCTCCAGTGCCACACAGCCACAGCTCCAAAACTGCACAGCTGCTGCTCCAGTGCCTACCATCTTGCTGGGGCTTCTTTGCCCTTGGATGTGGAGTATCTCCTCACAGTCATTCCAGCGCCATGCAGCCGCTGCCCCAGTGCTGTGCAGCTGCTGCTCCACACAGCTTTGACTGTATGGATCACAGCAAACTGTTGAAAATTCTTCAAGAAATGGGAATACCAGACCACCTGACCTACCTCCTGGGAAATCTGTATGCAGGTCAAGAAGCAAGAGTTAGAACTGGACTGGAACAACAGACTGATTCCAAATTGGGAAAGGAGTACACCAAGGCTGTATATTGTCACTCTGCTTATTTAACTTATATGTAGAGTACATTATGTGAAATGTCAAGCTGAAGGAAGCACAAGCTGGAATCAAGATTGCTGGGAGAAATAGCAATAACCACAGAAATGCAGATGACATCACCCTTATGGCAGAAAGCAAAAAGAACTAAAGAGGCTTTTGAAACAGTGAGACACTTTGTTTTCTGGGGCTCCAAAATCACTGCAGATGGTGACTCTGGCCATACAATCATAAGACAATTGATTCTTGGAAGTAAAGCTATGACCAACCTAGACAGCATATTAAAAAGCAGAGACATTACTTTGCCAACATAGGTCTGTCTAGTCAAAGCTATGGTTTTTCTAGTAGTCATGTATAGATGTGAGAATTGGACTGTAAAAAAGCTGAGTACTGAAGAATTCATGCTTTTTAACTGTGGTGTTGGAGAAGACTCTTGAGAGTCCCTTGGACTGAAAGGATATCCAACCAGTCCATCCTAAAGGAAATAAGTCCTGAATATTCTTTGGAAGGATTAATGATGTAGCTGAAACTCCAATACTTTGGCCACCTGATGGGAAGAACTAACTGACTGGAAAATACCCTGATGCTGGGGAGGACTGAAGGTGGGAGGAGAAGGGGATGACAGAGGATGAGATGGTTGAATGGCATTACCAACTCGATAGACGTGAGTTTGAGTAAGCTCTGGGAGCTCATGATGGACAGGAAAGCCTGACGTGCTGCAGTCCATGGGATCACAGAGAGTCAGATTCAACTGAGTGACTGAACTGAACTGAACTGAACTATCTGTAGTATGTGATAGTACCCAATTTAAGAGTGTGTCAATAAATGAAGAGAAAAAATTTAGATGCTTTATGGAAAAACCTGAACGTTCTCGTTAATGAACCCAGGGTGAGACATCTTCAAGTTATGCACGAGGAACTTTCCAGGAGGCTAGCATCCATCTTGAGTTGGAGGAAGAATTAGAGAAAATTGGGAGAAATAAAGATAAATAAGCTTCCTAACTAGTTGGGAAGCTAGTTGCTCAGTCATGTCTGACTCTTTTGTCACCTTTATCCTTGGGATTCTCCATGCAAGAATACTACTGTGGGTTGCCATGCCTTCATCCAGGGGATCTTCCTGACCCAGGGATGAAACTTGTGGCTCCTTCATTGCAAGTGGATTCTTTACCATCTGGTAGGTGATTGATAAGTGATTGATGGATGATTGATAAATGATAGATGGCTGATGAATTAAGACAAACTGACTCTGGTTATTTTGGTAAGGCTAGTAAGAAAGAAAGAAATCTACATTGCCAACTTATAAGGTATTCTATGGTGCTGAAAAATTTTAACTACAAGGTTTTATTTTTTGAATTATGAAAATAGTTTTGTCTTACCTATGGAATATATGGTTGAGGTTGATATTTTCATTGTCCACTTATATGGCATATGTAAAAAAAAAGACGTTTGAAACTTAAAAGAACTGATCAAATTTTTTTCTGTGTATGTTTCCACTTTGTGAAATTAATATGTGTCCTGAGCTCCCCACAGAGCCACAAGAGATTTATAAGATCAAGAAATTGAAAAAGGATCGGAAGTACTAATCTCAGGACCAGGCATGTTCTGGTCTATGGTACCATGCTGTTCCTAGAGGATGATATCCTTCTGTCAGTAGCTTGTGCCTGCCTGAGTGGGTAAGTTAGGAAAAGGCCTGGGGAGGAAGTGTCCAGACTGTGAGTTGCCATAGAATTTCAGCTTGAGGTAATCATGCTGTTGTAATAGCTTTGCCCAAGATCTATGGATAAAGAAAGAGAATGAAATTTCTGCCAATACTCAAGATACATTGAAGAAATTGCCCCAAATCACTTAGAAACGGTCAGATCATAAAACTGAAACTAAGTCTTTTCTCTATTTCCACATTTTAGATATTGATTTTACATATGAATACTTCCATATCAAGTACAAATTTGGGTAAACAAACAAAAACCTGTCTGAATAAAGTCCTCTAATAAATCTTTTGTCTCCAGATTCATGTTGATGTTTGACAGAAAGCAACAAAATTCTTTAAAGCAATTATCCTTCAATTAGAAAGTAATTTTTTTTTAAAGCAAAGCAGGATTTACAGTATCAGTTCAGTCTCTCAGTTGTGTCTGACTCTTTGTGAACCCGTGGACTGCAGTACACCAGGCTTCCCTGTCCATCACAAACTCCCAGAGCTGACTCAGACTCATGACCATCAAGTCAGTGATGCCATCCAACCATCTCATCCTCTGTTATCCCCTTCTCCTCCTGCCTTCAATCATTCCCAGCATCAGGATATTTTCAAATGAGTTAGCTCTTTGCATCAGGTGGCCAAAGTATTGGATTTACAACATAGACCTTGGTTAATTTTTTACCATTATTTAAAAGTAAGGCACCCATTTTTGGGTTATTTATTGATCACCTCTAGGTGTTGAAACATCCAGTACCATTTGATCAGAATGATTTTCCCATTTTGACCTCCTTGAAAAGTCTTGTTTTTAAGACTCTGATAAAAAATACCTGCCTATTTGGAAATCTTACTTGGGATTTTACCTTTATTAGAGTGCTTCTTAGTTTTGATAGAAATTTAGCACTTTTTTTCCCCCTTCATTTGAAAGACAGTATCATTAAAAATAGAAGGTAATCCATTATGACTGTAGTATATGAAATAAAGTCAACATGAATAGCCATCAATACATCCAAGTGTAAAGAAAATACTTGTACTTGCACCAAAAATCTCGTGAATAAATATTAGTAAATATAAAATATTTACATGCATAATATTTTATTTATATTATTTACAGGTTTGGGGGAATTTTTTAGATAACCAACTCTATTGATTTGGATAAGAAGTAATCTATTGTGCTTAATAAATATACATGTAATTAAAATCAATTTACCAAGGTGCTTTGAGTCAAAACTTTGATGTGAAGGGGAGTGGATATTCAAAATAGATTCATTCAAAAATATAGGGAATGTAGTCAGAAGATAACATTCTTTGATACTGAGATCAAAAGGTAAAAATATATGTGAGACAGTCTACAAACAAGCAAGTTTAATTCCCTTGAGCTGAAATATTCTGCAAACTCTTCATCTACTGTCATTCTGACAAAATGCTTGTAATACAATGTTGTTGTTGCTAACTGAATTCCCCAAGCACTTAGAAATTAGGAATGAGATCTTGGCATGACAATAGTATAATCCACTCTGTGTTTAATTACAAATAAAGACACTGACATTCTTGTTAAGATATAACTTTCTATAAATTTATTTCAAATTTATATGAAATATAAATCATATGAAATGTTGCAATTTATAATCTGATAAATTTAACTGTCTAATAATAAACCAGTAGTATCTCTCATTAGGACAAAACCTCCTCTGATGCTTAGAAGGAACAGCTGGATATTCACTCTCTTTTCTTTTGAGCCCAAATCACAAAAATAGTAATCACATATTCGACATCAAAGGGATGGATATAATTATGTATCAAACATGCACGTGTGGAGCTCTGGTATATATTAATGTGTATGACTTTGGTATGATTCAACATGAATAAAAGTTATTGTGCTGGGAAATAGGCCAGATTATATTCTAATATCTAAGTTTCACTTTATCAAAATGCATTTTATAGGTAGTGGAGAATTTAACACAGGCAATAAAACTGAAAAGAGTTCCTTTCAAGGGCAAACCTTTGTTAGATATTTTATATGCTTATTATGGTTGAAATTGGCAAGTGACTTATGAATTTGAGCTTTAGTTTGAAATCTGATATCAAGGAATGATTTGAGGTCATATTTGAGTCTAAATCTCTGTATGTATTCAGTGACTTTTCTCATTCTGTTCAAAATCCCTGGACTAATACTAAATTTGATAATATCCTAAAAGTTGGTTATTACATGGTTTGCTTATGACTTATATATTTGGGACAAGAAGTACACAACAAAAACAGATTATACATATCTTATAACATATAATTATACACATTTTATATGTGTATATGTATATAATCTTAAAAACTAATACCATTTATTTAATGTTAGAAGTTAGACTTGACTTGAAAGTGACATTTTATCTTTTTCATTTTTTTTCATAAATAAAGCATATGTTTCATTTATTAAGAAACAATTGCTCTATGTAATGAACTAAAAGTTTTGAAGTTTACAGTCTCATGAAAATTTGATACCTTAAAACTGGCTTGGAAAAATAAGTTATTAAAAATAAATTACAGAGCATGAAATATTTTTTATTTTGAAATCAGAAGACTTTTGTTCCTCAAAATAAATGCATCAAGAATTATAATAATTCCTTTTGCATTCAATCTTAGACTCTCAGAATAAAACACAGAGCTCTATTCTTTAAAATTTCCCTAGTTAGAGATATCAAGTTAAACCAGAATTTCTATAATCAATAAACTTGTGTGTTTGGCACAATAAACCAAAAGTATATTTATGTAACATAAGAGAAAAGTGGGAAAAAAAAAAAACAACTTTCGAGTTTGATTTTCTTTGCTTTCTAGAACCAGGTTATTTTTAAATGATATAAGCAATCTAGCTGTTTTTAAATTTTTAAAAAGTAGCCACAATGATAATAATAACTAATACTTACTATGTGATTATTAAGTAACAGTAATTCTTCTGAAATATTTATACATATTAATTCCACTAATTTTCACTACAACACTTCATACTATTAAAGATGGAGAACTAATAGAGTAGTATCGCCCAACTGCACACAGCTAATTTGTGAAAGCCTCAGTATTCAAATGGAAACAGGTCCTGTTCAAGAGTTGAGTATGGTGTCTTCAAAGGTCAACAAGAACATTTCAAATACAAATAAATATAGAAGATAAATTCATTAAAGAAATGCCTCTTCTAACATCTCTACATTTTCTACAATGAGCTATTTTTGTGCAATATTTTCCAACGGCAATATTATTTGTTCCCAAGTAACACACACAACTTTTATTCAATAAACTTAGTACTCCTCATGGAGAAGGCACTGGCGACCCACTCCAGTACTCTTGCTTGGAAAATCCCGTGGACGGAGGAGTCTGGTAGGCTGCAGTCCATGGGGTCGCTAGGAGTCGGACACGACTGAGCGACTTAGCAGCAGCAGCAGCAGCAGCATCAGTACTCTTCAACTGCTTTTTGTAGACAGGTAGTAAACCATAAATTATAAAACAAAAGCTTCTGTTTCTATTATCTCTTTTCCACCTAAGAATTCTTGTCTTGTACTTTTCCATCATAGACACAAGTCTTGAATCTTTAGGTCATCTATAGTTCACTAGATAAAATTGTATTTGTCTAGCACTGAGAGTTGAAGGACTGTGGACAGGCTACCCATTCCAGTATTCTGGCCTGGAGAATTCCATGAACTGAATAGTCCATGGGGTCACAAAGAGTCAGACACAACTGAACAACTTTCACTTTTCACTGCTGGATAAGCGGAAAATAAAAATGTAAGATAAAATTGAAATAGAAACTTGTGTTATGTGAAAGAAAAGGGAAAAGAGAAAGAATAGCTTAATGAAGAAAAAAACATTGACAATTAAGAAATAAAACATATAAAGGAAGAAACCTATATTCTGTTGTCCAAGGTCAGATGCCACAGCATAAGGGAAGCACGATATTTTCTGTTCATAACCAAGAAGACATGGTAGTATTTTGGAAATTTATAGACAAGTAGATAAAAACAAAGCAAAATGTCCTTGATTAGTTATCATGGATAGATTGATCAATTGTTTAACCAATTCAGATAAACTAAAGCATGTAATTTAAATAAAATGGTATAAAAATAGTGTTTTGATAAATTTTATTAAAGATCCTCTTAGAAATCACCAACAACCCCATTAAAGTACTGTACGTAAAATGTCAGTTCTATTAAGAACTCACTTGACTTGCAAAGGGTTATAAATACCATAGTTTTGGCTAAATGCCTATTTATAAATGCCACATCTTTCCTTTCCTGATAACCTTATTTGTTAAAGTTCTCTTAATTTTATTAAAAGTAACATAGCCCTCATAATGAAAAACTTATATCCTTGTAATATATAATGTTATTTCCTGCCTCCTCTGACTATCTTAATGCTATTTTAAAGGGCAAATTCAGATTCTAATTCACTTGTGAATCATCAGGAAAATCATGTATGATTTGCCTACAAACGTTTAGGTTATTGTTTCCTTAAATCAAGTGAAAGAATCTTGGTATCTGATTACATGTCCTTTTCCAATCCTGTGGCTCCTGCATTGCAGGTGGATTCTTTACCACTGAGGGCCCTGGGAAACTCACTGGAAAAGAGCTGAGGGTAATTAATAATAGCTCCAGTAAGAAAGAAATGGTGAAGCCAAAGCAGTAACAATGCTCAGATGTGAATGTGTCTGATGGTGAAAGTGAAGTCCAGGACTTTCTCATAGAACAATATTACATAGGAACCTGGAATGTTAAGTCTATGAATCAGGGTAAATGAGATGTTGTAAAGCAGGAGTAGGCAAGATTGAAAATAGACATCTTTTATTCCTAAAAATAAAATTCAGGAATCAGAGAAATAAAATGAGTGGGAATGGACAAGTTCCAGAAAAACATCCACTTCTACTTCACTGACTATGCTAAAACCTTTGTGTGGATCACAACAAACTGTGAAAAATTCTTAAAGAGATGGGAGTACCAGACCATCTTACCTGTTTTTTGAGAAACCTGTGTGCAGGTCAAGAAGCTACAGTTAGAACCAGGCATGGAACAATGGACTGGTTCCAAATTGGAAAAGGAAGAAAACGAAGCTATATTTTGTCACCCTGCTTATTTAACTTATATGCAGAATGCACCATGAAAAATGCCATGCTGGATGAATCACAAGCTTGGAATCAAGGTTTCAGGGAGAAATATTAAGAATCTCAGATATCCAGATGATTCCACCTAGTGGCAGAAAGTGAAAAGAAAGTAAAGAGCCTCTTGATGGGGGAAAAAGGGAAGAGTGTAAAAGCTGGCTTGAAACTCAAAATTTAAAAAACCAAGATCATGGCACCACTTCAAGGCAAACAGGTGGGGAAACAATAAAAATAGTGGCATATTTTGTTTTCTTGCACTCCAAAATAACTGTAGATGATGATTGCAGCTATAAAATTAAAAGACGCTTGCTCTTTGGAAGAAAAGCTATGACAAAGTTAGACATTGTATTAAAGAGCAGAGACATCACTTTGCCAGCAAAAGTCTGTCTAGTCAAAGCTATGGTTTTTCCAGTAATCCTGTATGGAAGTGAGAGTTGGACCATGAATTAAGAGATGAACCATAAAGAAGATTGAGCACTGAAGAATTGATGCTTTTGAGCTGTGGTGTTGGAGAAAACTCTTGAGAGTCACTTGGACAGCAAACAGATAAACCCAGTCAATCCCAAGGGAAATCAACTCTTAATATTCATTGAAAGGACTAATGCTGAAGCTGAAGCTCCAATACTTTGGCTTCCTGATGCAAAGAGCTGATTCATTGGATAAGACTTTGATGCTGGGAAAGACTGAAAGCAAAAGGACAAGGGAATGGCAGAAAATGAGATGGTTACATAGCATCACTGACTCAATGGACCTGAATTTGAGCAAACTCTGGGAAATAGTGGAGGACAGAGGAGCCTTGCATGCTACAGTCCTTGGGGTCTCAAAGAATCAGTGCTTAGAGACAGAAGAGCAACAACAGCAATCTTTGCCCACAAGAGAGTGGTCACAACTCATCTTTCACTCTACCAGTGATAATTTTGGGACTGGATTCTTGCCTTTTTTTCTTTACCACCACTGCATATTTCTGCAAGTTTCTAGAACTTTTACGATCAATTTGGAGTATAAGGGCAATCTCCAACTTAAATATTAGAGGAAAATTCTCTCATGCAGCTTCTTAATAAAAAAAATCATTCTGAAATAATGCTTCAGTGTAAAGGCTCTGGGGTCCATTTGCTGTGAATGGGGGAGATATGAGACATAGGATGACACTGCCCACATTCTGGGTCCAGCTACTGGACATCTAACTGTAAGGGACTTACAAATCATGAACTTGGAAACTCAAATTGGACTATATTTGGCAGTCATTTTATGTCACTGTCAATATTTTTAGGTGGTGATAGGAAACAGATTAAAGAATGAATTAAAATATTGTCTGAGATGGAAGAGACTATGTAAAGATAATAAAGAAAAAAGGGAACAAAAAAGAGATTCAATTTAATATAAACTTTCATCTCACAACAAATACATAGGATTTTCCCATTATCCCTGGCTCAGGATTGGTATTTTACAATAGGAATGGGGTGAGAAGATGTCTATTTCTTGCTTTTCCATAAAGGAGATTGTAACCTTGTATCATTGTGCCCAGTAACCAAATATTGGTTAATTACAATAGGAAAAGTTAAATGCTGGCTACAAAATATAAAAAAATAAAGCCTTCAGTTCAGTTCAGTTCAGTCACTCAGTCATGTCTGACTCTTTGCAACTCCATGAACTGCAGCAGGCAAGGCCTCCCTGTGCATCACCAACTCCCAGAGTTTACCCAAACTCCTGTCCATTGGGTCTGTGATGCCTTCCAACCATCTCATCTGTTGTTCCCTTCTCCTCGCACCCTCAATCTTTCCCAACATCATGGGCTTTCAACTGAGTCAGTTCTTTGCATCAGGTAGCCAAAGTATTGGAGATTCAGCTTCAACATCAATCCTTCCAATGAACACCCAGAAATAATCTCCTTTATGATGGACTGGTTGAACCTCCTTGCTGTCCAAGTGACTCTCAAGAGTCTTCTCCAGCACCACAGTTCAAAGACATTAACTCTTCTGTGCTCACCTTTCTTCATAGTCCAACTTTCACATCCATACATGACTACTGGAAAAACCATAGCTTTGACTAGATGGATCTTTGTGGACAAAGTAATGTCTCTGCTTTTCAAAATGCTGTCTAGGTTGGTCATAACTTTCCCTCCAAGGAGTAAGCGTCTTTTAATTTCATGGCTACAATCACAATTTGCAGGGATTTTGGAGCCCCCAAAATAAAGCCAGCTACTGTTTCCACTGTTTCCCCATCTATTTGCCATGAAATTATGTGACAGTTGGACTATAAAGAAAGCTGAACATCTAAGAATTGATGTTTTTGAACTGTGGTGCTGGAGAAGACTCTTGAGAGTCCCTTGAACTGAAAGAGATCCAACCAGTCCCTCCTAAAGGAGATCAGTCCTGGGTATTCATTGGTAGGATTGCTTTTGAAGCTGAAACTCCAATACTTTGGCCACCTGATGCAAAGAGCTGACTCATTGGGAAAAACCCTGACACTGGGTAAGGCTGAGGGCAGGAAGAGAAGGGGACAACAGAGGATGAGATGATTGGATGTCATCACCGACTCAATGGATGTGGGTTTGGCTGGACTCTAGGAGTTAGTGATGGGCAGGGTGACAATATACAGCCTTGACATACTCCTTTTCCTATTTGGAATCAGTCTGTTGTTAAATGTCCAGTTCTAACTGTTGCTTCCTGACCTGCATACAGGTTTCTCAAGAGGCAGGTCAGGTGGTCTGGTACCCACATCTCTTTCAGAATTTTCCACAGTTTATTGTGATCCACACAGTAAAAGGCTTTTGCCTAGTAAATAAAGCAGACATAGATGTTTTTCTGTAACTGTCTTGCTTTTTCGATGATCAAGCTAATGTTGGCAATTTGATCTCTGGTTCCTCTGCCTTTTCTAAAACCAGCTTGAACATCTGGAAGTTCATGGTCCACGTATTGCTGAAGCCTGACTTGGTGAATTTTGAGCATTACTTTGCTAGCATGTGAAATGAGTGTAACTGTACGGTAGTTTGAGCATTCTTTGACATTGCCTTTCTTTGGGATTGGAATGAAAATTGACCTTTTCCAGTCCTGTGTCCTGTTGAGTTTTCCTAATTTGCTGACATATTGATTGCAGCGCTTTCACAGCATCATCTTTTAGGATTTGAAAGAGCTCAACTGGAATTCCATCACCTCCACTAGCTTTGTTCATAGCGATACTTCTTAAGGCCCACTTGACTTCACATTCCAAGATGTCTGGCTCTAGGTGAGTGATCATACCATCATGATGATCTGATATGATTCATGAAGATCTTTTTTGTATAGTTCCTCTGTGTTTTCTTGCCACCTCTTTTAATATCTTCTGCTTCTGTTAGGTCCCTACCATTTCTGTCCTTTATTGAGCCCATATTTGCATGAAATGTTCCCTTGGTATCTCTAATTTTCTTGACGAGATCTCTAATCTTTCCCATTTTATTGTTTTCCTCTATTTCTTTGCTTTGATTGCTGAGGAAGGCTTTCTGATCTCTCCTTGCTATTCTTTGGAACTCTGCATTCAAATGGGTATATCTTTCCTTTTCTCCTTTGCTTTTCACTTCTCTTCTTTTTACAGCTATTTGTAAGACCTCCTCAGATAGCCATTTTGCCTTTTTGCACTTCTTTTCTTTGGGGATGATCTTGATCCCTGTCTCCTGTACAATGTCATGAACCTCCCATAGTTCATCAGGCAGTCTGTCTATCAGATCTAGTCCCTTAAATCTATTTATCACCCCCACTGTATAATCATAAGGGATTTGATTTAGGTCATACCTGAATGCCCTAGGGTTTTCCCCACTTTCTTCAATTTTAAGTCTGAATCTGACAATAAGTATTTCATCATCTGAGCCACAGTCAGCTCCGGGTCTTGTTTTTGCTAACTGTATAGAGCTTTACTATCTCTGACTGCAAAGGATATAATCAATCTGATTTCGGTGTTGACCATCTGGTGATGTTCATGTGTAGAGTCTTCTCTTGTGCTATTGAAAGAGAGTGTTTGCTATGAGCAGTGCATTCTCTTGGCAAAACTCTATTAGCCTTTCCCTGCTTCATTCTGTACCAATGCTTTAGCAAAACAAATATATTGTCACACACAAGATAAAATAATAATAATTAATTAATTAATTAAAAATAAATCCTCTCCTATAATGAAATGCCTGAGATGTTAGGTCTTTCCTTATGTATAAATTTACTATTTCAGTCTGATGCAACAGTAATAATTAAAACAGTATAAATGTTGAATACCTTAAATTTGTGCAATTTTGTACGCTGGTTATCAGTAAAAGCTGCAAAAAAAAAAAAAGCCACGGTATATTTCAAGGACATGATTCTAGGTCATGTTGATTTTGCTCCAACTCTACTTGGTGAAGCAAAAAATTCGAAACCTAGTGGAGAGTAAGAGACCACAGCATAGGCTGAGTAATACAGAATACTAATATGTGACCAAGACAGCTATGCTGGAAGGACAGAAGTGATCTCCATGATGAAAAGACAAAGCAGTATTGGAAAAACATATGCAATAGGGAGGGTGCATCTGAAGAAGTTGAGAAGAGATTAGTGACAGGGACCTATTATAATCTGTCAGCTGAGATACCCTAAGTATGTTCTTGTTCTTGAACAGAATGTTGAGGTTAGACACTATAGGTAATAGGAGGTAATTTTATGCAGATCTTTGGTAAAATGTGTACTTAAAATTTAGACATCTGTAGGTTTGTAAGGCCTGAGGAAAAGCAGGTTTTAGGGATAATTTTTGTATTCTTATCTTTCCCATTCCTTTGTATTTTATCATTTCAATTTTATTTTTTAATATAAATTTATTTTAATTGGAAGCTAATTATTTTACAATATTGTATTGGTTTTGCCATACATTGACATGAATCTGCCATGGGTGTACATGTGTTCCCCAGCCTGAACCCCCCCTCCCACCTCTAATTTTAGAAATAGTGCCTTCTCAGTGTCAAAATAGTTACAGAACAGAAAATTGTAAAGGTCTCCTGTAACATGGTTACCGAGATACAAAGTTTGGGAATAATTTTACTAATTTACTTTTCAATACACTTTGAATATATTGCAATCATACCATACAAAAAATCATGTATGTGTTTGTACCAAGTTTTATATTATAAAAGTATCTACATTACTAAATATGTTTTCTGACATTTATAGCAATAAAATGTCCTTACTTGAAGTAATGCTTATGAAGATTTTTCTTCCTCTGTGCATATTATTTGTGTTATTTCCAATTTCTGTATGGTAAATACAACTATGAAGAATAATTTACTTAAAACTTGCATATTTGTCAGAAAATTTATGTGAGATAGTTTCTTAAAAGTAGAATCTCTGAGTCAAGAAATAATCTTTTAGAGCTGTGAAATTTGAGAAATTTTTAAAATAAAAAATCTGCCAACTTATTCTTCCACCTGGAGAGTAAAATAGTAGACATTTTTTTATTTAGAACCTATATAAACCGATCTTTTCTGTAAGGACTTCTATGATTTTAAACTTTACTGTGAAGAAATGTGTCTACATTTGAAGTGATTTTAAATTTGCTCCCATTTGTCAGGCATTAGAATTTCTTCCTTTTGAATTATGTATGCATCTATTTGTTCATTTATTACTTAGATTATTGTATATTTAATTACTAATGTATAGTATATGCTTCTTGGGCTTCCCTGGTGTCTCAGATGATAAAGAATCTGCCTACAATGTAGGAGACCTGGGTACAATCCCTGGGTGGGGAAAATACCCTGGAGAAGGGAATGGCAACCCACTCCAGCATTCTTGCCTGGAGAATTCCATGGACAGAGAAGTCTTATGGGCTACACTCCATGGGGTTGTAAAGAGTCAGACATGACTGAGCGACTAACACACACACACACACACACACACACACACACACAGCTCTTAAATGATAATACTATTTTGTTATATAATTAATAATTTTCTTTCAAAAATAAAAGGCTGTTTGAACCCTACTCTCTTTTTAGAGGCATGTACTAAAAACGTACCCACATGCAATATTTTTAAAATTATAAATATTATATATAGTCATAGAAAATTTATATCTTCTGTGGTTTTTTAACATAAATGCCTTATAATTCACATAATGTTGCAATTTCTTCTATCATTCACAAATACATTTTGAAGATCTATGTTGACTGGAGTAGTTTTAGTTTTTAATTTTCAGCTACTATCTTTATCATATGACTATGACACATTTTATCCTTTCCCTAATTTTACCATTTAAAAACAATGCTAAAATGAATTTCAACATGGCCTTATTCAGATTCATACTAGCATATATAAATATTTATGTTGTAAGTATAATCTTGTCAACAATTAATTTTTAATTTTCTGTAAATCAATGAAAAACATCTTCTTTTGCCACACAGTGAAAAACAATTCATACTTTCATATCATCTATTATAATCTTTCCTATTAGAAAGTAAATATGAAAAGTTAAATTATTTTTCTTCAGGGAGCTGATATATTTTGTGTAGAAAGAACTTTAGTTTATAATATTCTGAGTTAAGCATCCTAGAAAATTATATTTATGCTGATGTGTCTGAGAAATCACTCCTAAGTTAGTGATTAGTTGGATGTTAACTGATATTTTCTTCTCTGATTTTCAGCTTTCTGTGTTTTGTTTTTACTCTCCCTCCTTTTATTGATATATGATATTTAAAATGTATTTATTATATTAATTAACTTACAGAGCCAGGCCCTGATCTGGTTTGTGATTTATTCTGTTTCTTTATGCAGGAAAAACAAATTAGTAGCACAAGGACTTCATTTGGCCACAGACATACATTTTTTTATTGTTGCTTTTCATGTGTGTGTTTTGGCATTCAGAGTCATTTTCCTTTACATTTCAATGCCTTTTAGTGAAGACTTCTTTCTTGTCACAGACCCTTTGACTCCCTAATGTTTTATGCTGGAGTCTGTTAATTAATATTACCTATTTGTTTCCTGTGGGTAGTTAAATATTTATCCCTTTTACTATGTTGGATTTTCCTCTCCATAAATTACTCCAATGCTAGCTTATCCTCTGTTTTCCCTTCCTCAAGTAACCAAGACCAAGAGTTTGCACCTCTTCTTCAGCCTGTTGCTGGAAACAGATGGGAATGGGTAAGGTATTATCCTAACTAAATAGAACCCAAGGAGTTCAGGTGGAAAATTTTTTCTGTTTCAGCTTTATAACCAAGCTTTACCCAGAATTCACTCCATAACTATTTCTCTTCTTTGGATATCACTGTTGATCAGTTTCTGCTCATCATAAGTTTTGAATTGTCTGATTTCACTTGTGCTCCCACCATTATTCTATTTCTCTATATTTAACTGAATCTGAATCTCCTTCTAATTTGTTTGGCAATATGCTTCAACATTTTTTCCTTTGTATTTATTAATAATTTCAGAATATTAACTATTTCCTAAGAATTAAATGGGACTTCCCAGGTGACACAGTGGTAAAGAATCTGCCTGACAGTGCAGGAGACAAGAGACTTGGGTTCAATCCCTAGGTCAGAAAGATCCCCTGGAGAAGGGAATGGTAACCCACTCCATTATTTTAGTCTGGAAAATCCTATGGACAGAGGAGCCTGTCAGGCTACAGTCCATGGGGTCACAGAGTTGGACATGGCAGAACAGCTGAGGACACTCAGCACACAGGAATCCAACAGTTGTTGTTGCTGTTTAGTTGCTTAGTTGTCCATGGGATTTTCCAGGCAGGAATACTGGACTGGGTTGCCATTTCATCCTCCAGGGGATCTTCCCAACTCGGGGATGAAACTCATGTCTCCTGCATTGGCAGGCAGATTCTTTACCACTGAGCCACTTGGGAGGCAAAAATTCAACAATGGCTGTTTGTAAATTTAAAAAGCGAACAAACAAACTAGAATATCTTTCTCCAACATTTCTCATTCATTTCATATCAGCAGTTCTATTGGCCGAGTGCTGCCTCATTTTTATGTTACAAATGTTAGTACCACAGTCCTGCAACGAAGTCTGAATGTTATTACTTCCTGTCCCCAAAATGGGGCTGTATACTTCATGGGCTATATACTTAATGTCATTTTAAAATTTTACAACTGAGAAATTATAAAACAGTAAAAGACTTTCAAGTTTCAAAGGACGTCTCTGAATTTGCCTTGTGTGTTGTTATTTGAGTATTAAGGCACTAGGCACAGGGAATTTTGATTTTGTTGTTGTTGTTCTATCTAAGACACATCCAGATAGATAAAGATAAACAAAATAATACTGGAGAGAATCTTGAATTTTTCTAATGAGTTATTGTGACCTTTCTTGAGATCAAAATAAAGAGATTCTGAATAATTTAACTCTACAGAACAAACAAATCAAAGCTGGAGTCTTGATAAATGCCTAGGGCATGAACTGTAATACCACTGGGCTTTAAAAAATGGGTTACAGAAAGCTGACAAGCTTTTTACCTTGTTCACATTATACAAATAACAAAGATTCTCTTAATTATGAATTAATTATTAATTTACATGATTCAATGTTTTTGAACTGGTAAGATTTATAAATACATGTCATAATCAGACTGCTTAATTTTTCTCCAGGAAATATATTTTTCCTTCCTTCTTTCCCTATTACCTTTCTCTCCTGTCCAGTTGTCAAGAGAAAAGAAAAATCAAGAAACTGTAATACAGATTATTCTTGCCTATAATCAGTTTCTCAACATCATCTCAGATTTTGATATGCCTGTTATCAATCATTATTTCATTCTTATTAAATTATCTTGTTTAATATTTTCTGTTTGTATTATGAAATATAGTGCCTTTAAAAGAACTCTAGAAATCCTAGTTATATTAAAACGACAGCCAAATCTCAACACACAGCCCATAGAACTCAATGAATTTCACATGGAGTGAATATCTCCATGATCACATAGTGTTCCTCCCACCTCTTAAGCCCCTGGGGTTTGTTACAAGGGGCTTTGCTGTCTGTTATATCAATGTAATTGCCATACTGTAGCATCTCAGATTTATTTCTGTGGAACACTTGTCAGTGAGGACTGTTATTATTTTCTGGTTTTCTCTGCTATTCAAAATTCAACACTCAGCGCAGAACAGAACAGGCATTTTCTTCTGTTGATAATAGATGATATATAATGAAGAACATCATAGTCCCTGTTCATCTTTATTTTTTATGTTATATTTTTTCCTGACTTGAATCCTATCTAAGCAGAATGAACTCCAGTGGGACAGTAAAAATCTATAATAGACACAAAGGAAAAAAAAATGTTAAAGGTTTACAGTTTTCATAGAAGGCACAGTATCTGCTGCTCTGTTTTTGGAGAGCAGGCACTCACCTACACTTGGGGAGATGATGGTGCTTTAGCAAGAAGATTTTTGTTACTTAATTCATGTGTGTGTGTGTGTGCGTGTGATTCTTTCTTCCTCCTGACCCCGTCAGAATTGTTTATTATGTGCCCCTAGCGATGTGTACCAGTACTTTTCAGGGCTGTTTTCTCGACCAGCTAGCTGAGCCAGCATTACAGCTAAAAGTGAGCACTGTCAATACATCTGTATGTTGCTGCTGATTCTTGTAGGAAGAAGCCTGAGTTTCCTCTTTCTCTTGGATATGAATTAAATTAATACCTTTGGAAAAATTGTGTCCAGTTAATTCTAACATTTCTCTCCTAACCTTTCAACTTCTATGAAAGTACCTTTAGTCCTCATGCATCTGCATATTTTCAATATCTTTTACTTTTATAGAGATAAAATTCACTCAACTCTTAAACTGTACAATGAAGCTTTTTTTTTAAAATTATATTCTCAAGGTTTATCTATGCTTTACTGCCTTTGTATCAACTCTCTTTCCCATTATTGTTCTGTTTACCAAAACATAACACTCTGTTTCTGGAACTTACACCCTCAGCTACAAGACTTTCCACAATCTGAACATTTCCATATATTTGACCTCTATGTCATTGCAGTAACTGAATCCTGTTTGTCTGCTAAAAGTATAACTCCTGTAACAGCTTTCTCATTATCTTGTATCCCTTATACATTAGCTAAGAAACAAGGATGATATCCAAGTCACTTCTGAATGTAGCTTCAAGATCATTACTGCTGCACCCTCACATTAAAAACATCTGTTCCTTTGAGTGTTATGCCATCTGGCTGTGTCTATTCCTCCAACTACTCAATTTTAGTCACTATTCTCTCAGTTACTGAAGAATGCAATATCTAAAATGAATGAGTTTTCTGCACTCTAAATTCAGTCATTATTCTCATTGACTACTACATTCAAATGGACTGTATTAACTAATACTAGACAGCACAATACAGATTTTCCCCCCAATATTAAATACACTTTCACTGCTTCCTCCTAAGTGTTTCATTTTCACAATTTCCTCTCAACAAAAAGTATTGCAAACTTTTGTCACTCTTTTCAAGCATATTGTGAAACACATCATCACTTATTTATGTCAAGTTACTGTTTCAGAACTTCATGAGAAAAATAGAAATAGTGATAACAATTTTAACTCTATAATACTATATGTAGAACAAAGCTTTGTCTTAAGGTAAGACTTTATCTCTTCCCCTTCCCACTTTCTTAGTGATACTGATCCATTTCATTATCCCAACACTCATTCATTTTCAGTTTGTTCTGTCTTCTGTACTGACATGTTACTGTATGTTTAAAAGTTATCATATGTATGATCTTTAAATAACTTTAAGGCTTTTAAATGTTAAAAAACACAAATCTTAAAACCTTAAACTTTAAAAGTGTTGCCTCAAATTCTTATATTACACCAATTACTTTACCTGTGTTGTCCCCTCCATAGCCATATTTCTTTGTAAATTTTGCCTACTTTTACTGTTTCAGAAACTCTCAGTCATTCCCAAAGCATGGAAATCTCAATTTTATTCCCACCATACAACTTATTCATTGTTGTTCAGTCACTACATCATGTTCGACTCTTTGCAACCCCATGAACTGCCACATACCAGGCTTCCTTGTCCTTCACCATCTCCCAGAGATTGCTCAAACTCATGTCAGCAAAGGGATGTCTCTGCTCCTTAATACACTGTCTAGGTTGGTCATAGCTTTTCTTCCAAGGAGCAAATGTCTTTTAATTTCATGACTGCAGTCACCATCTACAGTGATTTGGGAGAAGCATTATGCTTTGTCTTTGTTGGATCTGTTAGAATTCAAACAAATATAGACTGAGTAGCTTAATAAACATGTTTCTCAGATTTGGAAGCTACAGATCAGGTGCTTGGTGGAGTCTACAGATGACTGCCTTTTCATACTCTCATACATGATTAACAGAGAAGGAGAGAGGGGAAAAGGAAATGAGAGAGAGATGGAAGGAGAGAGGAAGTCCTCTGTATCTCAGGACTAGAATGCCATCATGAAGGGTCTACCCTTGTGACCCAACAACTTCTCAAACATGCCACACGCAGGTACAATTGCACTGGAAATTAGGGTTTCAACAAAATGAATTTGGGGACACATTCAGTTCAATGTAATTCAGTTAGGGTTCCCTGGTGTCTCACACAGTAAAGAATTCCTGCAATGTAGGAGAACCATGTTCAATCCCTGTGTAGGGAAGATTCCCTGGAGAAGGAATTGGCAACCCACTGCAGTATTCTTCCCTGGAGAATTCCATGGACAAAGGAGTCTGGTGGGCTACAGTCCATGGGGTTGCAAAGAGGCAGACACTACTACTGAGCAATTAACATTTTCAATTCATAGCTTTATTTATTCCAAAATATGTTATTTTGGAATAAATTCAGTGAAACTTTTGAGAATGTTACAGTTTTTGTATACTGATTTTTGAGTAACATCTGAATTATCAGATGCTACTTATGCCTCTTATAGCTTCTGTTTAGAGCCAGAGAGTAACATTCTGCCCACATTCAACATTTTGAATCAGCTTTTACGTCTTAAGTTCAAAGTCAGCTGAGGCAAGATAACGTAGGTTCATTGTTGCCTGGAATAAACCAAGGACAAAATGGAAAGTAATACTTGTGAATAAATAATAAAACTTCTCAAAGTTCTATGTATAAGTGGCAGTTACCTTTATGTCATAGAAGGAAAGATACCCATCTATGTTCCTTCCTTCTTATTATAGGGCATAGTAATTTTTTAAATTTAAATATAGTTCATTTATAATGTATTAATTTCTGCTATACAGCAAAGTGACTCATTTATGCACATATATAGATTATTTTTTCCTATTTTTTCCACTCTGGATTACAGGATATCAAGTATAGTTCCTTGTGTTATACAGTAGGACCTTTTGTTTTCCATTCTATATATAATAGTTTGCATCTACTAATCCCATATCACCTTTCTTATTTAATTTATATGCAGAGTACATCATGTGAAATACCAGTCTGGATGAAGCACAAGTAGGAAGCAAGATTGCCAGAAGAAATATCAATAACCTCAGATATGCAGATGACACCACCCTTATGGCAGAAAGTGAAGAACTAAAGGGCCTTTTGATGAAAGTGAAAGAGGAGAGTGAAAAAGTTGGCTTAATGCTCAACATTCAGAAAACTAAAATCATGGTATCTTGTCCCAACACTACATGGCAAGTAGATGGGGAAACAGTGGAAACAGTGGCTAACCTTATTTTTCCTGGGCTCCAAAATCACTGCAGATAGTGACTGCAGCCATGGAATTAAAAGACGCTACTCTTTGGAAGGAAAGCTATGACCAACCTAGAAAGCATATTAAAAAGCAGAGACATCACTTTGTCAACAAAGGTCCACCTAGTCAAGGCTATGGTTTTTCCAATAGTCATGTATGGATGTGAGGGTTGGACTGTGAAGAAATCTGAGCATCGAAGAATTGATGCTTTTGAACTGTGGTGTTGGAGAAGACTCTTGAGAGTCCCTTGGACTGCAAAGAGATCCAACCAGTCCATACTAAAGGAGATCAGTCCTGATCATTGGAAGGACTGATGTTGAAGCTGAAACTCCAATACTTTGGCCACCTCATGCAAAAACCTGACTCATTTGAAAAGACCCTGATGCTGGGAAAGACTGAGAGAAGGAGGGGAAGGGAACGACAGAGAATGAAATGGTGAGATGGCATCACTGACTCAATGGACATGGGTTTGGGTAGTCTCTGGGAGTTGGTGTTGGACAGGGAGGCCTGGCAAAGAGTAGGACATGACTGAGCAACTGAATTGAACAGATACATATATCCATTTCTTCTTGAGTCCCCCTCTTATCCTCCCGTTCCACTCTTCTAGGTCATTACAGAGCACTGAGCTGAGCTTCCTATGCCACAAAACAGCTTATCACTAGCTATTTGTTTTATATACACGTGGTAGTGTGTACATATTAATGCCAATCTCTCAACTTGTCCCATTCCCCTTCCCACCCTGTGTCCACAAGCCATTCTCTGTGTCAGCACCCCTCTTGCTGATCTGCAAATAAACTCATTAATACCATTTTCTAGATTCCATATATATGTATTGATATACAATATTTGTTTTTCTCTTTCTGACTTCACTCTATATGACAGGCTCTAGGTTCATCCACATCACTGCAACTGACTCAATGTTGTTCCTTCTTAATGTTGAGTAATATCCTGTTGTTTTTAATGAGGATGCTATAGCTTCATTTGCTTAGAAATACCCTATATCAATATTCTAATCTCTGGAGACTTCCTGGAACTGACCATGAAATAAGACACATTGGGCTTCCCTGTTGGTCAAACAGTAAATTGGAATGTGGGAGACCTGTGTTCTTTCCATGGTTTGGGAAGATCCCCTGGAGGAGGCCATAGCAACCCATTTCAATATTCTTGCCTGGAGAATCCCCATGGATAGAGGAGCCTGACAGAGATGACTGAGTGGCTATGCATAGCACAGAGCATCTTATTCTTCAATCAATACTTCTGGCCCCAGTCTTTGGTTTTACATAGTCTCTCCAATCCAGAAAACTAATGTTGCTTTTTCTTTTTGTGAAAGAATTTGCTTAGGTTCCAAATCTGAATTCTCCCACCCACACCTTATCACCACAAAGGCTTAGGTTTTGGGCATTCAAACACCAGGTAAGACTTACACATTTTTCTTCTTTGGGCTGTATTCTTTTCTCATTTGGGGGTGAGGAGAACCAATCATCAACTTGAAAGCATGGATAGGATACAGGAAATACCAGGGGAAATGCAAATGGAATATCATCTTTCAAAGAGTATCACTTCATAAAAATAGTCTAGGATAGCTTATACCTATATGCTTTTTATTTGTACCATATTTAAACACTTAGTCTTTACTTATAATCAGAAAATGCAGAAATTGTATTAAATCTAAAATTGGTATAGAGGATGAAATTGTTACTGTCATTAGAAAAATCTCAATACAATCAGAATTATTTTGAGAGCTAGTAAATTTTGATGTAATTAAATACGTATGAGAGATTAAGTAGCATGCTCAAGATTACACATATGGGTAAGGACAGTACTAGGGAGTCATAGTAATGGTAAGATTTTTCTCTGTTCCTGAATGGTATAATTCCCTTTACTATTGCAGTGAAGTTAAAATAAACATCATTTTTGACAAATGTTGGCTATATTCCAGACTCCTAGCATTTAGTGCTAGTTAAATGTCAAAGCACTTGCTGATAATTATTACCTCAAAAATATTGATGCCAAAATTTAAAGGAGCTAAAATTAAGCATGTCATAACTATACTTGCACCAAGCCAAGGATTACTATCAAATACTAAAATACAATTAAACACTAGATTTTTTTTAGATAGCAGAGTCCTTTACATTATTTCTCATTCTATGTTATTTATGAAAGAGCCAGAAATGTATGCTTTTTATTATGCACCATCAGTGAAAGTATAATTTTCAAATAATTTTAAAAAGGAGTCATATTCTTAACAGAGCACAGTAAATAAGTTATAAATTTAGGAAGAAGGAAAATCTATGCACTAAAATTGAGCATTTTTTCCCTAAAACTAATTCCTTGCAATTGGGTCTAATAGATTCCATTGTCTGTTTTATCAAAATTATTGCTGTAAGGCATTTTATTTATTTCTAGTTTTGTTAGTGAGGATCTCCTCTTACATTCTTTAATGTTTTCAGCATTCATACTAATTGCTAATTACATATTTTATTCCTTCTCACTGTTTGACATGAAGAAAAGAGAGTGTAGTCCAGACACTGACTACCCAGTTACACAGAAGTAGTGCTGGAGTATTACATGAAATGTCTTTTCTACTGAAGTGAATGAAACTGGAGCCTATTATACAGAGTGAAGTAAGCCAGGAAGAAAAACACCAATACAGTATACTAACGCATATCTATGGAATTTAGAAAGATGTAATGATAACCCTGTATGAGAGACAGCAAAAGAGACACAGATGTATAGAACAGTCTTTTGGACTCTATGGGAGAGGGCAAGGGTGGGATGATATGGGAGAATGGCAATGAAACATGTAAATTATCATATACGAAACGAATCACCAGTCCAGGTTCAATGTCTGATACAGGGTGCTCGGGGCTGGTGCACTGGAATGTCCCAGAGAGATGGGATGGGGAGGGAAGAGGGAGGGGGTTCAGGATGGGGGACACATGTACACCCATGGCAGATTCATGTCAATGTATGACAAAACAAATACAATAGTGTAAAATAAAAATTAAAAAGAAATTAATTTAAAAAAAAGAAATCTTCAGGTGAAAAAAAAAAAAAAGTAATGTCTTTTCTTTGATTAGATGTAGCTCAGATGGTAAAGGATCTGTCTGCAATGCTGGAGACCCAGGTTCAACCCATACGTGGGCAAGATCCCTTGGAGTAGGAAATGACAACCCACTCCAGTATTCTTGCCAGGAGAATTCCATGGACAGAGGAGCCTTGTGAGCTACAGTCCATGGGGTGGCAAAAAAATTGGACATGAGGGAGGAACTAACAGTATCACTTTTTCTTTTTTTCAGGTGGTCAAATTCTTTTGATATTAAGTATCTCTAAAGTACTGAAATATCAAATTTCAGAAAGGTAAATTAGATGGCCAGAAAGTGTGTCTGCAGCCAGAGTTTAAAGCAGAAATTAGAAGAAATATCAGAGGTTTCAAATTAAAAATGCTCCTTAAAGCAGCTTATGAGAAAGACAGAGTTTTGCTGGATAACAACTAATCACAGTTGTTTGGAATCACATCATACCAAAGAAAATCTCACCTGAAAGTTCTCTGTGCTTCAAGGAGGGTATCACTATTCAGGTGGTGGCAGTGAACCCAAAGATAGACAGTGTGGCCTCTAGTGGGCAAGTCTCAATAACCAAATTCTATCCACAGGTATTAAAACTCAAAGTTAATTACTGTGATAGTTAACTACTTCTCCAATATTACAAGCTATAAATTAGTTATGTATTTTTTCAAATCCTTCTACTAAATTACTGGCTAGCCTACTGGGAGAATCGTTAACAAATATAAATAAATCCCTGTTCTTCCTCACCCTGGAGCACACATTTAAAGCTATCCATGTGAGAGTTGTCTGGATTACTCTTTCATTATCAGTGCCTGTAATATGGAGCATCTATTTTTTTAACTTTCATTCAGAGATCCTGTTTTAAACCACTGTGTGTTTGATTTCTCAATTACATATGAGCATGTATTTCTATGTTAGCTTCCTTTCAATGGCCAAACAGACTTCTAGTCATCATTTCTATCTGTCCTTAAGGAAGTTTGCAAAGATCTTTGAGTTTTTCATCAGATTTCCCCTAAAGCAAGTATTCAGAAAACTAAAAAACCTACATTTTATGTAACAATTCCAAACACAGGCAGAAGACTGGGTTAAAAATCTGTCCCACCATATGTGCATTATGCTGGAAGGGAAAAAAAAGCATAAAAATTAAAATTTTTAATTTATGTACTTTAGGAAATTTAGAGATGACCTTTCTTTTTGTTAATCTGCATCTTAGGGTAGTTTCTCTTCTTATAATAAATTCTAATCACTACTTTTGATATTGACTCATTGATATGATTAACCCCTAGAATGTTCAAAATCATTATCTTACTCTGCCCACCACTACCCCCTGCCAGTAATGTTTTATGGAATCTCTCATATAATGAAACTATCAATTTTCATAGTCACTCAGACAAGAAATCCCAGTGTCATGTTAAATTCATTCTTTTACACATATTTTACTTTCAGACCATTTTTGGATCTTCTTAATTTTATATTTCATTTACTTAAATTTTGTCATTCATGCACTTAACACATATTTATCAGATGTCTACCACATGTCAGGAAACGCTTTTGCAGTGGGTATTTCTCAGGTAACAACATAGACAAAAACCTTTGCCTTCACTTTGCTTATACTTTGGTAGGCGAGAAACATTGAAAAATTACAGAAGTAAGTAAAATATATGTTCTATAAGATGGTGATGTCTAGATACGAAATGGAGTAAAGGTAGAGGAAAGTTAAAAGAAAAAAAAAACTTAAATGTTTGATTTGTATTTAAAATTTCACTTGATTGGGCTTCCCAGGTGGATGAATGGTAAATAATCCACCTGCCAATGCAGGAGACACAAGAGACAAGGGTTCAATCCCTGGGTTGGCAAGATCCCCTGGAGAAGAAAATGGGAACCCACTCCAGTATTCTTGCCATGATAATCTCATGGGCAGAGGAGCCTGGCTGGCTACAGTCCATGGGGTCACGAATAGTAGGACAAGGCTGAGAACATGTATACTTGCATTTCATTTTTGCTGTAGTAATATAGACCATGGGAGGAGGCCAGGAAGTCCAAGAAAACAGAAATAAGCAGAAAATAAAATTTGAAAGTTATTATGAGAATCCAAGTGAAAATATTGGTGACTTTGGCATGATGGATGCCTGAAAATGATAAACAGTGAGAAGATACTTGAACCGACTTTAAGAACTAAGAAGAATTCCTAGTTGATGAATTCCAGTAATGAAAGAGTAAAGAAGAGTCAAAATAAGCTGAGGATTTCTCTGCAACTAAATTAAACTAAAGATACCTTTCACTGACATAAAAAACATTATTATCAGAAAACATTTTGAAAAAAAAAAGAAGACATTTTGGAGGAAAGATTTGGAGCTTAATATTAGGAACATTATATTTATGATGCCTTTCAAACATTCAACTGGAAATATAAGGTCAGCAGCTAGATTCAGCTAAGTGGAATGTGGGGTGCTCAGATGATTGATGGATTGATAGCAGGTTGGCAAGCTTTTTGGAACTCGGTGCATAGATGGTTTTTAAGCTTAATTACCTGTAGAGAAAAAATGTAAATAGAAAAGATAAGTTATATCCGGCCTGGATTTTGAAGCACTCAGTGATTCAGAAATCAGGGAAATGTGGAATATAATTAAAGAAGAAATAATTATGTAAAAGGATATCCAGTTGGCCAACTAAAAATGAACAATATGATGTTCTAAAGTCAAGTAAAGAGAAATTTCAAAGAATCAATTACTTACCTGGTAATATATTTTTAATTAAACCTTTTATTTTGAGATAATTTATATTCAGTTCTATAAACCAATATAGATACATTCAGTATCCCGTTTATCCAGATTCCCCCTCCACACACACACACTATAGTCATATATTAAAAACCTGATAGTACAGTACATAGAGATGGTAGAAGGATGGACAGAGAAATTGATGGTATAGTATCACTACCTGGATACTGGTGTTGCTCCAGTCAAGATACAACATAGTTCCAAAACCAAAATGATCCTTCCTGTCACCCTTTTATTGCAATACCAACCTCCTACTTTCTGCTCACTTTTGTAAACCATTGATGGGTTCTCTGTTTTTGTAATTTTGTCATTTCAGTAATATTATATAAATGGAATCGTATAGTATGTAACATCTTAAGATTGGGGATTTTTACTCAACCTATATCCCTTCAAATTGTTGCATATATCAATAGTCTTTTTTTTTTTTTTTTTTTGTTGTGAATAGAGATCCATGGTTTGAATATACCACAGGCATGTTTAACTTTTTACCCTTTTATTTGTTATTCCTAGCTTTGTCTGTTATCAGAAAAAGCTGCTATGAACTATTAAGTGCATTTTATTTATGTGTGATCATAAATTTTTGGTTTACTCTGGGGTACATTTGATACTTTCTTAATGTTTTTAAGAGTTTTCACATAATTTCTGGAGAGATGTTGGTGTTTAGGTTTCTTTTCTTTTCTGGGGGGGTGGCTATCTTTGATTTTGATATCAGAGTGATACTGATTTCAAAATATGTGTTTGGAAATATTTCTTTCACTTTCATTTGGGGTTCATTCTTATTTAAATGTTTGGTAGAATTCAGTGACACCATTGGACCTAGAGATTACTTTTGGAGAGAGTTTTAATTATGCGTTAAATTTATGTCATGGTTATAGAATTATTCAGATTATCTATTTAATATTGACTGAGTTATGTTAATCTGTGATTTTCAGAGAACTAGTCTAAATCTAAATTGAATTTATGAACTAATTTGTTCATAGTAGTTTTTAAATATTTTTTATTACAGCAGGATCTAATAGTCCCCTGTTTAATTTCTGATATTGGAGGTTTATCTCTTCTCTATTTTTATTTGTGTCAGGTTTTTAGAATTTTATCTATTTTTTAAGAATAAGGTTTTCATTAATATTCTCTTTTGTTTTCTTACTATATATTCTAATGCAAGCAATTAGTGTGATAAATTTCCCTTCTAGCATTGCTTTAGGCTACATTCCACAAAGTCTGTGGGCTTCTGGAGTGGTATTTGTAAAGCTATTGTCTTTTATCTATCTCTTCTATGAGTCTTTAAATTAGATTTTGTCAGTGGGCCTGGGGCAACTATTGGTCAGCAAGACCAACCATTGAGAAAATAGCTGGATGTAAATATGGGTTAGGAAAAGTCAAAACTACTGAATCTGAATATCTCTGCATCTGTTTCTAAACTTATCTGACAGAGAACTTCAGAGAGTAATGGTTGATGTTTTATTTCTTTTTTCCCACAAGTTTCTTTTCTGGACTAGTCTAATCTGAGGCTACATAGAGAAGGATATTTGGGGAAATCTAAGTTCCACTTTAACCAATTTTCCAAAGTAGAATTCAGAACGAACCTCTTGACAACTTGAAATTTATGCAAACTCTCTTAATCATACTTACAAATAAAGATAATAGCAAAATCATGCTTTGCCTAATAGGATGGAACTACAGAGATGGAGTTACTGTGAAAAACCAAAAATATGGTGACTATTTTCAATAACTGAGGGTTTGCAAAATGATATTGTTAAGGCAACATTAAGCACTATCTCTGCTGTTATTGCCTCTTGTTTGTATTGTGTAAGGGCAAGGGTGGCTGCTTTCCATCCAAAGTTTGGAGCACTGCCTTCATATGGTAAGTAATACACCCCTCTACTTAGGTCTATCAGAGCTAATCCCTTGAATTTACTTGTCACTTCCACTATCTAATCTTTAGGGATTTGACTTAGCTCATATCAGAATGGCCTAGGGCTTTCCCTACTTTCTTCAATTTAAGTCCAAATTTTGCAATAAGGAGTTAATGATCTGAGCCTAAGTCAGCTCCTGATCTTGCTTTTGTTGACTGTATAGAACTTCTGCATTTTCAAGTGCAAAAAATATAATCAATCTGATTTTGGTACTAACCATCTGCTGATGTCCACCTGTAGAACCCTCTCTTGGGAAGGGGGCGTTTGCTATGATCAGTGTGTTCTCTTGGCAAAACTCTGTTAGATTTTGCCCTGATTCACTTTGTACTACAAGGCCAAACTTTCCTGTTAGTCCAGGTATCTCTTGACTTTCTTCTTTTGCATTCCAATCCCGTATGTTGAAAAGGGCATCTATTTTTGGTGTTAGTTCTAGAAGGTCTTGTAGGTCTTCATAAAATCTTTCCACTTCAGCTTCAGCATTTGTTGTTGGGGCATAGACTTGGATTATTGTGATACTGAATTGTTTACTTTAGAAATGAACTGAAAGCATTCTGTAATTTTTGACATTGCACACAAGTACTGTACTTTGGACTCTTTTGTTGACTATGAGGACTACTCCATTTCTTCTCAGGGATTCTTTCCCGTCACAGTAGATATAATGATCACCTGAATTAAATTCACCCATTCTGGCACATTTTAGTTCAATGATTCCTAAAATTTTGATATTTACTCTTGCCATCTCCTGGTTGACTACTTCCAGTTTACCTTGATTCAAGGACCTAACATTCCAGATTCCTTTACAATATTGTTCTTTACATAATTGGATATTACTTTCATCATCATACATATCCAGGCATTGTTTCTGCTTTGGTTCAGACTCTTCATTCCTTCTGGAGCTGCTGCTGCTGCTGCTGCTAAGTCGCTTCAGTCATGTCTGACTCTGTGTGACCCCATAGACGGCAGCCCACCAGGCTCCGCCATCCCTGGGATTCTCCAGACAAGAATACTGGAGTGGGTTGCCATTTCCTTCTCCAATGCGTGAAAGTGAAGTCGCTCAGCCGTGTCCGACTCCTAGCGACCCCATGGACTGCAGCCTACAAGGCTCCTCCATCCATGGGATTTTCCAGGCAAGAGTACTGGAGTGGGTTGTCATTGCCTTCTCTGCTTCTGGAGCTATTTCGCCATTTTCTCTGGTAGCATGTTGGGCATCTACTGACCTGAGGAGTTTATTTTTCAGTGTCATATCTTTTCCCTTCTCATACTGCTCATGGAGTTCTCAAGGCAAGAATGCTGAAGTGGCTTGCCATTCCCTTCTCCAGTGGACCACATTTTTTCAGAACTCTCCACAATGACACATCTGTCTTGGGTGGTCTTACATAGCATAATTCATAGTTTCAATGAGTTAGACAATGCTGTGGTCAATTTGGTTAATTTTCTGTGATTGTGGTTTTCATTCTATCTGTCCTCTGATGGATGAGGATAAGAGGCTTGTGGAAGCTTCCTGATGGGAGGGACTGACTGTGGGGGAAAATGGTTCTTGATCTGGTGAGCAAAGCCATGCTCAGGAAATATTTAATCCAATTTTCCGCTGATGGGTGGGGTGTTCCCTCCCTATAGCTTTTCCTAAAGCCAAACTAGGGTAGCGTTAATGGAGGTAATCTGACCTCCTTCAAAAGGACTTATGTCAGCATCAGAGACTCCTGGACATTCACAGGGAAGATTGGTTCAAAGAACAGTATGGACCGAACAGAAACAGAAGATATTAAAAAGAGGTGGCAAGACTACACAGAAGAATTATACAAAAAGGATCTTCAGTACCCAAATAACCACAATGGTGTGATCACTCACCTAAAGCCAGACATCCTGGAGTCCAAAGTCAAGCAGGCCTTAGGAAGCATCACTACAAACAAAGCTAGCATTGGTAATGAAATTTCAGCTGAATTATTTTAAATCCTAAAAGATGATGATGTTAAAGTGGTACACTCAATAGACCAGCAAATTTGGAAAACTCAGCAGTGGCCACAGAACTAGAAATGATCAATTTTCATTCCAATCCAAAAGAAGGGCTATGCCAAAGAATGTTCAAACTACCACATAATCACAATCATTTCACATGCTAACAAAATAATGCTCGAACTTCTCCAAGCTAAGCTTCAACAGTATGTGAACTGCAAACCACTAGATGTACAGCTTAATTTAGAAAAGGTGGAGGAACCAGAGATCAAATTGCCAGAATCCATTGGATCATCGAAAAAGGAAGAGAATTCCAGAAGAACATCTACTTCTGGTTCATTGACTGCACAAAATCCTTTGACTGTGTGGATCACAACAAACTGATGAAAATTCTTCAAGAGATGGGAATACTAGACTGACTTATTTGTGTCCTGAGAAACCTGCAGGTCAAGAAGCAACAGCTAGAACTGGACATGGAACAACAGACTGGTTCCAAATTGGAAAAAAGAGTACATCAAGGCTGTATTTGCAGGGAGCCGTCAGGATGCCCCCTTGCTCGGATGACAAGGTCACGAGACTAAGAAAGTATTTGCAAAGCTGACTTTCTTTATCGGGGCATCCTGGGCAAGCCCCACCCTGGCATTTTTCTTGGAAGTTCTGTTCATGTTCGGAACATTGGCTCATTTCAGTAGGTCAGTCACAGTTGGAAAGAATTTGTCCTGAGATAATCCCCCCAGACCTTATGGACCAGAGGATCAGGGAAGGTGGATCACCTTCCCCGGGGGCTATGGAGGAATGAAAGGGACATTTAAATGGATTACTACTCCTTACTGGGGAGTTTACCAAGAGTTCTCTGGAGGTCATGGCGAGACCACCATCAGAAAGGCTCGTACTTGGGTCACCTTTCCACCTCCCATTCCCCTGACCACTCCACAGAGGAGGCTCGCTTCCTTGAAGAAATCAGGCTCGATTGAGACTTAGGAATGCTCATAACTGTGGCCAGCATAGTTGGAGGTATTGATTGCTTTAGGATATGTAGACATAGGAATTCATTTTAGTAGTTGTAAGGTTAATAGGACTTCATTGTTAAAGCAGTGCTGCTAAACTGTCTCTTTGTCCTCTTTTCTCTTTCCTTGTAAGAACCGGAATAGGTTAATAGAATAAAAGTTTCAAGCTTAAGCCCTTCTTTCTAGCTTCTACATAATTGCACCTAGTAAGAGAAATGTAACCTTTCTACTTAGATTGATGTGCTTATCCGAAGTATGCTGGAGACATTCAAATGGTAAACATACTATTGTTAAGTCTAATTATGCAGAAATCCGATCTTTTGCAAGGAAAATGAGCTTAAGGTTAAAGTTGTTGATGATAGGCAGAAAACAGGATTGTATAAAAATAGATGTGATGTAATGGGTGTGATTCTTGGGTATAAAAACTGTAAACCAACAACAATAAACGAGAGACTGCTCCATCACCACACACCGACTCAGCTCAGTTTTTCTTCCGCCAACACCAAACATCCCTCAAGACCCCCAGACCCCGCTGGGGCTGGACCCCAGCAGTATTTTGTCACCTGCTTATTTAACTTATATGCAGAGTACATCATGTGAAATGCTGGGCTTGATGAAGTACAAGCTAGAATCAGGATTGCCAGGAGAAATATAAATAACCTCAGATACTCAGATGATGCCACCCTTATGGCAGAAAGTAAAGAGGAACTAACGAGTCTCTAGATGAAAGTAAAAGAAGAGAGTGAAAACCTGGCCTAAAACTCAACCTTCAGAAAACTAAGATCATGGCATCTGAAAACTAAGATCATGGCATCTGATCCCATTACGTCATGGTGAATAGATGGGAAAACAATGGAAACCATGACAGGCTTTATATTCTTGGGCTGCAAAATCACTGCAGGTGATGACTGCAATCATGAAATTAAAAGACACTTGCTCCTTGGAAGAAAAACTGTGACCAGTCTAGACAGCTTATTAAAACGCATTACTGATAAGGTCTACATGGGACTCATTGTTAAAATGGATCATTATGTTGACTTCTCAAACCCAGAATAAAATCACAGTGACTCTTGAGACTGACTGAATTACTCAAGCAACATTATGTTTTCTCACTAGTGCCTACCTTCTCAAAGTTATGAGACCACCAGATTTCAGACCTCCAGCTATATGACCACAGGACTCAACTACAGACTAAAAATTAACCATCCCTTCAGAGAATTTTTCTTTGGTGGAGTAAAAGAAAGACCCCATCAGAAAGGGAGAACACTTATTTTCCTTAAGGGCCAGTCACCATCTTGTTTCCCTCTAATAAATTTCCCTTTTCCCTGACCTCCCTGCTTACTCTCTTTTTCTCTGCACTCACCTTACAATTGCTTTGCCAACAAAGATCCATCTAATCAAAGCTATGATTTTTCCAGGAGTCCTGTATGGATGTGAGAGTTGGGCCATAAAGAAAGCTGAGCACTGAAGAATTGATGATTTGAACTTTGGAGTTGGATAAGACTCTTGAGAATATCTTGGACTGCAAGGAAATCAAATCAGTCAATCCTAAAGGAAATAAATCCTAAATAGTGATTGGAAGAATTGATGCTTGAAGATGAAGCTCCAATACTTTGGCCTCTTGATGCAAAGAGCTGACCCTTTGGAAAAGACCTGATGCTGGGGAAGATTGAAGGCAGGAGGAGCAGGGGATGACAGTGGATGAGATGGTTGGATGACATCACTGACTCCATGGACATGAGTTTGAGAAAGCTCTGGGAGATGGTGAAGGGAAGATGCTGGGAGATGCTCAGGGAAGCCTGGCATGATGTAGTGCATGGAGTTGCAAAGAGTGGACATGACTGAGCTAGTAAAAAACAACTTAGGTCAATCTTTGGCAAGCATTCAGATGGGACACATAATCACTGTGTCTCACACTTCTGAAACTTTCTTGTAACCAATTTTCTAGTTGTATTCCTTCTGAGTTTTTTATCATCTACCCAAATTGTTAGTTATTGCCCGTGAATTAATGACTTATAGCTCTGTAAATACCTTTTTCCTAGGAAAAAAAAGAATAATAATACAGTTTTCTCAAAATCTATACCATTTTTTGGAAGATTTTTATTCACCCCTCTCCTTTAGGGTCACTCCTGAATGGAGCCACAGTGAAATCACTGTCTGCTTTTAACTGTCAACTTTAAAAATATTAACAATCTGAAAGCTGAGAATTAAGTTTTATTTGGTGGGGATTTTTGTTATTGCAATCCCGGGAGACAGCTTCTCAAGTAACCCTGAGAGAACTGCTTCAAGGAGGAAAAGAGAGGACCCAAGTTATATAGAAGTTTTGCAACAAAGGGAACATAGTCTGAACATCAAAAGACTGTTGTTAAATAAACAAAAACAGAAATCCCAAGTTAATGAATTTAGTGATTTTCTATGTATAGGAAGGTGCAAGAATCTGGGTTTACTGAGATCACTCCTTTGATATGCACCTCAGCTATCTGGGGCCAGTATGTGCTGTGCTGCTGTGCTTACTCATTTGGTTATGTCTGACTCTTTGTGACCCCATGGACTGTAGCCCACTGGTGTATCCTGTGGTGTTTTTCTCATCCTGAGCTTCCCTGGGCCTATGTAGGGGGTGGCTGTAATCTGATTCTGATGGCTGCTAGATGGCTGTTCTTTTCCTTTCTGTGTTCCTTTAGGGCTCACCAGCATCACATTGGAGGGCTGCAGTTGTTGATTATGACATCTTTGTTTACCGATATGGCAGGAAATATTCCACTTCTCACATACAGCATATTGTGTATAACCATCTGTAAACTTTAACGGCATTATTATTCCCTGGTAAATTGGTCATAGTGAATTTCCCATGAGATCATAATGCAAATTGTGAGAGGAAGAAATGCTGGAGAAATGGGAGCTGTGAGAAAGAGAGATCATTTTTCGTTTGGGTTACTTGCATATTTAGTACCTGTTCTATACTGATATGGTGTATACAACTTGCATTTGATGATGGGATACTTTAAAATTCACAGCCAGGTAGGTCAGAAAACATCACAGTTCAGGAGAGAAAGGTCAGTTTTCATGATAAAATCTGACCCATGATTGTGTGATCAATTTCTACTAGGACCCAGTAGTAAGTCAAATGTCATTTCTTTAAAAAGGGATTTTAAAGAAGGGGGAATAGCTTTGCTCCAAAACCTCAAAGGTTTCATACAACATCTGTTGTATAGGTAAAGCACTATCAAATCATTTTAGTTATAGGACCCAAGGGTCAGGGTTGTATGACCCTATTTAAGAAATTTCTTTTCCTATGGGGTCCATCTGAAACTGGCAGGCTTTTAATTTACTCAGTAAATGGATATAAGTAGAAAGTTAAAACTACATATATGTTGCCTGTGACCTTTAAAGAGGTCCACTAAGTTTTGTACATCTTTTTAAGTGATAGGAGAGGCCAGATGTGGAATTTAAACGGGGTCCTTCCTAAAAGGGACCTGACTTCCCCTTCATTCCAGAGGCTCTGGATCTCTGAAATTAAAGCTAAATTTTGTGGCATGAAATTTAGAGGGGCCATTTGTGGAGGGACCATAATTCTCTGTTTTGGTGATTAACTTTAGACTTTTGGTCACCTGACCCAGGGTATTTCTACTTATAAAATCAAATAAGAGTTTAACAGACAGCCCATCCTGACAGCATGATGCATTATCCGACGTGAAAGATCTCTTTCTCACAACTTTCTGATTAACATTTTGTCTCCTGGTTAATATGGTAATCATACCAACCTTGTCTGTTACACTTAAGTATTCTAACTTGGCCCTGTCTCTCTGGGATCATATAATCTCCTTTGGAATTTTCTATTGCCATTCACATCCTGTAAAGAAGAACCACTACAGAGATCTGAAAGCTTTGATAAATAAGATATAAAAGTCTGGGTTATGAATGAGTGAGAAGTTAAAAACTGATAAATGGAAATGAAAGAGAAGTAAATAATCATTTAGTATATACTGACAGCCTATTTTATCTAAAACAGAGCCTTGCCAGCAAAAAGTCAATTTTAAGGTAACAAGTATATTGAGAATAAGTTTTGGGGTACCTGTTTTAATATTTCACTGGCAAAACACCACATATCTAAACAGTTTATTTATGTTATTTGAATCCAGAACCCATGCTCTAACAATTCCCTCAAATGTATAGGAAATAAAAGAGCAGGGAGTAATAAATCAGCGTGAAGTCACAAAAGTGTCATTATGAAAGACTACCATAAATTCCCCTCAAACTAAATTGCCTAGTACTGTGACAAGTGCCACAGTGTTGGTTTCCAGGGGTTGACAGGTGTACAAGGCAGTGTACCACCTTTCCTTATACCTTTATGTCTTCTGTCTGAAGGGGTCTACGTATCTGACTATATTCCCAGAGAGAGGATGGCTGATTTTCCTCAGTATGTGGAAGGAAGCGCTGCTTGTGTCACTCGCCTGTTGAGTATGCCATACATATAACAGCATTTTTGTATCTATTTCAAGTTGTTTAGCGTAGTCTCTTGTGTCTTGATGGTATTATCTGACTTTATATATTAATGTCCTGAAACTCGATATTCATGGTCTGATACCCTTTATAAACTATAGAAAAATCAAACCTATGCTGAGCTGGCATAATTTTCATCAGCTACAATATTAGAGAAATGGGTTGAAGTGTTCATCATGCCACTGGTTCATGATTCAAGCATAACTGTTAAATAAAAGTGTCATAGTTGTTTTTCTCTCATTCACCATGTCTCTGCAGTGTTTAAAATGCTCATTTGTTTCATTTTCAGTCATTCTATCTTTCATAATATGCATGCAGTTAGTGTCAGGTGAAGAGAAAAATTTGAGGTAAACTATTTTATCATGAGTATAGAAGACCTAGTCTGAACAAAACTCTTGATTTTATGTAGTGCGGTTAGTCACCCAGTCGTGTCTGACTCTTTGTGACCCCCTGGACTGAAGCCCACCAGGCTCCTCTGTCCATGGGAATTCTTCAGGCAAGAATATTGGGGTGAGTTGCCATGCCCTCCTCCAGGGGAGCTTCCCCACCCACGGAATTGAACCCAGGTCCCCCACATTACAGGCAGATTCTTTACCATCTGAGCCACCAGGAAGTCTTGATTTTGACAAGGGTTTTTAAAATAGAGCTTTCATGAGAATATTAAATCATTTTATGAGTTACAGTTATTTTTACCTTCAACTTTCTCCTAAATCATTGCATATGACTCTGAGTTATTGGGTGATCACCACTTATAAGTAGAAAAGTTCAGTTACACCAAAAGAAGATGAGGTACACTCAGACTCCTGAAATATGATTGTTTAGCTTCCTGTTTTGTCTCATGTCTCCATGTCTCCAAAGCCCTAATCTTTTTTTTTCCTTTTTCCATGTGTTCTCAGAATATATTCTGATTCATATTCCATCCCTGCGAGTGACACAAGCAGCGCTTCCTTCCACATACTGAGGAAAATCAGCCATCCTCTCTCTGGGAATATAGTCAGATACGTAGACCCCTTCAGACAGAAGACATAAAGGTATAAGAAAAGGTGGTACACTGCCTTGTACACCTGTCAACCCCTGGAAACCAACACTGTGGCACTTGTCACAGTACTAGGCAATTTAGCTGGAGGGGAATTTATGGTAGTCTTTCATAATGACACTTTTGTGACTTCGTGCTGATTTATTACTCCCTGCTCTTTTATTTCCTATACATTTGAGGGAATTGTTAGAGCATGGGTTCTGGATTCAAATAACATAAATAAACTGTTTAGATATGTGGTGTTTTGCCAGTGAAATATTAAAACAGGTACCCCAAAACTTATTCTCAATATACTTGTTACCTTAAAATGACAACCTGTTAGTTATCTTCAATATCCTTTACAAACCTTCCTTGTTCAATATTTCATCATTTCTTTTAAAAGTCTTAGTTTTCATATTTTTTTAATAAACAAAATAGCAATAATAACCACAATAAAAATGTATGTTTCTCAAACTCTTCTATCCACTGTATCTCTTTATATCCAGGTGTGCACTTCTTGAGAGAATACTGAATTTACTCAGGCAATTGTTTCATCTCCTATTTGTTTCTCAACATTTTACCATCTGCTATACCTCACCTATGGCCACCTCTACTGAGGTTACTTTGACAGGGTTATCAATGACATAGTTTGTGAAATGGGAAAGGATACAATTCACTCAGTCTTTTTCCTGTTATTGATCTCTCTATATATTGTTGCTGCAAAACACTGTCTCCCAGCCAATGTTATTGACTTCGTATCATCATTCTCCTCTGGATTTTCCCGCTGTCTTTTTGGCAGGGTATTCTTATCATTTTTGGACCTCTCTCTTATATGCTATTTCTGTTCTGTGCTGCATATTCTTCCTAGATAAACTGTCATGATTTCACTCAATTGTTTTTGTATTGATGGCTTCAAAGCATGTGCTTAGTTCATCAATACTGTTGGCCTCTAACTCAGTACATATCATTGCCTAATGCCTTTGGATCAATTTACACTTTGTTTGACATACAGTAAATCAAAATCAAAATGTCTGAAACTGAAATCATCCTCCCACATCCATCTGTTGCTTTTCTGCCCAGTCTCGATTTCTTTTCTTTCTCTTCAAAAACAGTACATTTTATGTCATCCTTTAATTTATTCCTTTCCCCTGTTAATTTCAATAAGTCACTAAATAACATCAATGATGGGCTTCCCTGGTGGCTCAGATGGTAAAGAATCCACTTGCAATGAGGGAGACCTGGGTTCAAACCCTGGGTTAGGAAGATCCCCTGGAGGAGGGCATGGCAACCCATTCCGGTATTCTTGCCTGGAGAATCCCATGGACAGAGGAGCCTGGCAGGCTACAGTTCATGAGGTCACAAAGAGTCGGACATGACTGAATGACTATCTACAGCAACAATATCAATGATGCCTCTATAATATTTTTGAAATCCATAAACCTCACTGAATTCTCAATTCCATTCACATTATTTTTTGTTTCAATCAGGGGAAGAGGAGGCAGTATGCTATCCATAGTTATACTTTACCAAATTTTTAAAATATTTAATGTCATACAGGATAGATTTCAAAACTTTCAACATATATTCATTACAACCAGATATCTTCATACTCTTCTGCTAAATTTTGTTACCTACTGAAACAGTTAAGATTTGGTTTGGCTGTATGTAAGAGAAATCCACTGGTAATGACTTACATAATTTTTAATTTTTTTTCTCAGCCAATAATAATTCTGAGATAGACAGCCCAGATTGGAATAGTATGTCAGGAGAAAACATTTTTCCCCCCAATATTGTAATGTTTTTCACATATAAAAGGATATTTCGAGTAATTCTGGTCTCTGGCATCTCTTAAAACTTTATTTTCTCTGCTCCAGGGAAGTGAAGGTGCCTCGGCTGATAGTTCAATGTGTCTGCTTAGTCTTAATATTCCATGCTTCCTTCCTTTCAGGTGAGCTGATAATAAAAAGAAAAAAAAAACAACATTTTTCACTTCTCCTCCAAGGGAAAGTTCTTCCCCCACCACACAGAGATACAAGCCCTGGCTCAGCATTGCTTGTGATTAGGTAAGTAAATTTACCTAACGATGATAATTAGTTAACAATCTGACTCTCACATTAAGCAACACAGTTCAATCTAACATTACTCAGTAATAATGGTAATGCCTGCCCCTCTCTTTATTTTGTTTTTTGTTTGGTCTCTCAAGTTATTCATGAGCCATTGGGACTTCTCAGAACATTAACACAATGAAGAAGCCATCGAGAGTTCAAACTCTTATCTTTCTGCTCTGGACCCTGTACCATATATCTTTCAAATCAAGGTCACAATAAGCCTAATACATTTCCAGAAACTTATTTTAAGTTTCTAGCAGGAAAGAGGAGGAAAAAGCAACACATAAAATGACTGAACATTTTCCTTTGGTCATGAAGATAATGGCTTTACAGGAAATCCTGCCTAATATACTTCTACTTTGTCCAAAATTGGGTACATGGTCACCTCTAGCTTCAAGAGAGCCTGAGAAGGAAATTGTTTATTTTGACAGCCTGAGCAAATCAGACCCATATTAAAAAAAAAAAAAAAAAAACAAGCTAACTGAAAACCGAAAAACAGAAGGAAAAAGAATATTGTATCAGTAATCCTATATGTTTCCTATATAATGTCAAATTGTATAATATTACCTAGGCAGCATGAATTCTATGTAGACAACAAAATATGAAAACTCCATGCCCTAGAATTACTCCCCACCTTGTAGATTATTGAACTAATAAAACATTGTATCTCCAAGTCTCCTCATATGATCTTTCAGTTCAGTTCAGTCTTTCAGTCATATCCGACCCTTTGTGACCCCATGAACCACAGCATGCCAGGCCTCCCTGCCCATGACCAACTCCCAGAATCCACCCAAACCCATGTCCATCAAGTCATTGATGCCATCCAACCATCTCATTCTCTGTTGTCCTCTTCTCCTCCTGCCCTCAATCTTTCCCAGAATCAGGGTCTTTTCAAATGAGTCAGCTCTTTGCATCAGATGGCCAAAGAACTGAAGTTTCAGCTTCAACATCAGTCTTTCCAAAGAACACCTAGGACTGATCTCATTTAAGATGGACAGGTCAGATCTCCTTGCAGTCCAAGGGACTCTCAAAATCTTCTCCAACACTACAGTTCAAAATCATCAGTTCTTCAGCGCTCAGCTTTCTTCACTGTCCAACTCTCACATCCATACATGAATACTGGAAAAACCATAGCCTTGACTAGACGGACCTTTGTTGGCAAAGTAATGTCTCTGCTTTTTAATATGCTCTCTAGGTTGGTCATAAATTTCCTTCCAAGTAGTAAGCGTCTTTTAATTTCATGGCTTCAGTCACTCTTACTTTATTTACCTGTTCTGCAAGATTCAGCCAGGCACTATCTATTTCACAAAACCTGCTCTTTCTCAGGTTGTGGTAGCAATGTCTCTTAAGAGAACTCCAAGCACTCTGTACTTAAGTTTATAATACTAAGTTGCAAATATCTGATAAAAGGTTTGTTGTGTTATTTGGGTCAACATATTAAAATGCTAAAACAATTTTACATTATACATGTTTTAATAATATTTCCCATTATTATTTTATTTTTTCCATTTCTTCATTTTTAAAGACTATGCAATGAACAATAGAGATACATTTGATATCAAAATAAAATGCACACATTTATAAAGATGCTCTCAAATTTGTTTTCCCTTTTGTATGTTTCAATTCATTTATATGCTCTAAAAATTCTAAGATTTGTTTGAGCAGCATTCCTCCTAGACTGTAAAACCTTAAATCAGGGTATGAATCATAATAACCACTTAATATTTGATGTGCATGTAGCACACATTGATTTGGACTCAGTTGTGCCTCACATAATCAGGTTTGCTGTCTTAGAATATGTTTTAAGAGATATTATCTAGCTGTAAAACTTTCCATATTACTTTCTCCTAAAACAGAGATGCTGATGATAAAAAAAAAAATCTTACTAAATCAGTAATAAAATAACTTCAGTGTAACTGATTTTCTAGGGTGCTTAAATCACAACACAGAGCTATCTTCCTTTCTAGTTATTTATGGAGTCCACCTGAAACCTGAAGATTAGACAATTGAAGAGATAAAGGTGTTTAAAAGAAGGGTAAGTATGCATGAGGAGATGGAAATGGGAAGCTTGTTAGGTATCCTCTTTAAAGGTCCTCTCATCGTCCCATGTTTTAACTTATCCCTGTTGGATGTTCCATTTTTTAAACTAATACCATCCCCTCTTCTGGTTTTTCCATTCCAAAGCTTTGCAATTACTGGTGAATCATTTACCATGTCCATGCCTCAGTTACATTATCTGTGAAATGGAGACAATAATCGCAAATATCTGGTAAAAGGTTTGTTGGAGTATTTGGGTCAACATATTAAAATGCTAAAATGAGTGCCTTATACATTAAGCATGTTTAAATAATATTGCCTATTATTATTTTATTCATGCCATTTTTTTCATGTTTAAAGACTATGCAATGAACAATAAAGATACATTTGATCTCGAAATAAAGCATGTGCATTTATAAAGAAGTGCTAGCAATTCTCAGTGCATCAGGTCAAATGAATATACCCCAAATCAAGTTCACAGAGATTTAATGACATGTGCTATCTCTGATGTGAAGACAAAATTTAATTTTGTTTAAAAATAAGTTTGGGTATATATGAGCTTTAAAGTTATTGCTAGGGACATTCTGATTTGTCTTTTTTCTTTTTATTTATTTAATTTTTTTTTTTGGCCTATTGATTTTAACAAGATTGCATTTATACCAGGTAAGATTAGTTCTTCATTTGGACTTGAGCACACCATGGACCTGAGTCCATATGATTATGCTTTTTAATCTAAGCTGATTAGGCTTCTAAGCAGTGTGTTCTTAGAGAAGTCACTGAAACTTTGTTAACTTTATTAGTAAAATAAAGATATTTATATCTGCTTTGTATTTATGAGAATTTATGTGAGGCATAACTAAAATATAAAGTGCTTATAATAGTTCATGGCACATGGCAGAAACATAATAAATTTGTAAATGTAATAATTCTTAGCATAACTACTCAAGTTCATAAGTTAACTATATATTATAAATAGCTAGAAGGTGACTTATTAATTCATAATTACAGCCATTACTGCTTAGGAAACTATTCCTTCATATCTTCTAGTGAGTACAATATCTCTTTGAAAAGAAATCTATTTGGTAAAACAAAATCAGAAGACTGATTGGTAATCATAGTCTCTGAGAATGAAAAATTATTTTTATGGCAAAAATGTTAATGACATCACATTGGTTACCTGGTGATTTTGTCTTCTCAAAAGGGATAAATATTTATCCAAGTTTGGACAGACTGAGTCCTTAAAAGAAAGATCTATCATTTGAGTGATGCTTGAATATGTCAAGTCTTTCTTACTGCAACTTCACTGTGTACAGTAAACTAGGCAAGAGGGATAGCAGGAAGTGGTTTTAGGATTAACATCTGTGAAAATCAAGGAAAGAAAGCTAAATTGAGCAAAGGAACAAGTTGAACTCTTCTGCGGCCCTTAATATATGTTCAAACAACCCCATAGATATATCTGGAACAAGAATTAGCCTTTAGATTTCATGAAATAGGTGTAAGAAGGCTTTTTTTCTTTACTGTTGTATTAATAAGTCTTTGGATGTGGGCTGCCCTAAGGAAAGGGTTGGTGACTAATGGTCAATTAATCAGCACTCTTCAAATGAGGAAGCTCTTAAAAGGGGATGACAACCAAGAATACTTGCCAGCAGCAATTTCAGTAGCTATGCAATAAGGCCTTCATACCTTAAGGACTTCTGGGAGGTACGGCATGGTGTTTAACCCACGCAGAGCCGTGACAGTGAATGACAGGATATTCCACCTACTAGATTAGTAAGGGCCACTTAAACAAGACAGCCCCAGCACAGCTGCTCTCGTAGTATCTTTACTAGAATAGATGAACACAGCCTTTGTCTCTAGTAAAGCATTCAGTTATCTAGTATGTTCTTTTTAATTCCAGTCAATAAATAATGTCCGAAATAGTTCACATTTTTTGGGAAAGTAAGAAGTTCATATATTATGTGGTCCCAGAATTGAGTTAATTTTTCTGTTTATCAAAAGACCATGATTAGTATTGATATAATATATAAAAAACAGAGCGCTGATGATATCAATCCTTGTCTCTTTTCACATTCGCTTGTGTAAACATATTTTATGAATGGCAAACCGCTATGAAATTGCTAATAAATATTTAGTATAAATTATTGCATGTACTAGCTAGGCCTGTATGTATTTTGGTTCTTGTCAGCTTTATCACTTCAGTTGTTACTTAGTTTATTTTATTTAGCCTTGGTGAATATGGCTTTAAATTTACTCTGCATCTAAACCGGGAAGGCATTGTGGGTGGTATCTGTGATAATATTTTATGTTCAGTTATGTGTAAAGAAAAACACCAATGGGTACAGTGTTTGTAGATATAGATCAACTCTACAAAATTCATTGTGAATTTGTAAACATATTTATTTTATTTCTATAATGTATTAAAGTATAGGCTACTGATGTTACTTTCTGAAGGCTTAGCTTTGATCTAGGAACTTATGTTTAACTTTTTGTCCACTAGACTTAACCAAAACTCTAAATCTTACAGTACTGAGAACAATTAGTACATCATTCTTCCATACTGATGAAAAAAAGGAAGAAAATTGCATTCTGTCATGGGTATAAAGTTACATAATTGCAGTCAACCTGCATAAAATAAGAAATGAAACCATATAAATGGGATATAAATATGATAATTAGGCATTAATTCATACCCTTTTATATCTGTAAAATGTATATATAAATCATCTGATTCACTTTAGACTACAACTATTTAGGAGCAAACTGCAATATAAGGATATTTAATGTTGTTCATAGTAAATTAAGATGAGGGAATAAGACTCCTTCAGGTAATTTAAACATGGATATTTCAATTAAAAAAATTATATACAGTAAACTGGTGCTGCACCAAAATCACCATACTTCAAGAAAATTATAAGATTTACATAAATTAACTAGAAAAACAAAAAAAAATCACCTACTTTAAACTTTCATAAAAGCATAAATTAGCAATAAAAACTTACCTGTAAGTTTGAAGTACCAAACCTGTAAACTATAGACACCAGAGGGAATTCTGGGAAACTATCCATATAGATGAATTATATTTCATATGATTTATACACACACACATATATTTTTTCTTGCTAATTTCCAACTGAAATTTTATTTTCTTCCATTATATATACATATATATATATATATATATATCAGGCAATAAATTATGGTAATATTAGTGATGCCTGTAACTTTTTCAGTAGGAAAACTCACAGACATTTTCATATCCTATTATACCAACAGCAAATATGTCCTAGCATCTTTTATCCTTATTTTATTTTGAATTATGATAGTTAATAAATCTGCCAATAATTTATTTAACATATTATCAAAAAGCATCTGTTTAACTATTTTGTTGTTCAGTTGCTCAGTTGTATTCTACTGCTTGCAACCCCATGGACTGCAGCACACCGGTCTTCCCTGTTATTCCCTATCTCCTGGAGTTTGATCAAACTTTTGTCCATTGAATCAGTGATGCCATCCAACCATCTCATCCTCCATTGTCTCCTTCTCCTTCTTCCTTCAGTCTTTCTCAGCACCAGAGTCTTTACCAATGAGTCAGTTCTTTGCACAGTGGCCGAAGTATTGGGAGCTTCAACTTCAACATCAGTGCTTCCAATGAATATTCAGGACTGATTTCCTTTAGGATTGATCCTGGACTTCCCTGGTAGCTTAAAAGATAAGGAATCCTCCTGCAATGCAGGAGACCTGGATTCAATCCTTGGGTTGAGAAGATCCCCTGGGGCAGGAAATGGCAACCCCTTCCAGTATTCTTGCCTAGAGAATCCCAATGGACAGAGGCACCTGTCCATGGAGTCACAAAGAGTCAGATATGACTGAGTGACTAAGCACAGCACAGCTTAGTCAGAGCACAGAGAGGACTGATCCTAAAGGTTACATATCATAGTTCTTCTCTATTAACTTTGTTATCTTAAACACATCACTTCACAATTCTGTGGCACAATTTCTGTGTCCTTAATAGGGAACAAATATATATCTACCTTTCAATATTTTGGAAGCCTATAAGGAGGCAATGAGAAGAATGCATCCAGAACGAGTGTTCTTTTTGCAAACCTAAGAGTTTAAAAGTCCAGTTTAATAAGACTAGCAGTTTTCAATCAAGCTATTTAACTGAGAAGACAGTTTAATTAACTGAACACATGATTGACCTGTGCTTGGTATCCTAGTCTTTTAATTAAAAATGATGGAACACTCTGAGTTATATCTTTCTATAAAAGATTATCAATTATAAATGCATGTCCCTTATGTTTCAAATCAACCATCAGGAGAGAGTGCCCCTGCAGAATTACCAAAACTTCACTTCTAACCTTTGATACGTTTTGATTGTTATTCAATGTAATTTTATTGATTAAAGCCTTGATAGGAAATAGAGATCCTTTAATCTTGGTTATTAAGTAAAAGAAAGGCTTAAGCTGGAATTCATTACAGACCTTGAACCTACAAAGTAGAAAACTAATATTCATGACTTTATATTCATTGAAAAACCTTAACCTTTAAGAATCATTAGTTTTCAAGATAGTCCATAAAGTTAAACCGAGCAGCACAAGGGCAGATGTGGAGAATCAGGGAGGGGAGTAGATCATGAACAGCATTACCATTTAACATTGGCTAAGCAACATTCCTCTATTCTCCAGGCTCTCAGCAAGTAGCAAAACATTTTTAGAGCTCAGATTCCCCAAGGAATCTACCAGGGTAAGTAAGTTGCTTTCTGAAACAACAAATATTGGCAAGTCTACCAGGGTATATGGGACTTAGAGTTGTGGAAATATAAAAATCCTTCCCAAGGGAAATCAGTTGTTAACTTCATTTGGGATAACAGGAAGATTTCCTGTGTTTGTGTGCTTCGGTTTTCTTTTAGAGCGTCAAAAACGTACCTAGTAAACCACTCCAAAGTCCAGAGGTTTAAAATTATAGTTGTTTCCTGAATGTTTATTCAGGGTTGGCTTGATTGTTCTGTAGCTTTGGGTTGGGTTATGGTGAGCTTGGGCTCCCCTTGTGGCTCAGCTGTTAAAGAATCCACCTGCAATGGAGGAGACCTGAGTTCGATCCCTTGGTTGGGAAGATACCCCGGAGAAAGGAAAGGCTACCCACTCCAGTATTCTGGCCTGGAGAATTCCATGACCTGTATAGACCATGGGGTCGCAAAGAGTCAGACACGACTGAGCAACTTTCATTCACTCACAGTGATCTTGACTCCTTAATTTTGTGTCTGCTGGCAGGCTGGGTTGGGGATGCTAATCTAGGACGGCTCCAGTTCTCCTGCACATGTCCCTCGTGTTCTCTCCCATAGCCTCAAATTTGATCTCATACTGGTGACAGAATTGTTAATACAAGGGAAAGAAGACTGGACATGCAGAAAAAGCAAGCATGCACTTTTCAAGTCTCTGCTTATATCATGATTGCTGACACTGACTGACCCAAAGCAAGTCACATGCATGCTTGATCACTCAGTCATGTCTAACTCTTTGTGATCCCATGGACTGTAGCCAGCCAGGCTCCTGTTTCCCTGGGATTCTCCAGGCAAGAATACTGGAGTGGTAACCATTCCCTTCTCCAGGGAATCTTTCCAACCCAGGGATCCAACCCGCATCTTGTGCATTGCAGATGGACTCCCTACTGTCTGAACCACCAGGGAAGCCATGGAGGAAACATGGAAAGGGAGATGCTAATTTCATCTACTCACAGATAATAAACTAGATGTAGTCTTTCTGTTATTAATAAATGCTTTTCCTCCAAAGAGTTCTCCTAAAAGGGAGAAAAATGGGTTTGTTTCATTTTTTTCAGATGAAAGTAGTCTTTTCTTTTCTGCTAATTAACATGAGTTGAATATAACTGAGCAACTTTGACTGACATTCACCAGAAAAGAAAGACATGGACCCTTAGTAAGACCTATCTAAGCTACTCTTCATCTGAACCTACTTCAAGAATAGCTGATCATACTTTAGCCTTCTATCTGCAATTTCCAACTTCTTGAGTATACATGATGAGCTGATCATGAAGTTTTATTGCTCCAATTCAGCCCTGAAATGCTTTGTTGTGGGAAGCTGGGTCTCATTATAACTCTCAACGTATGCCTTCAGTCAGTTCATTCTTCCTGTCTTTTGGAATACTGCAATTAGTGATACATTTATTTCTGACTTTTAATCCTAAACTTAATTTAAATCACTTTATCGATACATCTATTACATTGTCAAGGTAAAGACTCTAATGCTCATCTTTTTTTGCTTTGTAATCTATCTCATAATTCATTGTTTTTGTCTGGTATAACCCACTAGAGAGTACAGTGTGGGTATATAAACTTACTTTAAGCTCCTAATTTATTCTTTGCTTCTATCTGTCATCGTCGGCTCTTTTATATTTATGCCTACTATTGATTGTTTTCTGAGAAAAGAGTTATTAACTGTGTGTTATCACAAATCAATGCATCTATATATTTGGGGACATTAAGCCTCTGCAGGGTGAAGTGGCTGGTGCAACATAACTAAGTATGTAAGTGAAAGAGGAAGGATGCAAAACCCAGTCATCTCAAAATATCATATTTACTGGCTATTCAGGTAGAGAATCAAGCCAAATTTAGCAAACTGCATTTGAGAAGCAGATTGCTTTCTTTGGAAAAAATGAATACTTCTTCATTTAAAGTGACTTCAAGCATAGGCTCTCCTCTAAAAGGGAGCTAAATTATGCATAATAATTAAATATAAATAGCTATACTTCAAAATAGAAAATGATATGTACCATAAAAAAGTACTGATGTATCTTCCAAGACCAACTTTTAATTTTGTATTTCACAGTATAATATTATTGGGTCAGGACAGTAAAGAGCCAAATGACAGTAGATAGCGCAGCCTTGCTCTCTCACTTCTAATAAGCTTGAATTTTCCATTAACATAGTTCAAATTTTGAATTTTTGATGTGTGATTTATGACTATATTTTCTGTTGCAGGATACTATTTAGGCATTTTTGAAGCATGCTGTATGATATTTATTCAATACATTTGTTAACATATTCACTTTTATTGTGTACATTCTAGACTGACAGATATTTTTTGTATGGCACCCCCTTCCCCAGAATAGATAACATTTTTTCAAGAATATATGAAGAAGGTTACAAGGGCAAAAAGTGAGATGGACTCAATGAAATGTTAGTGAGCATGTGAGGATATTCAGGAAAAGAATTGGAAAGAAAGAAAATGAAAATTTTAATTTTTTTTCTTTTAAATTTGCTGTAAATAAGCAAAACAAAAGAAGCTATTAACTTTTATTTTAATGAGTAATAAACATGGATCTTTTTTGTTGTCTGTTTATTTCAGTTTACTCCCTCATCATTAATACAATCTACAGGCCTGGAGCATTAGAACCACATGTAACAGAGGGTGGGAAAGATGTTAATAGTAACTTTAATTTGCAATTAATTTAGTAAGTGGACAGAAATACTTGACATAACTAGGCAACTTCAAAAAGTAATTTTGGTCTGTCACCGTAATGAAGGATTTGACATATTTTTAACTGAAGAGGAAGTCATTGTTTTAATAGTTAGAAATTGATTTCTAATGCTGTTGGAAGAGATACAGTTTTTATTTACATATATGAAGTCCAAAAGGGAGAGCATTTTATGAGACTAAATCTGAACCAGTCATTCTTGGCAGAATGAAAATTGTCAAGCAGCATTTTAACACTATTGTCTGCTCAATGTTCTATGGTTCTGTAATTTTTCATGTAGGGTAAGTGGTAATAAAAGCTAGAAAGTTTTCAAAAGTGACTTTTTTGTTATAAAGGACATTTTTGGGATAACAGGCAAATCTTAACTGAGGTCTGAGTATTACATGCCAGTAATGATCATTATTAATTTCCCGATTTGGTGGTTGTAATGTGGTTATATAGGAAAAGGTCTTTTTTCTTGTTGGAAACATGATATAGTATGTAAAAGTGAAGGGGTTTAGGTCAGCAGTTTACTCTTCAATGGTTTAAGAAAAAAACAAATTATTTTTCCACTAAATTATAACTCTTTAAAAGTTTGGGATCCTGAAAAGTTCAATAAAATATTTTAAATTAAAAAAATGACATTTTTAAAAACAAGTTTCAAAGATACTATACTATATAATGATAATATTTTATGAACATGGTTGGAATTTAATTCTTGAGTTAAGAATATCTTATTATAACCATTTTGGTATATTTGATTTTTAACTTTGCCTCTTTTTAAATTTTAATGGATATAAGATACATAATTTATTTATAAATGGCCAAGTAATATCAGATAATAGTGACTCTGGATAATGTCAATGTTAAATTTAGCAATGAAATGATAAATCACATATTTAACTTCATATAAGCATATTATAAAGAAAATTATATACTACTGAGAAAGTGACACAATTTGGACCATGTAGCAGGGAAAACAAATTCTGAAATAAAATAACAAAAAGTGACACAATTCAAATATGTTATGAGATAAAGTCAAATATTTTAGGGGTCATAAACAACTCTCCTAATCTTGGTATACAGAGTGAATAACAGTAAAGGGACAACTTAAGACTAGAGCTTAGTCAAAAACAGAAGTATAGCAGGCTAAAATATGCAGAGTATAACAATCATTTTAAGAAGAGGGAGTGAGGATATTGAAAAAGAATGCAGGAACATGTAAACAAAAAATAACTAAATGACATATAGCATTACTAGTTCATTGATAACCTTCTTTCTAATGTTAGAATTTTGTTTTTTAGGCTTATCAGTTCAGTTCATTTCAGTCGCTCAGTTGTGTCCGACTCTTTGTGACCCCGTGAACCGCAGCTAGCCAGGCTTCCCTGTCCATCACCAACTCCCAGAGTCCACCCAAACCCATGTCCATCAAGTTGATGATACCATCCAATCATCTCATCCTCTGTCGTCCCCTTCTCCTCCTGCCCTCAATCTTTCCCAGCATCAGGGTCTTTTCAAATGAGTCAGCTTTTCGCATGAGGTGACCAAAGTATTCAAGTTTCACCTTCAACATCAGTCCTTCCAATGAACACCCAGGACTGATCTCCTTTAGGATGGACAGGTTGGATCTCCTTGCAGTCCAAAGGACTCCCAAGAGTCTTCTCCAACATCACAGTTCAAAAGCATCAATTCTTCTGCACTCAGCTTTCTTCACCGTTCAACTCTCACTTCCATACATGACCACTGGAAAAACCATAGCCTTGACTAGATGGACCTTTGTTGGCAAAGTAATGTTTCTGCTTTTCAACATGCTACCTAGGTTGGTCATAACTTTCCTTCCAAGGAGTAAGCATCTTTTAATTTCATGGCTGCAATCACCATCTGCAGTCATTTTGGAGCCCCCAGAATTAAAGCCTGACACTGTTTCTACTGTTTCCCCATCTATTTCCCATGAGGTGATGTGGCCAGATGCCATAATGTTAGTTTTCTGAATGTTGAGCTTATAGCCAATTTTTTCACTCTCATCTTTTACTTTCATCAAGAGGTTTTTTAGTTCCTCTTCACTTTCTGCCATAAGGGTGGTATCATCTGCATAACTGAGGTTATTGATATTTCTCCCGGAAATCTTGATTACAGCTTGTGCTTCTTCCAGCCCAGCATTTCTCATGATCTACTCTGCATATAATTTAAATAAGCAAGGTGACAATATACAGCCTTGACATACTCCTTTTCCTGTTTGAAGCCAGTCTGTTGTCCCATGTTCAGTTCTAACTGTTGCTTCCTGACCTGCATACAGGTTTCTCAAGAGCATTAGCATAACAAATTATCATCTGGAAAAGATATTTCCTGGGGAGAATTGACCACTGGAATGCCTTATTTCTCCTTCTTACCCTATACCTTCCCAAATCCCTAAGATACCATAATTCTAGGGGCATTCAGTAGGAAACCATGAAACTGAAGGACAAATAACATAGGGGAAATCTGAATAATGAGAGACATAAGACTGGCAATAAGAAGAAGAGGAAGGAGTTCAGGATGTGAGAGGTTGCTCTGAAGACCCTGAGAAGGGCAGCAATTTATACTTTATTATCAATAACTGCCTAACTACCTGTAAAGAAAACCAAGAGAGGGGAAAACAGAGGGGTAGGACAACAGAGCTAGCTGCCAATCTCTACCTGATGAGGATATGGTAAAAGATTGGAATTTGAAATTTGTATTGAAAGAAAAGAAAATTAGTGATGATATGCCTATTATAACTAATAAGAAGTAAGTCCTTTAAACTGTATTTTAAGTCCAAATAAAACACATTTGATATGATAATATCAAATATGAGAAGTAAAGTCTAAATAAACTGTGTTTGCCTTCTCCTTTCAGGCTAGAGTGTTAGTAGTACTGCTATTAACAGTTGTTGTTCAGTCCCAAGGCTGTTTCGACTCCTTGCAACCCCATGAACTTCAGCACTCCAGGGTTCCTGTTCTTCAGTCTCTCCCGGAGTTTATGTTAATTCATGTCCACTGAGTCGATGATGCTTTTCAGCCATTTCCATCCTCTGTTGTCCCCTTTTCCTCCTGCCTTCAATTTTCCCCAACATCTGAGTCTTTTCCAGTGAGTCTCATCTTTTTGGATCAAGGTGGGCAGACTACTGGAGCTTCAGATTCAACATCAGTCCTTCCAATGAATATTCAGTCTACTTCCTTCAGCGTTGACTTGTTTGATCCCTATGCTGCCCAAGGGAGTTTCAAGAGTCTTCTGCAGCACCACAGTTCAAAAGTATCAATTCTCCAGCTCTCAGCCTTCCTTATGGTCCAACGCTCACATCTGTACATGACCAATGTGAAAACCATAACTTTGATTACATGGATCTTTGTCAGCAAGGTGATGTCTCTGCTTTTTATATGCTGTCTAGGTTTGTTGTAGCTTTTCTTCCAAGAGCAAGCATCCTTTATTTTCATGATCGCAGTCACCGTCTGTGGTGACTTTGTAGCCCAAGAAAATAAAGTCTGTCACTGCTTCCTCTTTTCCCCCGTCTATTTGTCATGAAGTGATGGGACTGGATGCCATGATCTTAATTTTTTGAATGTTGGGTTTCAAGCTAACTTTTTCACTCTCTTCTTTCACCTTCATCAAGAGGTTCTTTATTTCCTCTTTGATTTTTGTCACTAGGGTAGTATCATCTGCATATCTGAGGTTATTGATATCTCTCCTGGCAATCTTGATTCCAGTTGTGATTCATGCAGTATGGCATTTGGCATGAAGTACTCTGTATATAATTTAAATAAGCAAGATGACAAAATACAGCCTTGATGTGCTCTATTTCCAGTTTTCAACCAGTCCATTTTTCCATGTCCAGTTCTTACTGTTTCTTCGTCTCCTGCTTACAGATTTCTCAGGAGAGAGGTAAGGTAGTCTGGTATCCCCATTTCTTTAAGAATATCCCACACTTAGTGTTATCCACTAAGTCCAAGTCTCTGAGTACAGTCAACACAACAGAAGTAGATGTTTTTCTGCAACTCTCTAGCTTTTCTATGATCCAACAGATTTGATTTGCATACTGGTTCCTCTGCCTTTTCTAAATCTAGCTTGTATCTGGAAGTTCTCTGTTCACGTACTGTTGAAACTTAGCTTGTAGGATTTTGAGCATTACCTTCCTAGCATATGAAATGAGTGCATTTGTATGGTAGTTTGAACATTTTTTCATAATGCTTTTCTTTGAGATTGGAATGATAATTGATCTTTTCCAGTCCTGTGGCAACTGCTGAGTTTTCCAGATTTTCTGGCATATTGAGTGCAGCACATAAACAGCATGATCTTTTAGGATTTGAAATAGCTCAGCTGGAGTTCCACCATCTTCACTAGCTGTTTTAATAGTGATGCTTCCTAAGCCCACTTGACTTCATACTCCAGGATGTTTGGCTCTAGGTATGTGACCAGACTGCCATGGTTATCCAGGTCATTAAGACATTTTTTGTATAGTTGTTCTGTGTATTCTTTCCACCTCTTCTTAATATCTTCTACTTCTGTTAGTCCTTGCCATTTCTGTCCTTTATTGTGTCCATTTTTGCATGAAATGTCCCCTTAGCATTTCTAATTTTCTTGAAGAGATCTCTCATCGATCCCATCCTATTGTTTTCCTTTCTTTTTGCATTGTTCACTTACAAAGTCTTTCTTTTTTTTTTTAATTCCTTTTTTTTTTCAGTTTCTTTTTATTTTTTTTTAATTGTTTTTGCCATACACTGTCATGATATCACCATGGGTTTACATATGCTCCCCCTCCCGAACCCCCCTCCCTCCTCCCTCCCCCGCCCCGGGAAATCTCGATGCACCAGCCCCGATCATCAATCCTGGGCTGGCGATTGATTAGACACATGACAATTAACATGCTTCAATGCCCTTCTCCCATATCATCCCACCCTTACCCTCATCCACAGAGTCCACGAGTCTATTCTATACATCTGAGTTCCTTTTGCTGTCTCGCATGCTGGGTTCTCGTTACCGTCTTTCTAAATTCCATATATATGCGTTAATATACTGTATTGTTGTTTTTGCTTCTGGCTTACTTCACTCTGGATAATGGGCTCCAGTTTCGTCCATCTGAGTAGAATTGCTTCAAATGAATTTTTTTTTAATGCTGAGTAATATTCCATTGTGTATATGTACCACAGCTTTCTTATCCATTCGTCAGTTGATGGGCATCTAGATTGCTTCCATGTCTTGGCTATTGTAAACAATGCAGCGACAAAGTCTTTCTTATCTCTCCTTGCTAGTCTTTGGGACTTTATATTCAGATGGGTATACCTTTCCCTTTCTCCTTTGCCTTTCTCTTCTTTCCTCAACCACATGTTAGGCCTTCTCAGACAACCAATTTGCACTCTGTCTCTCAGATCTAATCCCGTGAATCTATATGCCATGTCCACTGCATAATCATAAGGGATTTACTTTAGGTCATATCTGAGTGATCTAGTGGTTTCCCCTACTTTCTTTAATTTAAGCCTGAATTTTGCAATAAGGAGCTCATAATTTGAGCCACAGTCAACTCTAGGTCTTGTTTTCACTGACTATGTAAATCAGCTCCATCTTTGACTGCAAAGAATATAATCAGATTTTGGTATTGACCACTTACTGATGTTCATGTGTAGAGTTATCTCTTGTGTCACTTGAAGAGAGTATTTGCTTATTACCAATGCATTCTCCTGACAAAATTCTATTTGTCTTTGCTCTGATTCATTTTCCACTCCCAGGCCAAACTGGTCTCTTATTCCAGGTACCTCTTGACTTCCTACTTTTGCATTCCAATCCCATATGATGGATAGGACATTTTTATTTGGTGTTAGATCTAGAAGGTCTTGTAGGTCTTCATTGAACCACTATTAATAATACACAGAGAGAATGAGAAAAGTTAGATATTATTGTGATTTTAAACAATTTATAAATAATATTACAATAATGTGTACATTTGTATTTCTCAAATATGATGCAAATATAAAGAACTTATGAGTATATAGTATTTCTTCATTTTCTAATTGAAGAGACTCTTTCTCAGTGTAGAGTGACATGTAGTTTTCACAATCAGGTGATAATTTCCATCTTTTTCTCTTCCACAAGCATTTCTTTTATTTTATTTGCAGATTTTTGCACCACTATTTTGGTTTCCAAAATCTCAAAATTTGTGTCAGTTTTAGAAGTATGGTCCTTTATCTATTCATTTCCTCCATTTACTTACTACTATTTAATCACATAATATTATTGTGCCTTAGTTCTCCCTGGAAATCTGTGCAATTAAAAACAGATAACAATGTTTCATATATGTACCTTTAAGTTTGGTGATGAGCTTAGAGCTTTTAGAAATTTGCTTTGTGTCCTGTGCCATCCACTTAATTTAGCTCATGGTAGAGGCTTTTGAGTGCTTCACAGGTGGTGCTGGTGGTAAAGAACCCACTTGACAATGCAGGAAGCATAAGAGAAGTGTTTGATCCCCTGGAGAAGGAAATGGCAAACAACTTCAGTATTCTTCCTTGGGAAATAGCATGGACAGAGGAGTCTGGTAGGCTACAGTCCGTGGAGTCACAAAGAGGTGAACACTTCTTAAACAACTTACCATGCACATACAGAAGCTTTAAAAATGTTTCCTGAAATTAGAAATTTAGTGATCTTATGTTAAAATCCATAAACTCTAATGTTTGGTATTCTAATAGGTTTCCATTTGAGAGAAAGATTTTTTTATTTTCAGAATTTTTGTTTGCTCACTAAAAAACAAAAACAAAAAAGGATAAGATTGTTTTGGAAAATAAGTGTGCCTTCTAGCCAAATAGATTAATCAGAGAAGTTTGAGTGCAGGAATAGAATTAAACTTTAAAAAAATAGATATAAATATCTGATAGTAAAAATTTTAGGAAGCATAAATGTTTATCTCTTTCTTGTTTTTAACAAAAAATAATCAAAATATTTTGCATTTTTATGACTCTTATTAACTTTTTATGTTCTGGCTAACTGGGCTTCACTGGTGACTCAGACACTAAAGAATCTGCCTTCAATGTAGGAGACCTGGGTTCTATCCCTGGGTTGGGAAGATTCCCTGGAGAAAGGAATGGCTACCTACTCCAGTATTCTTGCCTGGAGAATTCCATGGACAGAAGAGCCTAGTGGTCTACAGTCCACGGAGTCTCAAAGAGTTAGAGATGATTAAATGACTAACACGTTCACACTTTTCTGGCTTACTAAAGTGAGCTTTCTCTTTCATTGTGGATATAAAACTCATGAAATAATTTTAATTTTGGTGGTTACTGTATAAGAAATAAACATATGAAATGTATGTAGCATTTTTTTTTTCTGAGAGGCTTTTCTTAGTAATCTAAATGTATTATTCTAGTTATGATATAATCTCATAAACCTTATGATTTGTTGTTGTTAGACTTTATTTTTCATTCTAATGATTAGCTTTTATAAGTAGACTATATTTTAATAGAAATAGTTATTGTGAAAAAAATAATAATTGTTAAAACACTGAAGGCACATGATAATTTTTCTTAATTATTTGCAGTTGCTATTCTAAAAGAAGAAATTACAAAAGAAAACTATTTCTAAACTCATTTTTTAAATGAATTCAAATCAGTTTCAAGTGTTTAAAATATTATTCATTATTTTATTATTAATTTAGTATATGTTGTATTATTCATGTGGTTTTGATTCTCATTTGCAAGGGAAATATTCTGGAAGCAATTAGGGGTACTTTATCCAATTCTGAAGAAAGTTAAATGATAACTAAGGAAGGTTATGACCAATATAGATAGCATATTGAAAAGCAGAGACATTACTTTGCCAACAAAGGTCCGTCTAGTCAAGGCTATGGTTTTTCCAGTAGTCATGTATGGATGTGAGAGTTGGACAGTGAAGAAAGCTGAGCACTGAAGAATTGATGCTTTTGAACTGTGGTGTTGGAGAAGACTCTTGAGAGTCCCTTGGATTGCAAGGAGATCCAACCAGCCCATACTAAAGGAGATTAGTCCTGGGTGTTCATTGGAAGGACTGATGTTGAAGCTGAAACTCCAGTACTTTGGCCACCTCATGCGAAGAGTTGACTCATTTGAAATGACCCTGATGCTGGGAAGGATTGGGGACAGGAGGAGAAGGGCACGACAGAGGATGAGATGGCTGGATGGCGTCATCGACTCAATGGACATGGGTTTGGGTAGACTCCGGGATTTAGTGATGGACAGGGAAGCCTGGCTTGCTGCGATTCATGGGGTTGCAAAGAGTCGGACACAACTGAGTGGGTGACGTGAACTGAACTGAACTGAACTGAACTGAAGTAAAGCATAGTTAATTGACAGATGAATACATGTTTCATAACCTATTTAATCACAACTATTAATATGTAAAAATTGAGGAAATTTAAATAACTAAACAATTGTTCCTGTTATTTCTCATTCACTATATTTATTCCCATATATTCATAATTGGAAGAATTGGCCAGACCACTGCTTTCAGCTATTTCAACAATTTAGCCTTTAGCTCTTTAAAGATTACTCTCAACATACTGCATTAATCCCCTAGAGTTAGATATTAAGTAAATCTCAGATTCGTTAAAAGAAGTATATTCTTTAATTTACTGGGGAAAAATGAACTGAAATCAAGTGTTATAGAAATTATTTTTAAAGCTGAAGTACACATGCCAATTAAACCATTTCCACTGTGTTTTTAACATTGCCTCTTATCACAATAACATTTTCAATTTTATTAAAAAAATTGGAAATTTTGAATTACCCTCAATAACATCTTAAATATTGCCACAGGGAGTATTTAAGCAGTTGTTTAATACATACCAAGAAAAATAAATAAAATTGAATTAAAACTTTAAAAGCCTGAACTAGTTCAGAGTTCAATAAGATTTGGTTATGAGAAGTTGAAATTGCAGAATTCTGAAAAAGATACATATCTTTTTAGTATAAATACATCTGAGGTGTTGTGAACTTGTGCATAAAATTAAAACTTTTTTTTAACCCATAAAATTCTCACCTTTTTCATTCTTAAAATTGTGGAAAAAACACATGTCATAAAATTTACCATTTAACCATTTCTACAATTATTTGCTAGTCACTTAAATATTATGCCTTAAGAAGTTCCTTCCTATAATTTCCTAGAATTCCCTAGCAAGGAGAATTTTCTATGGTGATAGAAATTGCATTTGAGGGAATATAGGCTAGCAAAATATTGGTTTTCCTTGCTTCATTCATCATTATTTGTTGAAGTACTACCATATTCCTGTGTGCTTCACACAGACATGGATATAAAGTAACTAAACAATAACACTTGAACTGTGATGAGTGCCTGGGAGGAAATTTAATGATATGAAACAGAAAGAAAAATGTGCTATTCAATATAAAGACTGTTTTCTTCTGGGATTCCAATAAAAAAGTAATTTGAAGATGAGATACTATTAATAAATTCAATAATTTAAATGCCATGGGGAAAGATAGCATATTAGCAAACATGTTACAGATAAAGTATCTTTGTATTGGAGTCAAAAGTTGCTGCCAGTTTAACAAATCAATTTGTTAGACAAGAATCTGGGGATTTTTTTTTTTTCTGGAAAAGAAAAATAATAAAGACTCTACTCAAATACAAACACTTTCTGCATTTAATTTCTGAGAATGTTTTACCATGTGATAAAAACACAAATATTAAAAAGCGCATAAATAAACAAAGCACAGCTTTGAAAAAGAAATTATTTATCTGAACCTAGAAGAAAATAAATACAAACTAGAGTAAAATGACATTGTTGTATATCTAGATCCTAGAAATATATTTGGTAAATTCCTATTTATGAATACTTTGTCTTCTTTATATTTATAGTTTTGTTCTGTTTTTCTGAAAATAAATAGATTAGAAGTTTATAATCATGATTATAAACAACATTGATAAATATTGTGATCTTTTTCCAGATACCAATACATAGATATTACAAAAGCATGTACTGTTTATATAATTGTTTGGGGAAATATCACTTTGTATAGAAATTGCTCTTACTTGCTAGTTGATGTATCTACTAGAGATAGCATGTCCAATGGCACCGTCTCAAATGAAGTAACATATTATTAGTATACATTAAAAAAGACATTTCTATTTCAAGTGGGGTGGTAGGTGAGAGCAATTCAATGCAATCACTTGTACCTATGGAACGTCACTGTACATTCACGTTAAAGTTCTTCATTTCAGTTTGTCAGTCAATAGATCTTGCATCTTGAATGACTCTCTTAAAATGAAAAATCACACTAGAATGGCGTGAGTGAGAAAAACTGTGCATGAGATATGTGAATGCTGACTAAATCTGCCTTCTTTAAAATGTAATGGAAGCTAGCAGAGGAAAAACAATAACAAACTTTGATCTGAATTTCTTGGTTTACTTAAACATCTTTATCATTACATTAAAAAACCAAGGCTAATTTAGGAACTAAAAGAGGACCGTGTCTGATTTGGGTTGTATAGTCATAGTTGTTCAAGTTTTTTTTTCACTCAATTATTCATTTGTTTATTTATTAATTTTATGTATTCACTTCAGCTAAAATTGTTGTTTTAAATAAATCATTCTTTGGTTAGTCACTTAATATTATGCCTCACGAATTCCTTTTACATATTTCCTAGAATTCCCTGGTAGTACAATTTTCTGTGATGATGGAAATATTTTATATCTGTGCTGCCCAACATGATTAAGTAGTGGCCTTGTGTGGCTATTGAGCACTTCAGATTTGAGTACTATAACAGAGACATTAATTATAAATTATATTTGCTTTATTTATTTTAGCTGTACTGGGTTTTCGTTGCTCTCCGTGGGCTTTCTCTAGTTGCAGCAAGTGGAGTCTTCTCTCTGATTGTGGTGTGCAGGCATCTCATTGCAGTGGCTTCTCTTATTGCAGCACAGAAGTACTATGCCTCGGTACTTGTGGTGTGTGGGCTTAGTTGCCCCATGGCATGTGGAATCTTTCTGGGCCAGGGACTGAACCTATGTCTCCTGCACTGGTAAGCAGATTCTTAATCACTTGACCACCAGGGAAGCCCTAAATTTTATTTACATTTAAATAAAATTTAAATGTATAAAGCCATATATGGCTAATGGCTACTCTACTGACCAGCATAGATCTAGGCAAAGGGACTTGTACATATATTGGACAAAAAGGTTTTGTCTTCATCCTTTTGATGAGAATTAGGGAAGAGGGCTCACTTAAGTAGAGTTTTATTTCCCACCATGTTTTTGAATTTGTATTACTATCTGTTCAGTAGAAAAGAAAGAAGTTAAGTAGAAATGAGTTTTCTTTTCATTTTACATTCATTCAGAATTAAATGATCAGCCTTTTGTGTTGTCAGTTTCTTTCTCTGAATATAATCAATAACCAACCAAAAAAGGCTATGGTAAATTCTAAAAAAAGACCAAAACCTAAAATCACATTGCTTTGAGATCCATACCTTCTTATCATTATCTTACATCATTCACTCTTGGTTATATACTCTCCATACTTTAATACAATTTTCATACAAATAAGAAAGACTTTCTCAATGATCAATGCAAAGGAATAGAGGAAAACAATAGAATCGAAAGACTAGAGATCTCTTCAAGAAAATTATATTTCATGCAAAGATGGGTACAATAAAGGACAGAAATGGTATGGACCTAACAGTAGCAGAAGATATTAAGAAGAGGTGGGAAGAACCTTCAAAGAACTATACAAAAAAGATCTTCAGGACCCAGATAATCACGATGGTGTAATCACTCACCTAGAGCCAGATATCCTGGAATGAGAAGTCAAGTGGGCCTTAGGAATCATCACTACATGCAAAGCTAGTGGAGGTGATGGAATTCCAGTTGAGCTATTTCAAATCCTAAAAGATGATGCTGTGAAAGTGCTGCACTCAATATGCCAGAAAATTTGGAAAATTTAGCAGTGGCCACAAGACTGCAAATGGTCAGTTTTCATTCCAATCCCAAAGAAAGGTATGCCAAAGAATGCTCAAACTACCACAGAATTGCACTCATCTTACACACTAGCAAAGTAATGCTCAAGTCTTCAAGTCAGGCTTCAACAGTATGTGAATGGTGAACTTGTAGATGTTCAAACTGAATTTAGAAAAGCCAGAGGACCCAGAGATAAAATTGCCAACATCCTTTGGCTCATAGAAAAAGCAAGAGAATTCCAGGAAAACATCTACTTCGGCTTTATTGACTATGCCACAGTTTGTGTAGATCACAACAAACTGTGGAAAACTCTTCAAGAGATGGGAATACCAGACCACTTGACCTGCCTCCTGAGAAATCTGTATGCAGGTCAAGGAGCAACAGTTAGAATTGGACATGAAACAACAGACTGGTTCAAAATTCGGAAAGGTTGTATATTGTCACTCTGCTTATTTAACTTATATGGGAAATGCCAGGCTGGAGGAAGCACAAGCTGGAAACAAGATTGTTGGGAGAAATATCAATAACCTCAGAAACACAGATGACACCACTTTTATAGAAGAAAGTGAAGAGGAACAGAAGAGCCTCTTGATCAAAAGTGAAAGAGGAAAGTGAAAAACCTGGCCTAAAGCTCACCATTCAAAAAACTAAGACCATGGCATCCAGTCCTATCACTTCATGGCAAATAGATAGGGAAACAATGGAAACATGAGAGACTTTATTTTGGAGGCTCCAAAATCACTGTAGGTGGTGACTGAAGCCATGAAATTAAAAGACGCTTGCTTCTTGGAAGAAAAGCTATGACCATCCTAGACAGCATATTAAAAAGCAGAGACATTACTTTGCCGTCAAAGGCCCATCTAGTCAAAGCTATTGCTTTTCCAGTAGTCATGTATGGATGTGAGAGTTGGACTATAAAGAAAGCTAAGTGCCGAAGAATTGATACTTTTGAACTGTGGTATTGGAGAAAACTTTTGAGCATCCCTTGGATTGCAAAGAGATCAAAAACCAGTCAATCCTAAAGGAAATCAGTCCTAAATATTCATTGGAAGGACTGATGCTGAAGCTGAACCTTCATGACAACAGAGGATTAGATGTTTGCATATCATCAGTGACTCAATAGACATGAGTTTGAGCAAGCTCCTGGAGTTTGTAATGGACAGGGAAGCCTGGCGTGCTGCAGTCCATAGGGTTGCAAAGAGTCAGACACAACTAAGCGACTGAATTGAACTGTCAACCGAAAACCTCTTTTATGACTACCGTTTGTTCTTTATCTTTTCTATGTTTTCTTGTTTTATATTTTATATATATTTTCATTGAAGTATAGTTGATTTACAATATTTTGCCAATGTCTTCTGTATAGAAAATTGCCTAAAAAAAAAGTGACTCAGTTACATACATACATACACTGTTTTTTTAATATTATTATCCATTATGTTTTTATCAATGGATAGTGAATAAAATTCCCTGTGCTCTATTTTAAGACCTTACTCTGTATCCATTCTAAGTGTGATAGTTTACATCCACCAACCCCAAACTCCCAGTCTATCTTTGTCCCTCTCCTTTCCCACCCCCCCCCCAGCAACCGCGGTCTATTTTCTCTGTCTATGAGTATGTTTCTATTTTGTAGATAGGTTCATTTGTGTCATATTTTAGATTCCACATATAAGTGATGTCACTTGGTATTTGTCTTTTTCTTTCTGACTTACTTCACTTAGCATGATAATCTCAAGTTTCATCCATGTTGCTACAAATAGTGTTATTTCATCTTTTTATGAGTGAGTAGTATTCCATTATATATGTGTACCATATCTTCTTTATCCATTCATCTGTCAATGGACATTTTGAATGTTTCCATGGTTTAGTTATTGTGAATAGTGCTGCTATGAACATAGATGTGCATGTATCATTTTAAATTATAATTTTATCTGAGTATATTTCCTGGAGTGTGGTTGTTGGATTATATGATAATTCTATTTTTAGTTTCCTGGGAAACCTCCAAACTGTTTTCCATAGTGGCTGCACCAACTTATATTCCCACTAGCAGTGTAGGAGCATTCTCTTTTCTCCACACCCTTTCTAGCATTTGTTATTTGTAGACTTTTTAATGATGGTCATTCTGACTGGTGTGAGGTGGTTCCTCATTGTTATTTGATTTGCATTTCTCTAATATTTAGTGATATTGAGTATCTTTTTATTTGCCTACTGTCCCTGGGTATGTCTTATTTGGAGAAATTTCTGTTAAGGTCTTCTGCCCACTGTTTAGTTTTTGTTGTTCACTTTTATGACTCAACAACATTTTGCCAGTCTCTTCTATACAGAAAAGCGACTCAGCTACACACATATAAACATTCTCTTTTATATTATTTTACATTAACAATAATTAGTTATTATTAAATAAGTTATTATGCAGAAACTTAGTTTTCTGGAGATTAAGACTTTGTTGCCTCATTTGCAAATATTTTCTCCCATTCGGTAGATTGTCTTTTCATTTTTATTATGATTTCCTTTGCTGGGAAAAAGCTTCTAAATTTGATTAGGTCCCATTTGTTTATTTTTGTTTTTATTTCTATTGCCTATTTCTATCTGCTTTTTACTGTAGATCATTCACAAATACTAAAAGTCAAAATTTTAAGAGTTTCCCACTCATCTTCACATGCATCAGTCCTCTGTTTTGGACTTGCTGTTAATAGTTCTCTGATATTTTAAAACTATTTTTCAAAATTCTAAAATTTATATACCCAATTATTCTCCAGTCTCACCTTCCCACTCTGTGGTGACTGGCCAGGGCATTTCATTTTTAAGAATAACTCTCTTTTTCAGCCTCTTTCTTGCTCTTGAAAATGAAACAGCTATACTCACATCTGATTTTATTCAGACAAATCACAACAGAAACTCAGTCTCCAGTAATAAAGTCAAGGAAAATTTAACTTTGAGAAGAGAAGAAATATATTAAACAGAAGAAATTAACTCCAAATGATTTTTCCTATTCAATCGAAAAAAAAAAAAGGAAAATATCTAAAAATAGAGTCAGAACAGCAAGGTTTTAGTTTCTATTCTTCTCCATCAGAAGAATCAATTATCAAAAGAAAACTAAAGAGCTTATCAGTTGAGATATCTTTTGGTGAGTGAATCATAGTAAAGATGTGCAGACAGTGAAAATCATCATTATACTTGACTTCTATTTCACGTTTGACAGCCTTCATGATGCATGGCAGAAAATTTTCATCTATTTCCTGGCAAATAGGCTTCCAGTGTGTTGTTTACTAAAGACACCACTTCTGTTCTTTCTTCTAGAATCTAAGCTATATCTTCTTGATCATCATCTTTTTTCTGAATAACATGTTTTTACACCTGAGAATCAGCAGCTACAAGTGTGTACTCCCGCCAAAGCCACACAGTACATTCCAACACAAGATAAACCTAGAGTATACAAAACACATTCCAATACAAGATAAATGACCATGCTTGTTAACAGAGAACATTATTTTGACACAAATCAAATGAATATACTTGTTTACATGAGGCTTTCATAATTATATAAAAACACTAGAAATTAACCTATAAAAATAAAAAAAATGGTTATGGTCATGATATTGATAGTTAAAGGGAGTAGAAACTTAATGAAAAACAGATAACCATACATTTTATAAGTAAATGTTCCTATTTAAGATTTTACTATGCACTAAAATTCCATTTTATCTAATTTTAAGAATATGAACACTATCATGTTTGAAACCAAAATTTGGTAATTAAATTCTCTTATTTAAGATGTAATATTAACTTATGTAATTCTAAATTCTATTTTCATCATAGTATAGTGTGGTAGTATAGCACATATACATAGTATAGTATCAAGAGTAATAATACTGCATTTAATCCAAAAATTCCTTGACATTGTGCTATCACTCTTAATATTTTTTATTTCATAATAAACAGCATTTGTGAAAAATCTTTAGATTATATACATATGAAGAAACTGTTCATTAACCATACATTATTTTCCCTTTTTTTTTTTGTATTTGTCTATGTGAGATCACAACAAAGAAACAAAAGGCAATCAATTAAAATCTTATTATGAATTATCCATGCACTCCTGAGGTTCTCTGAGTTTAAAGCATTTAACTCAAGAGAAATGTACTTTGAATTTTCTTTTTTTCTTAATGTTGTGAATCTTGTCAATAAAATCAGAGGGAAGAAAAAGCTCCAAGCTGCTGTGATTATAACATACCGTCAATGAAAGTCAAGTTTCCAATCCTTGACTGCCAAAGGTAGAAATGAGCATCTGAGGCTAGTGCTAATTACAGCAATCTAAAGACAGAAACTGCTGTTCTTAAAACTAGGAAGCAAAGTGAGATCTAGCATTGATTTCCAAAGTGCATAATTTTAGAACTCGTTCCTGTGATACTATGGGTTTGATCTTTCTAATGATGATTTCCAGTTAAATCACCCATCTAAAGCTTTTTTATTTAAACTGTTTTTAAAGCCTTTATAAATAATTTGTAATTACTATCAAAGTAAAGATATCTTTAATTATTAATGCCCTTTGGCATGATATCTGATGATCCAAGTCAACTGAATATTCAGAATAATTTCACTCTTTGTCTTTAAAAAAATATTGCTAAGTACCCATATTAATTTTGGTAATGATACATTGAGTTGCAGGTATGGCTGATTAATTTGAATTTTGAGGGTGAGGAATTGGCATTGTTGAAGTATGTAAGCATAAGTTCTGTTTTTTCTGTCTTATCCTCACAGGTAGATGAAACAGTCTGTTATAGTCTAATACAGGAAAAACACGGGCTCATAAAATGAAATGGCTGAATAAATTACTCATTCCTTTTGAACCTGAGTTTTCTATAGAAAATGAAGATAAAAGCTTTTTTAATGGGATTATTATGAGGATGAAATGGATTTTTATGTGTACCATACTGAGAAAAATGCCTCACCTGTAATAATTCCTTATTAATTTTATTGTAGTCATTGAACCTTTAACAGCTTTCTCTATACTGACTTGTTCTTCTCTACTTAAAATTATATTAAATTTTCCTATCCTAAAACCATGTTCTATTGATGCTCTGATCTGTAAGCTGTCTAATGTTCTCTTTTGTCCTTTTGCAAACTTCTTAATAGAATAACTCATAGTTATTAATACCAATAATAGTAGATTCCATACACTTTCACATATACATGCAATTTACAGACATGGGTTTATAATGCTGCTGCTGCTGTTTAGTTGCATAGTTGTGTCTGACTGTTTGCGACCTCATGAACTGTAGCCCACCAAGCTCCTCTGTCCATGGGATATCTCAGGCAAGAATACTGGAGTGGGTCGCCATTTCCTTCTCAATGGGATCTTCCCCACTCAAAGATAAAATGCACATCTCCTGTTTGGCAGGTAGATTCTTTACCACTGAACAACCTGGGAGGGTCAGGCTTATAATGCTTAATATTTTGGCCATGTTTCTCTTCACTGACTTATTTGTTTTAACATCTTTACAGATTAGCAAATTTAGAACTGCATTACCATTTTTCATGGCCAAAAATTATAGTACCATAATTCTCTATTATTTTGGCAAACATGCTGCATTACTCCTGTGTCTTGTTATTTATTCTTTCCACTATTGGAAAAGCAGTGTGGTATATAGCACTTTGAATCAGAAGTTCTAACTCTATACTGCTGAAGTGCAAATCTTATTCCTACTACTTAATAGTTGAGCAATCTTTGATAAACTACTTTCTTGTTATACACAGAAAGTTGTTATTGGACCCTATAATGAAAAATCTTAATATATCATAGTATATTTAGCTCTGAATCACATTCTCATTTCTAGAAGCCATAATTTAAAGGATAGGTCAATCCCCAAGAGGAAAGACTCTGAAATACCACTGCAAGTACATAAAGTATCTATATTCCATTATTTCCATGATTGTACACTGGAAAAATAGGAATGTCCATATTAGATACACAGGTTGGATACACGTTCTCAACTTACGTTGGTATCATTATATCAAAAGCCAGCATAGTCCTTGTAAGTATTAACACATAGGTAACTGGAAACGGAGTGACAAATTGAATCTTAAATAAATTTAAGGATTTATAATAATCCTTATATTATTATAAGGATTTATAATAATATATAAATTATAACATGAATTTATATATAATTATATAAATTATTATATAATTTATAATAAAACTTACAGGATTTATTTCCCCTCTTCGTTAGTGTGCATAAGGTATGGATATTCTTAGCAGTTGACAGAATCCTATCACAAATCCTTGACCTGAGGAACAAAGAGCCACTGGGATTGGAGAGGCTAAGTTCTTTTTTCATTCACTGTTCTTACTACTGCAAATGCCATGAAAATTGGTGGATATTATTGAACAGTTATTACACACTAAGACATAGCTCCAATTACAGTTCTTGTACAGGAGGTGGTGACTTTATTCTGACTTTATTCTGACAGATTGCAGATCCTCTAGGTCTCAGTTCAGTTCAGTTGCTCAACCATGTCCAGACTCTTTGCGACCCCATGAACCACAGCATGCCAGGTCTCCCTGTCCATCATCAACTCCCCAAGTTAACCCAAACTCATGTCCATTGAGTTAGCCATGCCATCCAGCCACCTCATCCTCTGTCGTCTCCTTCTCTTCCTGCACTCAATCTTTCTCAGCATCAAGGTCTTTTCCAATGAGTCAGTTCTTCATATCAGGTGGCCAAAGTACTGGAATTTCAGCTTCAACATTAGTCCTTTCAATGAACACTCAGGACTGATCTTCTTTAGGATGGACTAGTTGGATGTCCTTGCAGTTCAGGGCCTCTCAAGAGTCTTCTCTAACACCACAGTTCAAAAGCATCAATTCTTCAGCGCTCAGCTTTCTTCACCGTACAGGTCTCACATCCATACATGACTACTGAAAAAACCATAACCTTGACTAGATGGAACTTTGTTGGCAAAGTAATGTCTCTGATTTTTAATATGCTGTCTAGGTTGGTCATAACTTTCTTTTTAAGGAGGAAGCGTCTTTTAATTTCATGGCTGCAATCACCATCTGCAGTGATTTTTGGATCCCCCCTAAATAGTCTTCCACTGTCCCATCTATTTGTCATGAAGTGATGGGACCGGATGCCATGATCTTAGTTTTCTGAATGTTGAGGTTTAAACCAACTTTTTCACTCTCCTCTTTCACTTTCATCAAGAGGCTCTTGAGTTCTTCTTCACTTTCTGCCACAAGTGTGGTTTTATCTGTATATCTGAGGTTATCGATATTTCTCCCAGCAATCTTCACTCCATCTTCTGCTTCATTCAACCCAGGGTTTCTCATGATGTACTCTGCATACAAGTTAATAAGCAGACTGACAAGATACATCCTTGATGCACTCCTTTTCCTCCTATTTGGAACCAGTCTGTTGTTCCATGTTCAGTTCTAACTCTTGCTTCCTGACCTGCATACAGGTTTCTCAAGAGGCAGATCTGGCAGTCTGATGTTCTCAACTCTTTCAGAATTTTCCACAGTTTACTGTGATCCACACAGTCAAAGGCTTTGTCATAGTCAATAAAGCAGAAATGGATGTCTTTTGGAACTCTCTTGCTTTTTTGATGATCCAGCGGATGTTGGCAATTTGATCTCTGGTTCTTCTTCTTTTTTTAAAACCAGCTTGAATATCTGGAAGTTAAATGGTTCATGTATCGCTGAAGCCTGGCTTGGAGAATTTTGAGCATTACTTTACTAGCATGTGAGATCCCATTTGGTTCTGTTTTATTCTATATCATTTTTGTTATTTTGTATTTCATGAAATATGGTTAATCTTATATTTCTTAAAATTTTTAAACGTTTAGTTCCATGTATATATTTATAACTGTTGGTTCAAAATCTTTCTGTGTTAAACCTAATGTATAAGCTCTCTTAAAATTTTTCTGCTATTTTATCCCCTATGTATGTGTGAATCACAATAATCTCTTATTGCTTTTCATATATTTCTAAAATGCAAACCTTTGAGACAGTATACTGTAGCAATACTGGGATAGACACAGTATCTTGACCTCCAAGCTTTATTGTTGTTTGCTTGTTTTCTAAGATAAGGTATATTATAATATTTTTAAGGAATCTTATAGTAATCCTTACTCAACAAAATAATACAAAAATGTATAACTATAAACTAATAGTAGTGACTATCGATTAATTTAAAAGTGACTAAGGACATGAACAAAGAAGTATTGGGACAAATAGAAAGCATATAGTAAAATATGGTAGAATTAAGATCAGTTCTTTCAAGAATTATATTAAATGTAAATGTAATAAAATTATGAGTTAATTAGACAGCCATTGAAAAATTTGAATAGAGAAATATTAATGGTAATTAGACACAGAAATTGGTATAGAACTTTCAGGAACCAGAGCATAATAGACCTATAAACATGAAAATTAGTTATATAAAATCTACCATAATTTTGTAAAAAGTTTTTGTATTATAATACTTATATACCATATGTAATGATTATATTTTTGTTAGTTTTACAGCATATTATAATATTTGTATATCATTGTTGTTGTTGTTCAGTTGCTCAGTTATATCTGATTCTTTGCAACCCTGTGGGCTGTAGCACACCAGGCTTCCCTGTCCTTCACTATCTCCCAGAGTTTGCTCAAACCCATATCCATTGAGTCAATGATGCCTTCCAACAACCTCATTCTCTGTCACCCTCTTCTGTTCCTTCTCTCAGTCTTTCCCAGCATCAGAGTCTTTTCCAATGAATCAACTGTTCTCATCAGGCGGCCAAAGTATTGGGGCTTCAGCTTCAGCATCAGTTCCTGTAGGGCACCTCACATGTGCTCATGACAAGATGGTGCTTGGCGGAGGTCAAGAGGGCGGGACTGAGGCTATTTACAAAAAAATACGATTGGCCATGGCTAACTTCCTCTTAGCAATGCTGAGACCTGACCAGTATACATTGGTGCGCCACCACCTGGATATGTGACCCTTACAGTGATTGGCCAAGCTCCCGGAAAGCCCCACTTGAAACCCCAGCACTGTTTGCTTTCCCACGCTGTTTGCTTATATAAGCTCTCCCTCCAGCTCAATAAAATGGAACTGCTTTGACAGAACCCCCGCCGTGTCTGAGTGTCTCTCTCCGGGTGAGGGAGGCTGTGGGGCCGGTGGTCTGCTCACCCCCTCCTCGGGGCTGATCTTCCAGAGGCTCCCATCCTCGGAAGATGACTTCGGAGGGTCCTTCTGTCCGAGACAGAGGGCTCGCCTGGCTTTCTGACTCCCGCCCTGGAGCGCTACAGGGATGGTTAGAGAGTCGGAGAGAAAAGGAAAATAGAGAGGCCCCACAAGTTCCAATGAATATTCAGGGTTGATTTCATTTAGGATTGACTGGTTTGATCTCCTTGCTGTCCAAGAAACCCTCAAGAGTCTTCTCCAGCACCACAGCTTGAAAGTATCAGTTCTTTGGTTCTCAGCCTTCTTTATGGTACCAGTATACTACATGCACATGTAAATATACAAAATCTATTCAAAGATGGTACACTAATGATACTGGCAACTCATCTAAGACTAGATACTTGAGGCAGAGGGGAAACAAAAAAACAGCTGGCGAAAGTTAGTTAAAGAGAGTATTTCATATGTTTTAAGTTGTCAGGTATTGGTAATCTGGGGAAAAATTTTGCAACTTTAAGTATTGGTTTAAAAGAAAATGGAGGTTCTATTGGATTATTATCGATATAATTTTAGAGATGCTAAGGTAATAACAGTTAGAACTGGACATGAAACAAAAGAATGGTTCCAAATTCAGAAAGGAGTATGTCAAGGCTGTATGTTGTCACCCTGCTTATTTAACATATATAAAATACCTCATGAAAAATACTGGATGAAGTATAAGCTGGAATCAAGATTGCCAGGAGAACTATCAATAACCTCAGATATGCAAATGACACCACACTTATGGCAAAAAGCAAAGAAGACCTAAAGAGCCTCTTGATGGAAGTGAAAGAGGAGAGTGAAAATGTTGACTTAAAACTCAACATTCAGAAAACTAAGATCATGGCATCTGGTCCCATCACTTCATGACAAATAGATGGGGATACAGTAGAGACATTGACAGACTATTTTTGGGGTCTCCAAAATCACTTCAGATGGTTACTGCAGGCATGAAAGTAAAAGATACTTGCTACTTGTAAGAAAATCTATGACCAACCTAGAAAGCTTATTAAAAAACAGAGAGATTGCTTTCCCTAAAAAGGTCCATCTAGTCACAGCTATGGTTTTTCCAGTAATTATAGATGGATGTGAGAGTTGGGCTATAAAGAAAGCTGAGCACCAAAGAATTGATGCTTCTGAACTATGATATTGGAGAAGACTCTTGTGAATCCCTTGGAGATCTAACAAGTCCATCCTAAATCATATCAGTCCTGAATATTCATTGGAAGGATTGACGCTGAAGTTGAAACTTCAATACTTTGGCAACATGATGGGAAGAACTGACTCATTTGAAAAAAAAAACCTGATTCTGGGAAAGATTGAAGGTGGAAGAAGAAGGGGTTGACATAGGATGAGATGATTGGATGGCATCACCGACTCAATGGGCATGAGTTTGGGTGAACTCCGAGAGATGATGATGGACAGGAAGACCTGGCATTCTGTGGTCCATGGGGTCACAAAGAGTCGGACAGGACTGAGCAACTGAGCTGAACTGAAGGCAGTAAAGAGAATAATTTTATCTTAATGAAAATTCAGAATATTCTTTAGGCTAGACATGATCATATCTTATTTTAAGTATTGTATGTAGAGATAAAATTTATCATACAATAAACTCCTTCTTGACCCAGAATTGTTAGCATTTGGTTTTTTAGCCAAGCTTTATTGACCACTCTTTCCTCTTGCTGTACTTATCAAAACTCCTTTTAGATATACGTGTATTTTAGAAAATCTTTTATAGGGAAGTTTACCCAGAGTTGTGAATTTTAATTGTTTTCATTTCATTGATTTATTTATATTTTTACTGCACCTTTCTTTACCAAGGACACACACTTTTTTGACTCCATGGTAACCTGTGTAGATAAACCTTCTTAGAAGATATGTACACTCATGTCATCCACAGGAAAATGTGATAGCCAAAATCTCCATTTGCCCTAACTGTGAGTCAGTCAGAGAGGTAACTAGAACCCTAAAACCAGTTATTCCCTTCTGACATCAATTTCTGATTCATGATAAATTCTAAAATTTCTTCCATAAAATGTCAGCAAATTAGCATAACATTTAAGAGGCATAATGCTATAGTCTTTTATCTTTTGTTGTGATAAAATACACGTAACATAAAGCCTACCATCTTAACCACCTTTAAGAGTACAGTTTAGTAGGATTAAAAACATTCATAACATTGTGCTACCACTACCACAGTGCCTCTCCAGAACTCTTCATATGGTAAAACTGAAACTATACCTATTAAAGAGTAGCTCCCCATTCTCCACTTCTATCTAGCCCCTGGCAACCATCATTCTATTTTCTATGTCTATGATTTGGACTATTTTATCTACCTGTTAAAGTGGAATTATGTAGCATTGTTTTTGAAACTGACTTATTTCACTTAGCATAATATCCTGAAATTTCATCCATGTTGCAAGATTTTATACATGTGTAGCATATGTAAGATTTTTAAGGCAAATAATATTTCATTGGATGTATATACAACATTTTGCTTAACTATTCATACATTGATGGACACTTGAGTTGATTCCACATTTTAAGTGTTGTGAATAATGATGCATTATATATGTTCAGTTAAATTCAGTTTGGTCGCTCAGTCGTGTCTGACTCGTAGTGACCTCATGGACTGCAGAACGTCAGGCCTCCCTATCCGTCAATAACTCCCAGAGTTTACTCAAGCTCACATCCATTGAGTCAGTGATGCCATCCAACAATCTTATCTTCTGTTGTCCCCTTCTCCTCCTGCCTTTAATCTTTCCCAGCATCAGGGTCTTTTCAGATGAGTCAGTTCTTCACATCAGGTGGCCAAAGTACTGGAGTTTCAGCTTCAACATCAGTCCTTCCAATGAACACCCAGGACTGATCTCCTTGCAGTCCAAGGGAGTCTCAAGAGTCTTCTCCAGCACCACAATTCAGAAGCATCAATTCTTTGGTGCTCAGCTTTCTTTATAGTCCAACTCTCATATCCATACAGGACTACTGAAACAACCATCACTTTTACTAAAGGAACATTTGTTGACAAAGTAATGTCTCTGCTTTTTTACTGTGCTGTCTAGGTTGGTCATAACTTTTCTTCCAAGGAGTAAGCGTCTTTTAATTTCACGGCTGCAGTCACCAACTGCAGTGATTTTGGACCCTCCTCCCCCCCAAAAAAATAAAGTCAGCCACTGTTTCCCCGTCTATTTACCATGAAATGCTAGGGCCAGCTGCCATGATCTCAGTTTTCTGTATGTTGAATTTAAGCCAACTTTTTCACTCTCCTCTTTCACCGCCATCAAGAGGCTCTTTAGATCTTCTTTGCTTTTTGCCATAAGTGTGGTTTCATCTGCTTATCTGAAGTTATTGATATTTCTCTAGCAATCTTAATTCCAGCTTGGGCTTCATCCAGACCAGCATTTCCCATGATGTATTCTATATGTAAGTTATATAAGCAGTGTGACAATATACAGCCCTGACATACTCCTTTTCCTATTTGGAACCAGTGTGTTATTCCATGTCCAGTTCTAACTGTTGCTTCCTGACCTGCATACAGGTTTCTCAAGAGACAGGTCAGGTGGTCTGGTATTCCCATATCTTTAAGAATTTTTCATAGTTTATTTTGATCCACACAAAGACTTTGATATCAATAAATCAGAAATAGATGTTTTTCTGAAACATTCTTGCTTTTTCAATGATCGAGCATATGCTGGCAATTTGATCTCTGGTTCCTCTTCTTTCTCTAAAACCAATTTAAACATATAGAAGTTCTTGGTTCACATACTGTTGAAGCCTGGCTTGGAGAACTTTCAGCACTACTTTACTAGCATTTGAGACGAGTACAATTGTGCAGTTGTGGGTGATATGTATCTCCTCAAGATCCTGCTTGCAATTAATTTGAAGATCTACCCATAAATTAAATAGACACAATTGAGCGACTGAACATGCACACATGTCCTTTCTTTTCAATTTGCAGATGTCCTTTAGCATTCTTGCAAGGCAGGTCTAATAGTTCCAGCATCTTTCAACTTTTGTTATCTGGGGATGTCTTAATTTCTACCTCACTTTTGAAGAAAAGCTTTGCTGGATGTAGGATTCTTGGTTAGCATTATTTTTTTCTCATAGAACTTTGAATAAATCTACCCACAGACTTTTAACCTCGAATGTTTCTGATGAGGAAACTGCTCATAATTTTATTTAGGATCTCTTGTACATGATGAGTCATTTCTCTCTTGCTACTTTCAAGATTCTGTGTCTATAAATTTTGAAAGTTTAATTACAATGTGTCTTGAAGTGAGTCTTTGAATTGCAAGCCTTCAATGGATTCCAGAGTTCCAAAATAGTTACATCAGACAGATTCTGTCAGTGCAGTTATTAAGTAGGTGGGAGACAAAGTCTTCATACTTCCTTCTCTACCATCTTCTCAGAATTTTAAAGTCTTTCTTTGTTAAATCACTATGAGAATTTGCCAAGAAGTCTACCTTTATGATATTAATATTCATTCCCAGAAGATAATTTAAAACATATCAAGGAAACAAGAACTTTCTTTTTTTGCATTAAGGTTGAATATGATTTGTAACATAACTGCTAAAGATTCTTTGAGCTAACACATTTTGTTAAATTGCTAAGAGGCCAGAAATTGCCTAGCTCATCTTTATTCCTCCCGTCATTCACATCCCTTCATCTTTGTTTTCTTTGCTAGTTGACTTGTTTAGCATTCCCCCTTCTTGCTGTGACTCTGATATTTACTGGAAGTTTTCAATTTACCTGAAGAACCTGTCCTAGGTTATCTTGGTTGCTCCTGATGGATTTTATGTCCTATTACACATATACTGGAGTATCATACTGAATGACTGGAATTTAGCTGACTAATTGCTGGGAGCTGTCAGGATGCCCCCTTGATCGGATGACAAGGTCACGAGACTAAGAAAGAAATTGCAAAGCTGACTTTTTTTTATCGGGGCATCCTGGGCTAGGCACCCCCTGGTATTTTTCTTGGGAGTTCTGTCCCTGCTCGGAACATTGGCTCATCTCAGTAGGTCAGTCCCAGTTGGAAAGAATTTGTCCTGAGATAATCCCCCCAGACCTTATCGACCAGAGGACCTGGGAAGGTGGATCGCCTTCCCTGGGGGCTAAGGAGAAATCAAAGGGACACTTAAATAGATTACTCCTCCTCCTACTCATTCCTGGGGAGTTTACCAAGAGTTCTCGGGGGTCATGGCAAGGCCACCACCAGAAAGGCTCGTACTTGGGTCACCTTTCCACCTCCCACTCTCCCGACCACTCCATGGAGGAGGCTCTCTTCCTTGAAGAAACCAGGCTGGAATGGGATTTAGGAATGCTCAAAACTGTGGCCAGCATAGTTGGAGATATTGACTGCTTTAGGATAGAGTAGACATAGGAATTCATTATAGTAGTTAAGGTTAATAGGGTTTTATTGCTAAAGCAGTGTTTCTAGACTGTCTCTTAGTCCTCTTTCCTCTTTCTAAACTGTCTTAGTCCTCTTTCCTCTTTCTAAACTGTTTCTTTGTCCTCTTTCTTCTTTCCTCGTAAGAATCAGAGTAGGTTACTAGAATAAAACAGTTTCAAGCTTTAGCCCTTCCCTCTAGCTTCTACATAGTTGTACCTGATAAGAGAAATGTAACCTTTCTACTTAGATTGATGTACTTATCATGATTGAATGAAGTATACTGAATACATTCAAATGGTAAACATACTATTGTTAAATCTAATTACATAGAAATCTGACTTCTGTAAGGGGAATGTTTCATGATAGATTAGGGAATGAGCTCAATGATAAGGTTGCTATGGAAGGTAGAAAACAAAAAGTTGTATAGAATGATAGGTGATGTAATGATGTAATGGGGATGTCTTTTGGCTATAAAACTGTAAACCAACAACAATAAACTGAGAGACTGCTCCATCACCACACATCGACTCAGCTCAGTTCTTCCGTCGAAGCCACTCATCCCTCAAGACCCCTGGACCCACTGGGACTGGACCCTGGCAACTAATGATTCAGAGACAATAATTGGCAAAGGTTTAAGTGATTCTAATGTTTCAAAATTAGAATTATATCTACATGTTGAAACTATTTCTTTTAGTTTTTCTTCAGTTCAGTTCAGTCACTCAGTTGTGTCCAACTCTTTGCAACCCCATGGACTGCTGCACACCAGTCCTCCCAGTCCATCACCAACTCCCGGAGTCTACTCAAACCCATGTCCATTGAGTCTGTGATGCCATCCAACCATCTCATCCTCTGTCATCCCCTTTTCCTCCCAATTTCAATCTTTCCAGTCATCAGGGTCTTTTCAGATAAGTCAGTTCTTCACATCAGGTGGTCAAAGTATTGGAGTTTCAGCTTCAGCATCTGTTCTTCCAATGAATATTCAGGACTGATTCCCTTTAGGATGGACTGGCTGGATCTCCTTTCTGTCCAAGGGACTCTCATGAGTCTTCTCCAACACCACAGTTCAAAAGCATCAGTTCTTCGGTGCTCAGCTTTCTTGATAGCCCAGTTCTCACGTCCATACACAACCTTAGTAATTGTTTACTCATTCATTTGCTAAAGACATTGATAAAGAAATACTATGTATAGGACACAGTTTGGAGGAGAAAAAAATTAATAATGCCTAATCCTTGCTTTTGGGTTGATAATTTGTTTCCTTCTAGTGATAGATTATGGCAGGTATTTGATGTCAACTAACATGCTATAATCAGTACTCTATGTGTGTGTGTATGTCACTTAGCAATTTCTTACTCTCATAGAGATTCCTATTAGACCTGAGAATGGATAAAACATTCTTTTGGATCAAAATAAAAGTTCTCTTTATTGGACTTGGAGAAATTATGAAAGTGGAAAGGAACTGGATGTTGCTGTAGAGATATAATTCAGTAAATTATAAATTATTTCTTCTCAAAAATTTATATTGAGTAGGGTACAGTATTCCCAGGTAGAGGCTTTTTAATAATCTGTGCTTTGAATGTATATTTACAGTGTAACATGGTGATTATAGGCTATTGGGTGATATTTCATTTATATTTCTTGCAAAACATGTCAGCATAAGCACAGAAGAAGTAAATTACAAGGAAATTTTCTTAAAATTAACCAAAATTTTAAATTATAATTCTTTTTTATCCTTCTCATCTGTATAATTTAACAAATGCCTGCTATTCAAGAAGCTTTCTCTTATGGCCAAGAAAAAGTAGAAAGGGTAAGGATTAAGTCTATGTCTTAGATATTTAAAATTACAGTACACTAGAATTGATAAAAGAGATAGATACATACACATAAATGCAATGCAAAGAAGTATGGTGGTGGTTTAATCTAAGTCATGTCCAACTCTTGCAACCCCTTGGACAGAGGAGCCTGGCAGGTGGGATTCTCCAGGCAAAAATAATGGAGTGGGTCGCCATTCCTTCTCCAGGGGATCTTCCCAACCCAGTAATCAAACCCAGGGCTCTCATATTGTAGGTGGATTCTTTACCAACCGAGTTACAAGGGTAAAGAGATGTGGTTAAAATTAAATGCCATAAATGTGGTTCAAGCGGTAATTGTTAAAATAATTCAAATGAGAATAAGATCCTTAAGTATTATCAATTTATCCAAATTCTTTATTTTATTTCCATTTATTAATTAGGATTCCCTTTCGTAACTCACTTTATTTTTCTTAACAAAATAAAAATAACAATATAAATAGATAAAGAATCTGCCTGCCATGTGGGTTCCATTCCTGGGTTGGAAAGATCCACTAGAGAAGGGTATAGGTACCCATTCAAGTATTCTGGCCTGGAGAATTCCATGGATTGTGTAGTCCATGGGGTTGCAAAGAGTCAGACAGGACTGAGTGACTTTCACTTTCACTCTCCCAGGATTTATTCAGTGCCACCTAGCGTCAAAAACAGAGGTAACTGAATATTCTAATCTGACAAGGGCTCCCTTCAAGAGGTTGGTTTATTTCTCTCTCTCTCTCTCTCTTAATAATGTTTTTAATTTGATCAAGAAAAACTTTGATTTGATATGTATACTTAAGTTTCCTCTCTTGATATTTTTCTCCACTCACGAAAACAACTTAGATTTGTATTATACAGTTCATTTGGGCTTCCTATGCATCTCAGCTGGTAAAGAATCCGCCTGCAATGCAGGAGACCTTGGTTTGATTCCTGGGTTGGAAAGATCCACTGGAGAAGGGATCGGCTACCCACTCCAGTATTCTTGGGTTTCCCTGGTGGCTCAACAGGTAAAGAATCCTACTGCATTGCAGGAGACCTGGGTTCGATCCCTGGGTTGGGAAGATCCCCTGGAGAAGGGAATGGCTACTGACTCCAGTATTCGGGCTTGGAGAATTCCATGGATTATATAGTCCATGGGGTCACAAAGACTCAAGCACAGCTGAGCAGCTTTCACAGTACAATACAACATAGAGTTAATTTATAAATTTTGAATAAGCTGTTTGTGTGTATTTTATAGGTGAGAAAAAAGGATAACTGATGTACCATGTCCTCATTAGCTTTTAAATATTTTCTTTAACCTTCTTTTGTTGAGAGAATGAAATATGTATTTTATGCTCCCTTAGTATGCCAGATGTTCAGTAGGCTTTTTGTTTTATCAGTATTCTATTCATTTTAATATGGAGAATAAAATATTAAAATTTTAGATTGAACTAATGTTCAAACTTTTAGTTTGAACTAAAACTAAAGTTTTAGCTTAAACTTTTTAAAATATAGTTACATTTTAAGCAAATGAAGTGTTTTCTCATCTCATTCTACTCTTTGAGATATAGCCAAATTATGATAATTTTATAATTAAGTGATGAATTTAGCACATAATTAGCACTGGTTTTAAATTTTCCCTATAGATTCAACAAGCAGTTCATCAAACCAATTTTTTTTTTTTCTGTACAACATTTAGGTTTGTATCAAGCAAAATAATTTCAGATATATTTAGTGTAATACTTGGGATAAATGGGGTAAAATAAGGAAAATAGCATCTATTGAACACTTACCACCTACCACAGACTTAAGTCATCAACGTATTGGTTAGAATATTTTATTTGTAAATTATAGTAAATCTTGTTGCTGTTCAGTCACCAAGTCATGTCTGACTTTGCAACTTTATGGATTGCAGCACACCAAGCTTCCTGTTCTTCAATATCTCTTGGAGATTGCTCAAACTTATGGCCATTGGGTCAGCTTCAGCATTAATTCTTCCAATGAATATTTAGGGTTGAGTTCCTTTAGGATTGACTGCTTTGATCTCCTTGCTGTCCAAGGGACTCTCAAGAGTTTTCTCCAGAATTCAAAAGCATTAATTCTTTAGCACTCAGCCTTCTTTATGGTCCAACTCTCATACCCATATATGATCACTGGAAAAACCATAGCTTTGACTAGATGGACTTTTGTTGGCAAAGTGATGTCTCTGCTTTTTAATATGCTGTCTAGTTTTGTCATAGCCTTCTTTCCAAGGAGCAAGTATCTTTTGATTTCATGGCTGAAGTCACCATCCTCAGTGACTTTGGAGCCCAAGAAAATAAAATCTGTCACTGTTTCCATTTTTTCCCCATCTCTTTGTCATGAAGTGATAGGACTGGATACAATGGTCTTAGTCTTTTGAATGTTGATTTTCAAGTCAACTTTTTCACTCTCCTCTTTCATCCTCATCAAGAGGGTAGTTCCTTTTCACTTTAGTTCTTCTTCACTTTCTGCCATTAGGATGATATCATATGTATATCTTGGTTTGTTTATATTTCTCCCAACAATCTTGATTCCAACTTGTGATTCATACAGCTTGGCATTTTGCATAATGTATTCATCATATAAGTTAAATAATCAGGGTGGCAATATACATATTGCCATTGACATATTCCTTTCCCACTTTTGAAGAGCAATTCTTAAATTATATTTAAATTAAAGGAAAACATAGTATTTCCTTAACAAAAAGCCCAGAGTTAGTGTGGTTCCAGCAATGGTTAATCAGATGATCAGTGATTAATAAGTAAAATCCCAGCATCTTTCTGCCATTCTCAGATTGATTTTATCTATAAGCTTTTAGCAAATTGGCTGTCATATTCCCTGGCAATATATCCAGACATTAAAACATGTCAGGAAAGAGAATATGAGTTTTAAAGATTCGCTTTAAAGGGGCAAGAAATTCTTCCCATATCTCCAATGCTGATTGCCCATCATATTAACTGCCTAGAATTGAATCATACACTAAGGTCTTGACCAGTCACTGGCAAGCAAAGTGGGAATAGCATGATTGGATTATAGTAACTAAGAACTACCCTTAATACTGGAAAAAGGAGTCACTCCCCCAAAGAATATTGCTTTCTGGACAAGTGTGGCTGTCTTTATAGCACTGGACTTTGGTGAAAGGAAGAAAAATATGTAAAGGATGGATGTATTATCATATCGCAGATATGTGCTATAGAAATTTACAGTGCCATGAATTACTTCATCCAGTCTTCCTCAGAGCTCTAAAATGTATTTTGCTTACAAAATAGAAGCTGAGATCTGGAGAGATATAACTTTCCCTAGATAATAAAGACACAAAGTTATTGACCAGGATGGGAAATTTTATCCAAAACAAAAGCTTGCATTCTTTCCACCAAACCATGAGGTGTTAATTCAGAGATACCAAATAATCTAAAAGTATGCTAAAATAATTATAATTTCCTCAAATATTACAATGATAGAAAATCATTTATGAGCTAATCCTAGGTAAAATTGAAAATTTTAGTTTTTCTTCTTTTTTTTTTCTAGGTAATTTTTTCTAAAATCATTTACCAATTAAATCCCCTTGAGAAGAAATTTTTTATTCTATGCCAAATCCCCAAACTAGCAGACAACCCTACATTTTTTGGATTCAGTTTGCATTCAGAATGTTTATAGGAGAAACAAATATTAACATCTTTTAAGTTGTGTCAGCAAAAGAATCAAAGATTGATAAAGATAAAACTTTGTATCTACTCACTGATGATTTAAGAGTGCTTCAGGGATGAGAGGATTAATATCACACCACAGTCAAAATAATTAAAGCTGGAAAATAATCAAGGATCAAGCTTGCTGAGTCTTTCAAATTGAAAAAGACCTGCCAAGACTGATATTTTTTATTTTGGAAGTTTTAAAATGTTGATCTAATAATAAATGAAAGCAGGATGCAAAGACTAATGATGAAAGTAGTTTAAAAAGGTTATCTTCTACTGTAAACTTCACACTCCAGGAAATTATAAGAAATATAATATGAAATCATGTCTTTGCTAAGACATTAAATCAAACCTACGCCTAAAAATTGTGTGCTAGTTAGAACAGACTGAGGTGGAAAATTTTCATGTTTATTATTTTAAAAATAAACAGAGACTGGGATGTGTGTGTATGTGTATGTGAGTATGTTAAATAGAGAAAACAATTTGAGTCTTCTAAACCCTTGACATTCAAACTACAACTTCAAACCTTAAATTAAATGTTTTTTTTTTTTTAATCTTCCTTTACTTCTTTTCCTAAAATCTCTGAATACAGGGCAATTGTTGTTGTCATTCAGCTGCTCAGTTGTGTCAAACTCTTTGCAGTCCCATGGACTGCAGAACACCAGGCTTCCCTGTCCTTCACTATGTTCTAAAGTTTGCTCATGGCCAATGAATTGTTTCACATGGCCAGTGAATTGGTGATGCCATCCAACCGTCTCATTCTCTGTTGTCCCCTTCTCTCCCACCTTCAATCTTTCTCAGCATCAGCATCTTTTCCAATGAGTCAGTTCTTCACATCAGGTGGCCACCATATTGGAGCGTCAGCATCATTCCTTCCAAAGAATATTCAGTGTTGGTTTCCTTTTGGATTGACTGGCTTAATATCCTTGCAATCAATAGGAAATAAAATAGAGAAGAAAAGGAAAAACAGGTCACATTCATCTTTTTTTCATTACAGGTTTCTAAGCTTAGTTAAGAGAGAAGAGTGAATGTTTAAGCCTCATAGAAAGTTAGAACTTGTTGATATTATCCTATATAATTTCATGCCTAAAAAAGAGAATTTGTTAATTATGTAAAGTGAATTTAAATGTTATTTGGTTTAGTAGAAATGGCATTAGGGAGAGAAAACTAAAATAACCACTATCTTAGGAAAAACAATGCTATGCTATGATTTTATCTTAGAGCATTTGACAAAAGGTTTATAGGTACAATGTCTGGCCTTTAATGAAGGAAGTTGGTTAAATGATGAAAAGATATTCTTAAAGTCAAAGCAGGGCTTTAATTTGTGTGGGCCCAATCGAAGGTTGTTTTTCATGTTTACAGGCCAATTTGGCAGATAAACACTAATTCCTAATAAAGTTTGATGTTAGAGACGGTCTATGGTAGAATAAACATGGTAGCAAACTTTAAATGTTGACACAAAATTTTTATGTAACTTCAATCAATTTTAGCTTGTTATCCTCCCCCCATATACCTTTTCCTTTTCATCCTCTTTCTCTTTTTTTCCTCCTTCTCTTGCTACTTCTTTGTTATTCTGGGAGTAAAAGACCTAAGTTCTGAATCCATAAGTTTAAAGAAAGCAAGGTTACTTTAGATTATTCAAAGATCTAGTCATTAATGCCACTTATTAATTATAACTTAAAAGACAAGCCTCAAAATCTTAAAGAGCAGATTCATATTTTTTTTTTTCTGTTACAATTTTATGTCATCCAGTTTCATATCATGTCTGGAGGGACATTTTTTTAGATTGTGATTTGAACAAAATTTCTTGTGTTTGCTAGAAATTTTCAATTAGCCTCTCAAAAATATTATAATGAACAGTCAGGTATATCTTGTACACAAATAAACCTAATGTCATTCATTAAAAAAAAAAAAAATTAGCATGTTCCTGTCCTGCAAACCTCTGTGCTACCTGACTGACCAACCTCATCAGAACATCCTGTACCTATCTTTGATCGGGCTGCAACTACACTGGGTATCTATCAGTTCCTTCATCATGAAAAACTCATCCTCGTCTGAGAACTTCTGCACATGTTCTTCTATCCACCAAGAACACTTTCCACATTCCTGAAACATACTCTAGAAACACTCAATGCTTTGCATTAATAGAACATGTCACAGTTTGTAATTGTATTTGGCTTAAGTCTGTCTTATTATATAAGACTAAATTTATTTGATCACAAAGAAAAAATATGAATCTACTATCTATGAATATGTCTACATATATATATATATATACACACACACACACATACACACACACACACACACACACACACACACACACACATATATATATATATGTATTTCTACAGGCACTGAAATTCTGACTTTTTTAAACTTCTGAGGCCTAAACAAGTGTACTTTTTTTACAAAGATAAGCAAAATGTATATGTAAATAAAATATCTAATGTTTTCTTCTCTCATCCCGATAAATTAAATATCCTCTTAGCAAACTCACACTTGGGAGGACTCTGCATTCATTATTAGCAAATTCATTTCTGCTTACCTACTACTATATTCTCAGTACCTCTATATAAAGTAGGAATTTAGTAATGATTATTGATTGAATGCTTGCATAAATAAATAATGACTTTATGCCAAAGCATAGCAATAAGAAGGAAAATGTCTAAGAATAAGAAGGAAGAATGTCTAAAGTTATGTGTTTGTTTCTTGATTTTAATGTTTCTATCAACTAATTTTGTGCTTTTGTGGAGTAGGTCCACATTTTTGATCTGTGAACTGGAGATATCAGTAATAGAATTCTATACTTGTGAAGATATAAAGACACCAAATATCTAATTTCCTTCACAAAATCTTTTGTAATTAAGACAACATTTGTCTTCTGTTTTATAAATTGGATTCTTCATCAAATAAATTTCTCTGAAAACCAATAGTAAACAAATCTCTGAAGAACAAAGTAAAGAAACTAAGGCCGGGTTAATCTAGGCTGAATCTTTTATTTTGAAAATAATATATAAAAAATTTTATCTTTAGAGCATTACTAGAAACAGAAAAATTGAGTGGAAAGAACAAAGTTCACATATATTTCCTGTCACCTCACAGGCTTGACTGTCCTACTTATATCCATTATCACAATCCATCATCACAATGAACATACCATTATCACTCAAATGCTAAAGTTTGCTACAGTTCACTCTTAATGATGTATATGCTATGAGTACGGATATATGGCATGTAATCATCATTACAGTATTATACAAAATAGTTTCATGCCCTAAAAATCCTTCATGTGCTACCTATTCATTCCTTCTTCCACCCAACCCTTGGCAACCACTGATCTGTTACTTATTCCATAGTTTGCCTTTTCCAGAATTTCATATACATGGACACAGTATATAGCCTTTCTGGACTGTCTTTTTCACATAATAATATGTGTTTAATGTTCTTCTCATGGCTTGAGAGCTTGTTTCCTTTTAGCTCTGAATAATATTTTTTTTTCTGAATGTACCATGGTTTCTTTATTTATCTGTGGAGGACATCTTGGTTAATACCAAGTTTGGGCAATTATGAATAAAGAGGCTCTAAACATCCATGTGCAGGTTTTTATGTGGACATAAGTTTTCACTCCTTTGGATAAATATCAAGAAGCATGACTGCTGGGTTGTATGATGAAAATAAGCTTAGTTTTGATACAAAGCTCCTAATTATCATCTGAAGAGGCTGTGCCATTTTGCATTCCCATCAGCAATGAATGAGACCTCTTGTTGCACCACATCTGTGCCAGAATTGGTGTTGTTGGAGATTTGGACTTTAGAAATGTACAGATTGTCCCTAACTTACAATGGCTTGATTTAAAATTTTTCAAACTTATGATGGTACAAAAGTGATACACATTCACTGGAAATTATTCCTTGAATTTTGATCTTTTTCTGGACTGGTGATAAGTGATATGATACCTTTTCACAATGCTTAACAGTGTCAGGGAGCTGCTCCTCCCAGTCATCCACAGGAGTACCAGTTAAACAACCAATACATTTAAACTTTTTACCCATACAATCATTCTGTTTCACTTATAGTATTCATTTAATTATGATATATTCAACAATTTAATATAAAATAGACTCTGTATTGTGGAAAAGGAAATGGCAACCCACTCCAGTCTTCTTGCCTAGAAAATCCTGTGGACAGAGGAGCCTGGTGGGCTGCTGTCCATAGGGTCACATAGAGTCAGAGAAGACTGAACCGACATAGTATGCATGCATATGTTGGAGAACAAAATGGTAACCCACTCCAATATTCTTGCCTGGAGAATTCCAGGGATGGAGGAGCCTGGTGGGCTGCCATCTATGGGGTCGCACAGAGTTGGACACGACTGAAGTGGTTTAGCAGCAGCAGACTCTGTATTAGATTATTTGAGTGGCTCAGTGATAAAGAATCTTCCTGCCAGTGCAGGAAATGTGGGCTCTATCCCTGGGTTGGGAGATCCCCTGGAGGAGGAAATGGCAACCCACTCCAGTATTCTTTCTGGAAAACCCCATGACAGAGGATCCTAGAGGGCTCTCTATGTATTCTATGTAACCATGGTGTTACATAGAATCAGACACAATTTAGTGACTAAACAACACAGCAGCAAGCTAATATCAGGGTTGTGAGCATGTTTTAGTTAGGCTTGACTAAACTATGATTTTGAGTAGCCTAGGTGTATACATATATATATATATATATTTACTTAATGCATTTTAATTTTACGATCGGTTTACTGGGATGCAATCCCACAGTAAATCATGAAAGATCTGTGACAATATCTCATTTTTTGTTATTTTTATTTTTCAGTGAAGTGTAATTGATTCACATTGTTTCAGGCATACAGCAAAGAGATGCAGATACACACATACACAAATATATATATATATATATATATATATATATACTTTTTCAGATTTGTTTCCATTATTGATTGTCACAAGACATTGAATACAGTCCCCTGTGCTTTACAGTCGGTCTTGTCATTTACCTATTTTATATATATTAGTGTGTATCTTTTAATCCCAAATTCCAAATTCATTTCTCCTTTAGTAACCATAAGTTTTTCTTCTATGTCTGAGTCCGTTTTGTAAATAAGTCAATTTGTATCAATTTTTAGACTTTGCACATAAATAATATCATATGATATTTGCCTTTCTCTGTCTGACTTACTTCACCTAGTACGAAAATCTTAGGTTCATTCATGTTGCTACAAATGACATTATTTCATTTTTTTAATAACTGAGTAGTATTCCATTGTATACATGTACCATTTCTTCTGTATATATTTATCAGTCAATGGACATTTAAGTTGCTTCCATGTCTAAGCTATTTTAATATGAATAACACTGCTATGAACATTGAAGCACATGTATCTTTGGGAATTAGTGCCTTCTACAGATATATGCCCAGGGATGGGATTCCTGGATCATATGGTAACTCAATATTTAGTGTTTTAAGAAACTTCCATTCTGTTTTTTGTAGTAGCTACACCAATTTTTCATTCCTACCAACAGTGTAGGAGGGTTACCTTTTCTCCATACTCCCTTCAGCATTTATTGTCCATAGGTGTTTTGAGGATGGCCATTCTTACTGGTGTGCAGTGATATCTCATTGTAGTTTTGATTTGTATTTCTCTAATAATTAGCAATATTGACCATCTTTATGTTCCTCTTGGCCATCTACATGTCTTCTTTGAAGAAAGATCTGTTTGGGATTTCTGTCCATTTATTGATTGGGTTGTTTCTGTCTTTTTTTTTTTTTTTTCTCTTTTTATTGAGCTTCATAAGCTCTTTGTAAATTTTGGAGATTGTAGGTCACATTGTTTGCAAATGTTTTCTACCATTCTGTGGGTTGTCCTTTTGTTTAGTTTATGATTTTCTTTGCTGTGCAGAAGCTTTTGAGTGTGATTAGGTCTCATTTGTTTCTTTTATTTCCATTAGTCTAGGAACTGGATTGAAAAAAATTATTCCTGCAATTCATGTCCAAGAGTGTCCTATTCTTAGATACTTTATTCTTTTTGGTGGTAAATGTTAAATGAGATTGTTTCCTTAATTTTTCTTTCTGCTATTTGTTGTTAGTGTGTAGAAATGTAACAGACTTCTGTATATTAATTTTGTATCCTGCAAATTTACCAAGTTCATTGATGAGTTTTACTGGTTTTTTGGCGGTACCTTTAGGATTTTTTTTTTAATGTAAAGTATTATGTTATCTGCAAACAGTGACAGTTTTAGTTCTTTTTCAGTTTGGATCTATTTTATTTTTCTTCTCTCAATGTTGTGTCTAGGACTTCCAAAACTATGTTTAAAAAAGTGGTAAGAGTGGACATCTTTGTCTTCTTTTTTATTTTACAGGGAATGATTTCAGCAGTTTAACAGTGGGTATGGTGTTACCGGTGGGTTTATCATATATGACCTTCATTATGTTGAGGTGGTTTCCTTCAATCCCCACTTTCTGGAGAGTTTTTGTCATACAGGGATGATGAATTTTATCAAAAGGTTTTCTATATCTGTTGAGATGATCATATGTTTTATTCTTCAGTTGTTAAGGTGGTATATCACATTGGTTGATTTGTGGATATTGAAAAATTCCTACATCCCTGAGATAAATGCCACTTTATCATGATGTATGAGACTTCTCATTTATTAATTGAGTCATTTTGCATTTTTTAAAATTTTCTTTACTTTATTGTGTTGGTTTTACCATACATTGACATGAATCCGCCATGGGTATACATATGTTCCCCGTCCAGAACCCCCCTCCCTCCTCCCTCCCAATTCCTTCCCCCTGGGTCATCTTGGTGCAACAGCCCCAAGCATCAACCCTGGGCTGGCAATTGATTTCACATATGATAATTAACATGTTTCAATGCCATTCTCCCATATCATCCCACCCTTACCCTCTTCCACAGAATCCATGAGACTGTTCTATACAACTGCGTTTCTTTTGCTGTCTCTCATGCAGGGTTCTCGTTACCATCTTTCTAAATTCCATATATATGCGTTAGTATACTGTATTGTTGTTTTTCCTTCTGGCTTACTTCATTCTGGATAATAGGCTCCAGTTCTGTCTAACCCTAACCTTATCTTTGACAAAGGAGGCAAGAATATACAATGGAGAAAAGACAATCTCTTTAACAAGTGGTGCTGGGAAAACTGGACAGCCACTTGTAAAAGAATGAAACTAGAACACTTTCTAACACCATACACAAAAATAAACTCAAAATGGATCAAAGATCTAATCATAAGACCAGAAACTATAAAACTCCTAGAGGATAACATAGGCAAAACACTCTCCAACATAAACCAAAGCAGGATCCTCTATGATCCACCTCCCAGAATCTCAGAAATAAAAGCACAAATAAACAAATGGGACCTAATTAAAATTAAAAGCTTCTGCACAATAAAGGAAACTATAAGCAAGGTGAAAAGTCAGCCTTCAGAATGGGAGAAAATAATAGCCAATGAAGCAACGGACCAACAATTAATCTCAAAAATATACAAGCAACTCCTGCAGCTCCATTCATTTTGCATTTTTTTAAAGATTTTTTCATTTATCTTTATCAGTGATTTTGGTCTGTAATTTTATTTTTTGTGGCATATTTCTTTGACTTGTATCAGGGTGATGATGGCCTCAAAGAGTGAGTTTGGGAGTGCTTCTTCCCTCTGCAATATTTTGAAAGAGTTTCAGAAGAATAGTTGTTAATTGTTCTCTAAATATTTGATAGAATTCATCTGTGAAGCCATCTGGTCCTAGACTTCTGTTTGTTGAGAGTTTTTTAATCTTACTTTCAATTTCGATACTTATGACTGTTTTGTTCATATTTTCAGTTTCTTTTTGGTTCAGTTTTCAGAGATTGTACCTTTCTAAGAATTTATTTATCTTTTGTAGATGGTCCATTTTATTGATATACATTTGCATACAGTAGTCTCTTAAGTATCTGTGCTCAGTTGCTCACTTGTGAGCAATTGTGCTCAGCTTCTCAGTTGCTCAACTCTTTGTGACCCCATGGCCATTAGTCAGGCTCCTCCATCCATGGAACTTTCCAAGCAACAATACTGGAGTGGGTTGCCATTTCCTACTCCGGGGGATCTTCTCAACCTGCATCAAACTTGCAGATCAAACTTACATCTCTTGCATCTTTTGTACTGGCAGGCAGATTATTTACCACTGTACCAGCTGGGAAATCTTTGTATTTCTGTGGCATCTATTGTAATTTATCATTTTACATTTCTAATTTTATTGATTTGAGATTGTTCCATTTTTCTTTTTCCTTGATGAGCCTGGCTAAAGGTTTATCAATTTTGTTTCTCTGCTCAAAGAGTTAGCTTTTAATTGCCTTTCTCATTGGTATTGTTTTCTTTGTGTCTCTTTTATCGATTTCTGCTCTGACTTTCATGATTTCTTTCCTTATATTAACTTTGGATTCTGTTTGTTCTGCTTTATGGACTTTCATTAGGTATAAGTTTAGTTTGTTCATTTGAGATTTTTCTTGTTCCCTGATATAGGATTGTATTTCTGTAAACTTCCCTCTTAGAACTGTTTTTGTCATGTCTCATAGGTATTGGACTATAGTGCTGTCATTGCCATTTGTCTCTAGGTAGTTTCTGATTTCCACTTTGATTTCTTTAGTGATACATTGATTTTTTAGTAGCATAATGTTTAGCATTCATGTGGTTGTGTTTTTACATTTTGTGTGTGTAACTGATTTGCAATCTCATAGTGTTGTGTTCACAAAAGATGCTTAATGTGATCTCAGTTTTTTTTAAAAAAAAAACTTACTAAGGCTTGCTTTGTGGCCCTGTAAGTGATCAGTTCTGGAGAATGTCATATGTGAACTTGACTAGAATGTGTTCAGTTCAGTTCAGCTGCTCAGTTGTGTCTGACTCTTTGCGACCCCATAAATTGCGGCACACCAGGCCTCCCTGTCCATCACCAACACCCGGAGTCGATCCAAACCTATGTCCATTGAGTCAGTGATAGCATTCAGCCACCTCATCCTCTGTTGTCCCCTTCTCCTGCCCCCAATCCTTCACAGCATTAGGGTCTTTTCGAATGAGTCACCTCTTCACATGAGGTGGCCAAAGTACTGGGGTTTCAGCTTCAACATCAGTCCTTCCAATGAACACCCAGGACTGATCTCCTTTAGGATGGACTGATTGGATCTCCTTCAAGTCCAAGTGTCTCTCAAGAGTCTTCTCCAGCACCACAGTTCAAAAGCATCAATTCTTTGGTGCTCAGCTTTCTTCACCGTCCAACTCTCATATCGATACATGACTACTGGAAAAACCATATCCTTGACTAGATGGACCTTTGTTGGCAAAGTAATGTCTCTGCTTTTAAATATGCTATCCCGGTTGGCCATAACTTTCCTTCCAAGGAGTAAGTGTCTTTTAATTTCATGGCTGCAATCACCATTTGCAGTGATTTCAGAGCCCCTAAAAATAAAGTTTGACACTGTTTCCACTGTTTCTCCATCTATTTCCCATGAAGTGATGGGGCCAGATGTCGTGATCTTAGTTTCCTGAACGTTGAGCTTTAAGCCAACTTTTTCACTCTCCTCTTTCACTTTCATCAAGAGGCTTTTTAGTTCCTCTCCACTTTCTGCCATAAGGGTGGCATCATGTGTGTATCTGAGGTTATTGATATTTCTCCCAGCAATCTTGATTCCAGCTTGTGCTTCTTCCAGCCCAGCGTTTTTCATGATGTACTCTTGATATAAGTTAAATAAGCAGGATGACAATGTACAGCCTTGAAATACTCCTTTTCCTATTTGGAACCAGTCTGTTGTTCCATGACCAGTTTTAACTGTTGCTTACTGACCTGCATACAGGTTTTTCCTGTTGCTATTGGAAGGGATGTTTTATAAATATTTAGTCCATCATAAAGATCAGAGTTCAAATTAAATAGACACTAAAAATCAAATAATAAATAGAAATGATTAGTGAAACTGAAAGCTGGTTCTTCGAAAAGATTAAAAAAATATCAGCCTTTATCTAGAATCATTAAGAAAAGAGGGGGAGGGTCCAAATTATTAAAGTTAGAAATGGAAAGGAAAAGTTACAAGGAGCACCACAGAAATACTAAGGGTCTTAAGAGACTACTACAAACAACTGTGCCAATAAAGCAGATAACCTAGAAGAAATCAACAAATTCTTAGGAAGGCACAATCTCCCAAGACTGAACCATGAAGAAATAGAAAACACAAATAGATCAAGTATCAGTAATGAATCAGTAACCTTAAAACTCCCAACAAACAATAGTTCAGGACAAGATAGCTTCACAGGTCAATTTTACCAAACATACGGAAAACTGAACTCTTTCTATGAATTCAGCATCACCCTGATATCAAAATAAGACAAAGATATCACAGAAAAAAAGATTGTAGGCCAATATCTGATGAACATGCATTCAAAAAATTTCAACAAAATATTATCATACCAAATCCAATAATATATTAAAATGATCATACACAATGATCAAGTGGGATTTATCCCAGGGGTGTAAGATTTTTTCAATGCCTATACTAAATCAGTGTGATGCACCACAGCTGTGGTACATATACACAATGGAATATTACTCAACCATTAAAAAGAATACATTGAGTCAGTTCTAATGAGGTGGATGAAACTGGAGCTTATTATACAGAATGAAGTAAGCCAGAAGGAAAAACCAAAATACAGTATACTAACGTATATATATGGAATTTAGAAAAATGGTAAGGATAACCCTGTATGCGAGACACCAAAATAGATGCAGATGTTTAGAACAGTCTTTTGGGCTCTGTGGGAGAGGGTGAGGGTGGGATGATATGGGAGAATGGCATTGAAACATGTAAATTATCATATGTGAAATGAATTGCCAGCCCAGGTTTGATGCATGATACAGGGTGCTCAGGGCTGGTGCACTGGGATGACCCAGAAGGATGGAATTGGGAGGAAGGTGGAGGGGGGTCCTGGAAGGGGAACACATGTATACCCATGGAGGATTCATGTCAATGTATGGCAAACCAACACAATAATGTAAAGAAAAAAGTCTTTTTTGAATTTGTTACAATAAAAAAAAATCATACAATCACCTAAATAGATGTAGAAAAAAGCTTTGGACAAAATTCAACACCCATTTATAAAAATAGCTCTCCGGAAAGTGGGCATTGAGAAACATACCACAACATAATAAAAGCCATATTTAACAAATTCATAGCTAATGCCATCCTCAATGGTGAAGAGCCAAAAACATTTCCTCTAAGGTAGGAACAAGAGAAATATGTCCACTCTTGCCACTTTTATTCAGCACAGTATCAAATTCCTAATCACAGCAAAAGACAAGAAGAGAAATCACAGGAAACCCAACTCAAAAAGGAAGACAGAAAAATTATTATTTACAGATGACATGGTCACATACAAAGAAAATCCTAAAGAAATTACCCAGAAAAATGCACTGTATTCTTGGATTGGAAGAATCATTGTTGTAGAAATGACTATATTATCCAGAGCAATCTACAGATTAAATGCAATGTCTGTCAAATTAACAATGTTATTTTTCACAGAACTTGAAGAAATACTTTTAAAATTTATATGGAAACACTAAAGATGAGAAATAACAAAATAAAATTTTGAGAAGGCAGAATAGAGCTGATGGAATCATTCTCCCTGACTTCAGACTACATGAGAAAACTACATCATCAAAACAGTAGTATACTGGCTCAAAAACAGACACATAGATCAATAGAACAGAAATAAATCCATGTACCTGTGGTCAATTAATTTATGACAAAGGAGGTGAGAATATGCAATAGATAAAAGACAGTATCTTCAATACCTGGTGCTGGAAGAACTGGGCAGCTGTATGTAAAAGAGTGAAGCTGGAATATTCCCTAAAACCATATACAAGAATAAGCTCAAAATGGATTAAAGACCTAAATAGAAGACCAGAAACTATAGAATTCATAGACGAAAACAGAAAACTGTGTGACATAAATTGTAGCAATATTTTTTGATCTGTCTCTTAAACAAAGGAAATAAAAACAAAAATAAATGGGACCCAATTAATTTAAAAGCTATTTTGCATAGCAAAGTAAACCATTGACAAATTAATAAAGACAATCTACTGAATGGGATAGAAATATTGGAAAACAAAGTGACCAATAAGTATTTAATATCTAAAATATAAACAGTTCATACAACTCAACTTTAAAAGTTAAAAAAAAAATGGCCATATGACCTTATTAGACATTTTTCCAAAGAGGACATGCAGATGGCCTACAGGCACATGAAAAGATGCTCAACATTGCTAACCATCAGGAAAATGCAAATCAAAACCACAATGAGATAGCACCTCACACTTGCTGGAATGGCCATTATCAAAACGAATACAAATAACAAATGGTGAGGATGTGGAGAAAAGAAACTTTGGGCATTCTTGGTGGACATGTAAATTGGTGCAGACACTGTGGAAAACTTTATAAACGTTTTCACACACACATACACAAAAACAAACTAAAAAATATACTACCATGTGACTCAGCAATTCCACTCATACATACATTATTTTGAAAAGATATGTGCACCCCACTGTTCATAAAGGCATTATTTACACTTGCCAAGATATGAAGCAGCCTAAGTGTCCATCAACCAATGAATGCATAAAAATGTGGTATATACATGAAATTGAATACTATTCAGCAGTAAAAAACAAAATTTTGCCATTTACAATATGGATGGACTTGTAGATTATTATGCCATGTGAAGTAAAGTCAGATGGAGAAAAGCAAATACTGAATATCACTTACATGTCAAATCTAATAATACAAGTTAGTGAATATAACAAAAAAGAGACTTGCAAATATAAAGAACAAGCTAGTGGTTACCAGTGGTGAAAGCAAAGATAGGACAGCAATATAGGCATAGGGGATTAAAAGGAGCAAACTCTCATGTATAAAATGAGCTATATTAAACAACATAGGGAATATAGCAAACGTTTTATAATTACTATAAATGGAGTATAACCTTTAAATATTGTGTACAACACTGTATACCTGTAAGTTACATAATATTGATTGTGCATCATATATACTTCAAAATGAAAAATAAAGCAATTTTTTAAAATGTTAATATATGAAATTTTTTTATTCATTTAATACTTTTGTCAGAACAAATTTTAGTATACTCATAAACCTTTGAGATCAACTTACCTAGTAATTTTTTAGTCTATCTATTAGCTACAAAATTGAAATGTTCTAATATCTGGCTTATATAAAGTAATGAGAGAATCCTTATTTTTTTAGGTGACATTGATTATACAAAAATACAACTGAAGTCAGCTAAACATCTACTCAATATTCTTCTCCAGCCAATACATCTGTGATCCACACGTTCTCCTTAGGCAGATATGCCTGGTCACAAATGTGATGTTAGTAACCTCTCTGACTGTGAGTTAAATAGCATTGGGCCTCTTTGTTTGCTTATTTTTTATATTGGGACATTCAAAGGGCACAAATTTTGATTTTTAACCAGATCTAAGGAGTCAAAAGAGGTACCACATAGTCTAAGACTTGGTCCTCGAATTGTATTCTGTCTCACTATACCTATGGCTTGTATACTGGAGACAGATGCAGTCCTAAACAATTATGCTATTACATCATTAATTGATCTTTCCTAAAATTCAGTCAAAGAATGATGAATTATTACACATGTGTGACTGTGTAAGTTAGTTGTTAGCAGCTTAATCATTCTATCATAGTAACAGCATGCAGCTATCTATGATTTCTCATATCTTCTAAACAAATAAAACACACTAAAACTAAATAAAATTTGTTTTTCCTGTTTCCCTTCTTTCAATGGCAGATATTATCCCAGACATTGTTTTGAGATCTTTAACAAATAACAACTCCATATAATTCTCAAAGCCATCCTGCAAGATAAGTACTACTATTCCCATTTCACAAATAATGAAAGTGAAGTACAGAGAAGTATATATGTCTAATTTGTATAGCTAGTAAGATGTGGAGTTAATACTTGATCTTGGGCCGCTTACTCCATAGTTTGCCTTTAAAAAAAAAAAAGAGTCTGAGCTTGCCTACATGCTATAACATTTCTGCTCTCCTCCCCACCAAAATACATTTACTGTTTCAGAGCCAGCTTTGACAATAGGGTCAAACATTGTCTAATGTGATATGAGCAACAGTGATATGTCAACATTGATATAGTTTGTTAGACAAGAAGAGTGAGTTCTGAAGATCTGATGTGCATTGTCCCTCTAGTCATCAATAATGTATTGTACACTTGAATGCGTTAAGATAATAGACCTCATGTTAAGTGTTTGTATCCTAATCAAATAACATCTTTTAAAAAAAGTGTTACATGCAATTTTTAGGTCCTGCCTTTCAAGATCAGTGGAGGAGCCTTGATTTGTTTGCTGCTTTCTGAGTGCTGCAATTAATGGTGAGATTTCGGATATTCATAGTGGATAATGAAATAGATGCCACACGTTGAAGAAGGAAAAGGCTACCTAGGTTTTAAGTGAAAGAGATATAATTGTGTCACATCTAAGGTGGTGTTTTATTGAAACTGAGCTGAAAAATGAAGGAAAAGTTTTTATGAAGAACATGTACACTGATACACATTTTACTTCATCACAGTCACAAAAGTATAGCATCAAGTTTATATTGCTTCCTTTGCAATTCTGCTTCCCCATATAAAAGATTCAGCTTCAACATATCTAGGAAAAACCCTACCCAATGAGCCCTGTGTGTAGATAATCTTTCCTTGGCTTTTGTAGCTTTAAGCAAATCCTTTAAATACATTTCTTCTTGTCATTGAGAATTATTCTAAGTAATGTGTCCAAAATCTCTCAGTGTTTGTACTCTGTTCTATTGTGGGTTCTTTTAAATTACTTAGAAGCGTTGTGCATTAAACTTATTTCCTCTGACATTGAATCACTTTCATAGAATAAAAATTAGGTACTCACAGTTCTAATGAGGTGGATGAAACTGGAGCCTATTATACAGAGTGGAATAAGTCAGAAAGAGAAACACCAATATAATATATTAATGCATATATATGGAATTTAGAAAGATAGTAATGACAACCCTATATGCAAGATAGTAAAAGAGACACAGATGTAAAGAACAGACTTTTGGACTATGTGGAAGGTGAGGGTGGGACGACATGAAAGAATAGCATTGAAATGTGTATATTACCATTAAGTAAAATAGATGACCAGTGCAAGTTCAACAGGTGCTCTGGGACCACCCAGAGGAATGAGGTGGGAGTTCAGGATGAGGACAAGTGTATACCCACGGCTGATTCATGTAGATGTATGGCAAAACCATCACAATATTGTAAAGTAATTAGCCTCCAGTTAAAATAAATAATTAAAAAAATTAGTGACTCAGTTTTCAACTCTTCTTTATTATGGTTTCATCTCCACTTTTAGCAGAAATTTCTCTGAAGGTGGTGGCCTTTGAATGATATCAGAGTAACAAGTCTAAAAGTGACTCAGACTTCCTCCTCTCTTCTACATTTTTAGAGCATGTTCTTTATTTCCACTTGGATCTAGATAAGTTTATCTGCTCAGTTCAGCATCATACCCAGAAGTGTCATAATTATATGTCACTGATATTATTTAATTTGTAATTGTTATTTTAAAGATGTACTTATTCTTTTTTTTTCCAGTGTACAAGAGTTTATTTAATTGATATCTGAATTTAGTTCTATCATGTGGGGCCCACATTACAAGTTCCATCTGGGTCCATTACAACTCTAACCAAAAAAAAAAAAAAATTAAAAAATCCACAACTTTTTCCATGTCATTAAATATATTCATATATAATAACCATAATATATTAGTAAGCATTGAAAAGGAACACTGACCCAAACAATATGTCATGGTCACAACTAAACATTTACAATTCTGAGTGAGCAGAACTCTGGAACTCAGGGGGGAGTTGGGGGGCCGGTGCACAGGGGAGGGGAGCCACATCCAGTACTTATTCTTAAAATAGTTTCATATCAATAGCAGACAGAAAATGTATTTATTTATGTTTAAGTCATTACATCTTGTTATTCTAGAATAAGCATAGTAAAACACGCAAGACTATTAGCAAGACAGAGGTCTTAAATTTCTTTTAAATTGTAAAAAAAAAATGTTTATTAGGTTTCTATTAACTGGAAATTTCACAAAAAGTTTGGCAGAGTTTTAGTATCCTGAAATAAGTAAAGATGTTTCTATACCACTATGTGTGATTTGAAAATTTTTCTCCAAATCTAGGAAAAATGCTCAAAATAATTAAATTTGAGCATTTTGCCTTCAAAATTGCAAGGTTTTAATGGTTTTTAGTGTCATTTTAAGAGCAAAAATTGTGCTTATTTACTTCAACATAATGTCAAATACAATTATCTTCCAATTATAAATGTAATGTGCTCTGTCTGAATTTTCCTATCCAAAGTTCTATATTTGTAACCAAGCTGCTCTATTGTAATTGAGCAACCCTCTAGTAGCATTTTAAAGAGGAATTATGAAAGATCCTCCACAGGAAGTATCATTCCATAAAATAATTTGCATAGACAAAGCTGCTGTTAGTATTACTCCATTCACATTCACCAATAGGTTTTCCTTCTAACTTACTTGTCTTAAATGCCATCTACCCTTGTTATGGGGCTCCCCTGGCAGCTCAGCTGGTAAAGAATCTGTCTGAAATGCAGGAGACCTGAGTTTGATCCCTGGGTTGGGAAGATCCCCTGGAGGACGGCACTTTCAATGCACTCCAGTATTCTTGCCTGAAGAACCCGGGTGGACAGAGAAGCCTGAAGGGCTACAGTCCATGGGGTCACCAAGAGTCAGACAGGACAGCGACTAAGCATAGCACATCCTTGTTATGATGCACCTCTCATTTTATATCAATATAAATCTCACTTGATAGTGAGGATATTGTTGTTTCTTTGTTTCTCAAGTCATGTCTGACTCTTTGCAACCACATTTCCAGCACTGGCTTTACCAATTCCGGATTCTTTACCACTCAGTCACCTGGGAAGCCCCTGGGGTATATAGCTCAGTGTTTTTCTTTCCAATTCTTCAATTCGCTGAAAACTTGTTTAATAAAATTTCCATCCCTTTTTCCAGAAGGTACACTTAAAGTCATTAAAATTACTCCATTTTTTTTTTCCTGTTAGGTAGTTAGAATAGGAAAAATGAGTCCAGAATGGCTAAAAGACAAGGAAGGGAAAAGCCTGCATAAATAAAGCAAAAGAAGGTCCCACGACCAGAGAGAGGTCCTCAGGTAGAAGAAACAGCACTGCTGGCTAGCCCAATTTACATAGGGAAGACCCAGGGGGAGGAAAAACCATATACAAAGAGGAGCCAAAGGTCAGGGGCTCTCTCTCCTGTGCGTGCTCTCTCACTCACTCACGTCTTTTGGGTCAGCATGCCCTCACGCCACACCGCAGAGGATGTATTTTCCTTTATTTTCTAAATAAAACTGAGCTGTAACACAGAGCTATAAAACAGTCTGTCCAAGAGCTGAGACACGGTCTGTCTGAGAGCTTTAACGTCTGTCACTTCAAATTTTTGTTGTGACGAGACAGAACAGAGGAAATTACACACTGCCATGACAGTCCCTTTAATTTTCCTAAATTTTCATATAGCACAAAATTCTCAAAATTTGGATAACATTTGAATTATATGACAAAATTCTATGTAAAATGCAGAATTTACCTTAGCTAATATGTCTCTTGAATTCTTTAATTTATGTAGAATGAAATCCTATGATTCATACCAATTTCACCTTTTTTAAGGTAATGGAAATTTAAAATATATTTTCATTGCTGGAGTACATGTGAAGAATTGAAATTTCCCATACAAATGTGAACTTTCTCAGTAATAATTCCAATAATAAGGAAATTACTTGACAGTATTTATTAAAAATACATATACTCTTTGACAAATAATAGTTATCTGGTTAACATAAGCTACATAAATAGATGACAGCAAATATAAATATATATACACCTAAATACACATGCATATGGATTGCTTTTGCAGCATTGTTAGAAATCTGATAATAAATCAATAGAAACATATTAAAATGAATTATATAATATGCAATACTTAATGCTAGATATATTAGCTTCATAAGTTTTTCAAGATGCTATACTCTGATTCCATTTTTTTTAAATGCAATGAAAGAAACTTAATACATGTGTTATAGGTATATTTTGGGCTTCCCTAGTGGCTCAGTGGTAAAAAACCCTCCCTGCTAATGCAGAAGATGTGGGTTTGATTCTTGGTCAGGAAGATCCCTTGGGAAATAGCAACCCATTCCAATATTCTTGCCTGGAGAATCCCATAGACGGGGGAAGCTGGTGGCCTATAGCCCATGGGGTCACAATAGTTGGACAGGACTTAGTGACAAACAATAACGAAAATAGGTATATTTTACTTTTGTGTATATATTTGTGTGTGTGTGTATATGAATATATATATATAATATATGCCACATTGTTAACATTGATTATGGTTAGCAAGTTGAAGAGGAGGAAGCAAAGCTTCATTTTCATATGCTTTGGTTTAATTTGAACTGTTACAAAAAATCTTGTTCACTTTGATTTTCTAAAAGTGATATAAAATACAATTAATAACATTCCAAATCAAAGGATTAACATTTTTAAATGCTCAGAAGCATATGAAAGCATTGTTAATAAATAATAAAAGTTAATTAATAAAATCTGTTCTAAATTACTTCCTATTTCAGCATTTCCTCTTATAATTAGTAGAAAGCTAGAAATTTAAGCTAATATTTGTCATGACAAAGTACATTTTATGGGGCTTAATTTGGAGAAAAATATTTTTAATACATAAAATTTTTAGGATGGATAACTTTCAGGACTCCATCTCTAAAGTCATCTGTAAGTTGGTGTGCTTTAAAACATGATGAATATAAAATCAGTCAGTTAATACAAAATGACAGATGCTAGTGGACTATTTCATAGATTAACAGCTAGCATCAAGTCTTGCTAGGTCCAAGCTGTTTATTTCAGCCCTGGACTTAAAAGGATGCACAGGCCACATTAAGGTCTCTAAGCACATTTAATTCAAGTGGACAGAAACATATGATTATATATCCAAGCCGACTACTGAAATTGCAAGCTTTATCTTTCAGCTGCTCTACTGCTTCAAGCTGTGGAGATATAAAATGCTAGCCTTGGGACAAGTAGTTGGAGCGTCACCAAACTTTGATGAACAAAGAACTTCCCAAGTGCTTTTTTTTTCTTCCTGATGACAAAGAAAATTTTTCATTTTTATAACATTGTCTCCCTAGTTTTTAATTAATGTCAGGCACAGGTGGTATAAAGGATAACCACAGTAAATCACGCAAAGGGTTATGAGCCTCCAAAGAACTATTATTAAATATAGGCAGGTCATAAAAAAATGCTTTAGAATGATGGGACTGTCAGGTGTCCACATTTTCAATCTATACTTTTGAAGCTGGTATCTCTACATCTGCAAGAGGAATTTTAGATTATACTGTGGAGCTTTGTTATAATTAGAAAAAATGTTAAATATATGATTAAAATGCAATTTATTTCAATGATTTGTTTTCCCTGTATAACCACATTTTTTCAAATATATTTAAGATTCAAAACAGGATGGGTAGCTTCAAGTTTGTGAGTTTCCTCAAAATATAGGAAAATATTAAGGTTTTACTCCTTTAATTTCTTTTAAAAATGAAGCAAATCTCAGTGAAAACTAAAATGTCTTCATAATTATATTCTCACATTGAAAACCATGGTAATAAATCACAAATATACATGAAAGTATGTTTTGCACTTATGAGAATCTTAGTATCACATTTTCATGCAGAAATATTCAATATATATTTGAACTATGCTGCTGCACACTTGAAATTAACACTGTGGTAAATCAACTATACTTCAATAAAATAAGTATATAAAAATAAACAATTTTATAATTCATCTTTAATTCTTAGAATCTTGATATGCATTTTTAAAAATATGCACACCTATCTTTTTCTCCCTTCCTCCTTTATTTCATTTCTTCTTCTTTTCTTTCATTCTTCTTCATTGACTTATATTTCAATCCAGACATCAAATAGATAGTTGGAGGAAAGAATACATAAAGTATTTTGAAAATTATGATCACAGTATTGATAGAGTTAACATTTTCTAATTGAACAAAAGACTGTATTGTGTTTGCTCAGGCTGCCAAAACAAAACTTTGCAGACTGTGTGGCTCAAACAGTAACCATTTATTTTCTCACAGTTCTAGAGCCTAAAAGTTCAAGATGAAAAGGTCAGCTAGTTTGACTTTGCCCAAGGCCTCTTTGTTTGGATACAGAGGAAGTCTTATTTTGTCCTCATGTGTTTTTCTTTGTGTTCACAAATCCTGTGTGTCTCTCCCTCTTTTTATAAGGGCATTTAGCCATATTACATGAGGACTCATCCATATGACAAAATTTACCTCTTTAAATGACAATAATTATCTCTCTAAAGGCCTTATTTCCGAATATAATCAATTTCTGAATTATACTGGGGGCTAGGATTTTAACATAAAATTTGGGGTATACAAATAATTTCATAACAATGAAAGCCCTTCCCCATGCCATTAAGTTGTTTTAAATTGCAGGATATTCTAATATATTGATATAAAATTATTTAACCCATTTCCTATTGTTAAACATTGACTATTTTTCTAAATTTCAACAATAGTAAAGACTAATGTAGATAATTTCCTTAGAAAAGAAGTAACTGTGTGCATCTTAGGCTATTTTCTTGGGCTCAAAATCATAGAAGTGAATTTATTCCATAAAAATTTACAAATATTATTTCTAAAATTTCAGAACTTTCCTTCCAAATTTAATTGCCTACCAGCAATTGGTGAGCTTTGTGTTTGTATAACATAACCAGAGCAAGTTATTAAAAGCTTGTGCTATGCTTTGTTTCCCAGTAGTGCCAACTTTTTGTGACACCATAGACTTTAGCCCGCCTGACTCCTCTGTACATGCAGATTCTCTAGGTAAGAATACTGGAGTGGGTTGTCATACCCTCCTCTAGGGAATCTCCCCAACTCAGGGATCTAACCCAGGTCCTGAATTTCAGGCAGAGTCTTTACCATCTGAGTTGCCAGGGAAGCCCAACAACTGGAGTGGCTATCCTATTCCTTCTCCAGGGTATCTTCCCAACCCAGGAATAGAACTGAGGTCTCCAGCATTACCAGAGAAGGTGATGACACCCCACTCCAGTACTCTTGCCTGGACAATCCCATGGACAGAGGAGCCTGGTAGGCTGCAGTCCATGAGGTTGCAAACAGTTGGAAACGACTGAACAACTTCACCTTCATTTTTCAAATTCATGCACTGGAGAAGGAAATGATAACCCGCTCCAGTGTTCTTGCCTGGAGAATCGCAGGGATGGTGAACCCTGGTGGGGTTCCGTCTATTGGGTCTCACAGAGACAGACACAACTGAAGCGACTTAGCAGCAGCAGCAGTTCCAGCATTACAGGCAGATTCTTTACCATCTGAGCTACCAGAGAAGTCATTAAAAGAGTATTTCTATTTAAAAATGTGACTGTTAGATTTAGACATGTTTCTAATGTAATATGTGATTCATTATATTTATCATACTTTACAACCCATGAACTGCAGCACAACAGGCCACCCTGTCCATCATCAACTCCCAGAGTCCATGCAAACTCATGTCCATTGAGTTGGTGATGCCATCTAACCATCTCATCCTCTGTCTTCCCCTTCTCCTCCTGTCCTCAATCTTTCCAAGCATCAGGGTCTTTTCAAATAAGTCAGCTGTTCACATCAGGTGACCAAAGTATTGGAGTTTCAGCTTCAACCTCAGTCCTACCAAAGAACACCCAGGATTGATTTCCTTTAGGATGGACTGGTTGGATCTTCTTGCAGTCGAAGGGACTCTTAAGAGTCTTCTCCAACACCACAGTTCAAAACCATCAATTTTTTGGTGCTCAGCTTTCCTTATAGTCCAGCTCATATCTGTACATGACTACTGGAAAAAAACATAGCCTTGACTAGACAGACCTTTGTTGACAAAGTAATGTCTCTGCTTTTTAATATGTTGTCTAGGTTGGTTATAATTTTACTTCCAAGGAGTAAGTGTCTTTTAATTTCATGGCTGCAATCACCATCTGCAGTGATTTTGAAGCCCAGAAAAATAAAGTCAGCCTCTGTTTCCCCACTATTTTCCATGAACTGATAGGACTGGATGTCATGATCTTAGTTCTATGAATGTTGAACTTTAAGCCAATGTTTTCACTCTCCTCTTTCACTTTCATCAAGAGGCTCTTTAGTTCTTCTTTGCTTTCTGCCATAAGGATGGTGTCTTCTGCATATCTGATATTATTAATATTTTTCCTGGCAATCTTGATTCCAATTTCTGTTTCATGCAGCCCATCATTTCTCATGATGTACTCTACACAGAAGTTAAATAAGCAAGGTGAAAATATACAGCCTTGAAATACTCCTTTTCCTATTTGGAATAAGTCTGTTGTTCCATGTCCAGTTTTAATTGTTGCTTCCTGACCTGCATACAGGTTTCTCAAGAGGCAGGCCAGGTGGTCTGGTATTCCCATCTCCATCAGAATTTTCCAGTTTATTGTGATTCACACAGTCAAAGGCTTTGGCATAGTCAATAAAGCAGAAATAGATGTTTTTCTGGAACTCTCTTGCTTTTTCAATGATCCAGGGGATGATGGCAATTTGATCTCTGGTTCCTCTGCCTTTTCTAAAGCCAGCTTGAACATTTGGAAGTTCACAGTTCATGTATTGCTGAAGCCTGGCTTGGAGAATTTTGAGCATTACCTTACTAGTGTGTGAGATGAGAGCAATTGTGTGGTAGCTTGACCATTGTTTGGCATTGACTTTTGGGCTGGAATAAAAAGTGACCTTTATCCAGTCCTGTGGCCACTGCTGAGTTTTCCAAATTTGCTGGCATATTGAGTGCAGCACTTTCACAGTGTCATCTTTCAGAATTTGAAATAGCTCTACTGGAATTCCATCACCTCCACTAGCTTTGTTCATAGTGATGCTTCCTAAGGCCCACTTGACTTCACATTCCAGGATGTCTGATTCTAGGTGAGTGATCACAGCATCGTGATTATCTGGGTCATTAAGATCTTTTTTGTACATTTCTTTTGTGTATTGTTGCCCACTTTTTCTTAATATCTTCTGCTTCTGTTAGGTCCCTACAATTTTTGTCCTTTATTGAGCCTATCTTTGCATGAAATGTTTCCTTGGTATCTCTAATTTTCTTGAAGAGATCTCTAGTCTTTCCAATTCTGTTGCTTTCCTCTATTTCTTTGCATTGATCACTGAGGAAGACTTTCTTATATGCCAGAAAATTTGGAAAACTCAGCAGTGGCTATAGGACTTGTTAAAGGTCAGTTTTCATTCCAATCAGAAAGACACGCAATTCCAAAGAATGCTCAAACTACCGTACAATTGCACTCATCTTACAAGCTAGTTTAGTAATACTCAAAATTCTCCAAGCCAGCTTTCAATAGTACATGAACCATGAACTTTCAGATTTTCAAGTTGGATTTAGAAGAAGCAGAGGAACCAGAGATCAAATTGCTGACATCCATTGGATCATCAAGAAAGCAAGAGAATATCAGAAAAATATCTACTTCTGCTTTATTTACTATGCCAGAGTCTTTGTGTTGATCACAACAAACTGTGGAAAATTCTTAAAGAGTTGGGAATACCAGATCACCTGACATGTCTCTTCAGAAACCTGAATGCAGGTCAGGAAGCAACAGTTAGAACTGGGCATGAAACAACAGACTTGTTCCAAATAGGGAAAGGAGTATTCCAAGGATGTATATTGTCATCCTACTTGTTTAACTTATATTCAGAGTACATCATGAGAAATGCTGGGCTGGAGGAAGCACAAGTTGGAATCAAGATTGCTGAGAGAAATATCAATAACCTCAGACATGCAAATGACACCACCGTTATGGCAGAAAGCAAAGAAGAACTAAAGAGCCTCTTGATGAAAGTGAAAGAGGAGAGTGAAAAAAGTTGGCTTAAAACTCAGCGTTCAGAAAACTAAGATCATGGCATCCGGTCCCATCAGTTCATTACAAATACATGGGGAAACAGTGGAAACAGTAACAGACTTTATTTTTGGGGGGGCTCAAAATCACTGCAGATGGTGATTGCAACCATGAAATTAAGACACTTACTCCTTGGAAGGAAAGGTATAACCAACCTAGACAGCATATTAAAAAGCAGAAGCATTACTTTGCCAACAAAGTTCGTCTAGTCAAGGCTATGATTTTTTAGTAGTCATGTATGGTTTGCAGAGTTGGACTATAAAGAAAGTTGAGCACCAAAGAATTGATGTTTTTGAACTGTGGTGTTGGAGAAGACTCTTGAGAGTCCCTTGGACTTGAAGGAGATTCAACCAGTCCATCCTAAAGGAGATCAGTCCTGAATACTTATTGGAAGGCCTGATGCTATAGCTGAAACTCCAATACTTTGGCCACCTTATGTGAAGAACTGACTTATTTGAAAATACCCTAATACTAGTATAGATTAAAGGCAGGAGGGGAAAGGGAAATCAGAGGCTGAGATGGTTGGATGGCATCACCTGGTCAATGCACATGAGTTTGAGTAAAGTCAGGGAATTGGTGATGGACTGGGAGGCCTGGCATTCTGCAGTCCATGGTGTCACAAAGAATCAGACACGACTGAGCGACTCTACTGAACTGCACACTTAGTAATAAATATTTTCAGCTTAGCTTGGGTTAGCACAGGCTGCACATAAAAGCAAGTTTTAATTAACCAGCTGACTAAAAAGTAAGATCTACTCTCTGCTGAATAAGCTAGTGCATGAAATCCAGATTCATTGCCAAATGTGCTCTATCACTAGACGCAGTCCAACAAACCATCATATTTTTTCCTCCTTAGTCGGCCAATACCAACAGTGTCCCTTTCCACATATAATTCCCTTGTCTCTATCACAAGAAATCATAAATTTCTAGAAAATAGTTTAGTGTATAAATCTTACCAGAGGTCAGATTTAATTCTTATCTCTTTGAGACCAGGTGAGTTTTGACTCACAATGTCAAAAAAGTGGTAGAGATTAGTCTTAAAAAGATGGCCATTATTTTGAAAGGTACAAGGTAATTACCTCAAATGAGTTCCTTACAGGTCTTTAATCAGTGATGAAACAGCCTCCCTATTAACAGAGAACTGTTTTCTTCTGCTTCCAAGGAAAACTAGAGGTGCTTAGAAGTCAGATTAACCAGTCAGCCTAACATATCAAAAAATCTGTTATTCTTTGGGATTTCAATCTATACTCAGAATTTCACCTGACTAGATTGTGAGTTTAATATATGCTATAATATAGCAACTTCCAAAATCATATTTTAGATCAAATCTTCAGCGAAGTCTTCCCTATGATTAAAAGAGAAAAACTTCCCCTTAATTCTGAAACATCTTAGATTCTGATCAGGGAAATATTCCAGAGAAGGATTTACAAGAGCGTAGTAGGACTTCAGGCCAGAAGAAACATGTAAAATCATGTTATCTTAGTCTTTTAGAGACAAAGAGAGAAATTTATATTTGTTTAGGCATGTTTGAGTCTCTATCTCATTTATCTGAATCAGTATCTTGATAGTACACCCACATTTACCCTGGATTTGTATCTTTTTTTCCTAAAGAATAAAACTGCATTTTGGATTATTTCACTAGACATTAAATTAAGCACAGATCAGATTGCATGAAAATTGATTATTTGGAAGCAGATTTCTACTCTAAAGAAAGCATTTTGAAATCATTCAAAGATAAACTTAGTCCCCTTTTTCAAATTTCTGCTTATATAGCTTTAATAAACAGTTGTCACAGTATCTCAAATGTGCCTGCTAAAACCAAAGCATAATACTACACAACATGACCAGTAATAAAAGAAAATACAAAAAAAAAAATAAATCCAACTCATTTCATAGATCTGATTTGGCTAGAAGCATCAGTTTCCTAGGCAGAAGGGATCTTGAAGTAAAATAAACTATAAGCAATTTATATTCTAGTTTTCTATTTATATATATATATATAAATTTGAGGGGAAGGTATACGAAAAGAATACTAAGTGCATTATCTACTGCAAGAGCAAAGTCTACATTTTCAGTAGGCAGATTTGAGCATTGTTTTCTGTTTACAGAAAGGGGTACCACTAAACTTGGCAGTGGAGCACACAGGCAAACATACTGCTGTCTTGCTGTTGGGCTGCACCTCATAGATCTGCAAGCCTTATGTTGGCAGTTGCCCAGCCTTGAGAACAAAGAAAGAGCCCAGAAACAGTGACAGAGACATCAGTGATTTTTTGGATAGGGGTTTTACATATCTGCGACACCACACTGTGTGCTGCAGACAGCAAACAGAACCTGGTATCAATCTTGGCTACTCATGGGAGGTGGGGGCTACCATTTATAGTTGGGATAGACATCAGGTTGGCTCATCCTTTACCAGGGAAATCTGCAGCAAAGTCATGTCCCTCACTGCCCCTGTGATGGTTAACAACCATCATGAGGACAGGTGTTTCCCTTTAAAGTTACAAGTGGAGCCGTTCCCCAGAATTAGAACTAGCTATGATAGGGCGTAAGAATGTTCATGTGAGTAGGATATAAGGGAGGCAGGGACTGGTCAAGCAGGAGACATACAGAGAGCAAGAGAATAGCCACCTTGAGTGATCTGAGCATTCACCTCCACCCTGACATACCCTGCACAACCATAATGATCTTGATCTGTCCCTCTTCCATGACATCCCTGATGTATAGAGAGGTGCACTGCAACCAAATACTAAAAATGCAATACAGACAACAGCAGCTAAAGAGGATAAAGAGTAAACAAGGAGATTATTGGGTCAATTTCTCATCAAAGTCCAGAGGAGAACACCATCATCTCACTGTAGACCCAGCAATCAGATTCATTTTGCAGTTAGGCCACTGCAGTTGCTCATTCCACACACTGATTTGCTCCACTCAGACTAAGGACAAAATGTAAGATGTGTAACAGGCACAGTGCAAGGCAGATCTTGACCATTAAGCAAAATCTAAGCAGTAACAACATTCTGAGATAATGCCACCCCTGCCTGTGGTTTTTATCTTTACCTACAGTACCATACCACTCATCCACCCTCAGTCCCCACAGCCCTTGCAAGCAATTCACAGGGTTTCCCAGCTCACTTCAGAGAAACTAGCACTGACAAAAAGAGGTCAAGTCACCCACAGGTTATGTCCCTCCCTTGGGGATCTTCTGCACTGAGGCATCTTGAGTCTCTTTTCTTAAATTTAGATACCATGTCTTCATTCCTTTTGGTCAAGTGGTCTTTGTGACTTGGGCCTTCTTCCGATCTCACCTCTGTCATCCTCGCACTATAGCTGAGATGAACACAGAGGCTGGTGGGTAGGTGCAGGCTAAGAGGCCGTGGTCTGTCCCACCTGCAGTGTCCAAATATTATTAACCCTCTGGAGTTGGTCTCCAACAAGGGTCCTTCTGCTCAGGGTTGTTCTAACCAACAGAACCCGAGTTTGTTCAGAAGCAATGGAAAATTATTCTTTAATCAGAGAGTGGAGAGATAGGAGCATCTGCTCTCCTAACAGGCCATGGTCGAGGATGCTTTATAAGGTTCTCCTCAGCGGGGAGGGAGCCGAGTTCTCAGAGTTCTTGCTGGGCAGCCATAATTGTGCTGCTCAGGCTCCAGAACCCATGCACATCTCCGTTTACGGCCCACTGCCGCCTCCATCTTGAATAGAGGTGTCCGGGTGTAGCGTCTGCACCAGGCCCGGTCCTGGAGCTGAAGTGCAGGTGCAGCCATTTCCAGTAGGACTGCTGGTCTGAAGGGCTGGTGTGAGGCCTCTGAACATGGCACCCAGTGAGCGAGTGAAGCCAGACTGCGCACAAAGGAAATAAAAAAGGTTAGACTTTATTTTATTACCCAGATTGCATTTTATTTTGTGGCAATTGATAATGAGCTTTGCTGGTGACCAAATAAGCAACAGGTAATTTAGGTGCAGGTAAATTTGGTAACTGGGGACTAAATTATTGAACAAGACTACAAAAAATTGTTGGAAAAATATATGAAAATATCCTCTTAAAAGCATCAAAGAACTACCAAGATAGTAAGAAATAGCAGGCCTAGAATGTGGAAGAGAAGAGAAAGGCAATTCTGCACCTAGGGTCAATTATGCCCCTTTGGAAGGCTATTATTTCAACCAAAAGATTCTAAATCTTCTTCTAAGTCTTCTCCAGAGAGTCTAGCCATCATGTTCAAGGACAGCTGTACATTAGAGAAAAAAGATTAAGAACTTTTAGAATCTGTGGGACACTGTCTTGAACTAGAGATACAGAATGCTTCATGTTAGAGTTCAGAGATCAGACAATTCATGAAGTTTTCACCAAAAACATTTCACCATATGTCCTTAGGGTTCTATGTTGTGGTTTTATTTCTAGGTCTTGAAAAAGAAGTTGGGATAAATGTAAGTGTCAAACCATATCTGACAAATGGAGTAATAACTATTGTGTGAAAGAGAGTCCAGGCTTTAGCCGTCTTTACCAGACTAGTAAAGCTAAAGCAACATTGCTAATTGCATGTTCACACCACATGGATATATTACAGAACTTCATCTCACAACCAAAGACTAAAATGCAACTCCTGAACAAAAAGAGTGTTCTGAAAGAGTGAGGTTGGATTACAAATTTAATCAGGTAAAGTCTAATTGGCATTATATCAAAATATGACTACTTTAATAAAGAGAATTAAAATGGCCTTTGAGAGCAACTGGTAAAAAACAAGTTAACTGGTGATCTTTTCCCACCGTTAGCCCCTATAAATGATAAGCTGATGAAGGTAGTGACAGTTTGTCTTCACCCAGCATGCATAGAATTCTATGTCGTATCTGTCTACCTCAACTTTTCTGCCATCCTAATTTAATTCACAGTGAAGCTGATCATCTCTCAAGACCAAAGGCCTTAAGCTGGTCTATTACCTTAATGACATTCTGCTGATAGGAGATGGTGAGGGGAAGAAATAGATCCCGTAAGTACCTTAGGAACATGCAAAATTCTAGGGGTTGTAGGTAAGGCCTATGACATTTCAAAGTCTTGTACTTCAGTGAAGTTTTTGGTCTGAGTTGTTTTGGAAAACCCCCTTAGTGAAAGATGAATCAATGTATCCTGTATGTACTACCATTAAGAGAACAGCACAATTGCCTGCTAGGTTTCAATGGATTTTTGGAAATAATATCTGCTAAGTTTGTGTGTACTGTTCTGAATATTCTAAGTAACTTATGTCAAAGAAAGCTCAAAGGCAGATTTGAGTTCTGAGTTAAATTTTTGCTTGAGTCCTTGGAGGAGAGTCCAATTATTATAGTAGTGGTCCCCTGAATAAAAATACCTAAGCAGAATTTAAAGGCAAAACCTGAAGCTCAATTTGTTACCTGGAAATTATAAATTCTGATTGTATGAAATTTGAGTTAGATTTCATAAAGTTAGAAACAAGATGTCCTTACTTTCCTTGGCTTTATTCAGAATGCTAAAGGTCTTAAGCACTTTTTGTTTTTTATGAATAATCTCAGTATATAAGGCTTGTGGAATGTGCTTCTTTGGATATTAGTATGATATATGTTTTATATATAATATGTTTTTGTGTGTCATATGTTAGTCATGATGGAAGACAAAAGTGAGGAGGAAAAAAATGATAATTTTTCACTTTTTTATTCCATTTTTTTTTCTATTCCCCATCCTGAACCCATTTCTTCTTCAGTTTCTGTTCCTTAGACACAGGTTTAATTAAATATATGTATTCAACAATTTTGTGATTCCTTTATTACACTTTTTCTTTTTTGGCTGATTCTATTTATGTTGTTTCAAAGGGTTGATTATATATTTTAATTAACTATAATATGGTTAATTATTAACACCTCTTTGCTGTACAGTTAACAAAACTGGAGACAAAATATAAGGACTAAAATAAAGAATTCCCTGGAGATTTTTCAAAGTGCTGAGTGTCATTTATAAATTAATTGTATAATTCTTTAAATATTCTTACTGGGCCTAATAGTTTATCTCTTCTGAGTCCAAGAAATAAGGACATTTTATTAACTTTCATAAGATTTTGCCTAGAATATTTAACATTGACAACTACCTCATTTTCTCTGTGTTTTTAAAGTTTTTGACAATTGGATTTGACTTCTTGAACATTTATAATTAATAGTCGGTGAATAATAACACTTATATTTGGATTTCCTATGGCCTGTTTCTATTTTTTTTTTTGAGGGGGGAGCTTTCACTCAACAAGTCTTTTTGATGTCATGTTATTTGTTAGTGAGAAGTAGATACTATATATGAAAAATTTTAGAGCTAATTGAGCCAGGGGAAATCACTTTATTCAAATCAAGAATTAACCATCTGTCTTCAGCTTGGACCTAACCTTGTGATATGTGATAGACTAAAAAGAAAAAAGGCAAAAAGGCAACAAACTCTTTGTAGCTCTTCTCATCAAGTTATGGAATATATTTAATCTCTGAATTTAGGCCTGGTAATACGATTTCTTTTGGCCAACAGAGTGTCAGCAAACAAGCTAAAAGGAAAACTTGAAGTGTTTTTGCACATTGTCCATGACCTTTTTTGCTGAAAGGAACCCCACCTTCACACTGTGAGGAAGCTTGAGTAACCTATTAGAGAAACCATCTGGAAAATAACCTAGGCAGAGGCTGACAGCCTGCCAAATATCAGGGATATAAATGGGGACTTCTTAGATGATGCAGCCCCAGTTCAACTGTTCATTCACTACAGTGTGCCAAGACAGAACCAGTGCAAGTTGCCAATCTATGTAATGTTTGTTGTTTTAAGCTACCAATATTTGGGTTGATTTGTTTTGTATCTAGGATTAAAGTGTTCAATTTCTACTTCACACTCACTCTTTTGGTGTGTATTCTTTCATGATTACAGTAAAAAGATGAGATGTTTGTCAGAGTTTCTCCTCCAAGTCAAGCACTAAAACTCATATTTTCTATTTATTTATTTTTTTGTCCCAGATGCATGAAACTGTTCAGGCTGGTTTTCAGAATCTCAGATTCCACTTCTTTCTTCAACTTCCCAAAACATTAATCATGACTTTTGAATAGACCAATACCTCAAGAGAAAAAGTAGCACCAAATATTGCATTCTCTCTCTGAAATGTCCTTTTCTCCAGAATTTTACCTCAGCAAGTTCAATCTTTCTTGGCAACAATCCAGTACCTCCAAATAGACTTTTTTTTTTAAATGTTCAATCTTTCTCAGAGAATTTTGGTTTGCAACAAACCAATACTGAAGGAAAAAAATTATGTACAATTAAATTCTACAACTTTTGTTTTCCTGTAGATTATGAACTCCTTGAGAAAAGGGTCACATGATTTATTTGGTTTTGAGTTTCAACATATAACTTAATGTTTGAAGCATAGAAATTCACAGAAATTCCTAAGATTTTTTTCTGTTGAAATTCAGAAGTGGAAGACAGGAAATAGAGTGTGCCGATTAAGGAATGAAAGTTAAGATATATATGTACAGGCCAGGGAACAGTTTTAATTACAAATAAGTTGTGACATTTACTATCCATAAATAACATTCTTTTTATAGGCAGTCTTTGAATACTTTTAGGGCTGCCCAGGTGATGCTAATGGTAAAGAATCCACCTGCCAGTGCAGGAGACTTAAGAGACTCAGGTTCGATCACTGGGTCATGATGATCCCCTGGAGTAGGAAATAGCAACCCATTCCAGTATTTTTGCCTAGAGAATTCCATGGACAAAAGAGCCTGGTGGGCTACAGTTCATAGGGTCAAAAAGAGTCAGACAGAAATGAAGCTAAAAGGTAATTTGAAAATGTTTTTTTCAGGAGCTCAAAATTTATAGGTAACAAAAGAACCATCCATAGTCATCTTAGAGCCCTAGAAAAGAGAATCTGTCACTGCTTCCACTTTTCACCCTTCTACTTGCCTTGAAGTGATGGCACCAGATGCCATAATTTTATTATTATTATTATTATTATTATTATTAGTGTTGAGTTTCAAGCTAGCTTTTCACTCTCCTCCTTGACCTTTATCAAGAGGTTCTTTACTTTCTCTTCACTTTCTGCCATTAAAGTGGGATTGTCTGAATATATGAGGTTGCTGATATTTCTCCCAGAAAGCTTGATTCCAGCTTATGATTCATCTAACCCTGCATTTCACATGGTGTACTCTGCATAGAAATTAAATAAGCCGAGTGACAATATACAGCCTTGTCATGCTCCTTTCCAAATTTTGGACCAGTCCATTGTTCCATGTCTGGTTCTAACTGTGGCGTCTTGACCTGCACACAGGTTTCGCAGGAGGCGGGTCAGGTGATCTGGTGTTCCTATCTCTTTAAGAATTTTTCACAGTTTGTTGTGATCCATGCAGTCAAAGGCTTTATTTAGCATAGTCAATGAAGCAGAAGTAGATGTTTTTCTAGAATTCGCTTGCTTTCTCTATGATCCAATGGATGTTGGCAATTTGATCTCTGGTTCCTCTGCCTTTTCTAAGTCCAGCTTGTACATCAGAAGTTCTCAATTTACATTCTGCTGAAGCCTAGCTTGAAGGATTTTTGACTGTCACCTTGCTAGCATGTGAAATGAGTGCAATTGTATGATAGTTTGAACATTCTTTGCTATTGCCCTTCTTTGAGACTGAGATGAAAACTGACTTCTTCCAGTTCTGTAGCCATTGCTGAGTTTTCCGAATTTGCTGGCATATTGAGTATAGCACTTTAACAGCATCATCTTTTAGAATTTGAAATAGCTTAGCTGAAATTCTATTGCCTCCACTAACTTTGCTCAGGGTAATGCTTCCTAAGGCCCACTTGACTTCATATTTCACAATGTCTGGTTCTAGGTCAGTGACCACACCTTTGTGGTTATTTGGGTCATTAAAGCCCCTTTTTGTACAGTTCTTGCCACCTCTTCTTAATCTCTTCTATTTCTATTAGGTACTTATTGTTTCTGTCCTTTATCATGCCCATCCTTGCATAAACTGTTCCCTTGATATCTCCAGTTTTCTTAAAGAGATCTCTAGTTTTCCCCATTCTATTGTTTTACTCTGTTTCTTTGCATTGTTTATTTAAGAAGGCCTTCTTCTCTCTCCCTGCTATTCTCTGGATCTTGGCATTCAATTGGCTAATATCTTTCCTTTTCTCTTTTGCCTTTAACTTCTCTTCTTTTCTCAGATATTTGTAAGGCCTCATCAGATAACCACTTTGCCTTTTTATTGAACCAATAAATGAAAATATCAATGTGTAACTGGCAGTCTGCCAAGTAGTGGGCATCCAATGTTCAACACAAATGGTTCTAATCATTAAGTGGTTTTCAGTGTAGCAAAAAAGAAATATATGGACACAGGTAACAATAAAATTCCAATGAGATAAATGTCATGCAAAAGGAAAGAAATGCTCACTTAAACTTGACCATAGTAGGGAAAACATTCTATTCACATTAGAGACAATGTTCCACCATTTATCTTTCATCAAAACACATTTCCTAAGCTTTAGATCCCAAAACTGCTAAGAGACACTTAAACATTTAGTATAATGACTAACTACTACCATCATATTTGATTTCTGTTTCAGAGAGATTGAATTAGCATGGCAGTAAAACCAGTAAGGATGAGGAATAATGTGCAATGATTTCTGGTAGCCTTGACAGCAACTTTGTATGTGTGTGTTTTATTAAAATGTGTTCATTATCTTAATAAATAAAAATTTTATATACCATATAGATTCTGGACTAAGTCTGTATTTTTAAACTACAGATCACTCACTTCCCAATTACAATGCAATGTAACCATGAGCAAATTGTTCAGACTTTCTGTGCTGTACTTTTATAAAATGGAAAAAGGAATAAAATCTGTCTCATAGATTTTTAAAATAAGCTCAATAAGGATATTTATGTAAAATAATTATAGAATACTGGCATAATTTGTTTTCAAAATATTTAATTTTAATGCTTTTGTTAAAAACTTAAAAATAAAAAAAATTAAATCCATTTTGGAGATCAGTTGGATAACGTGTTTAAAAAAATTTTTCAAGTGTGTATATCTTTGCTTAAGATTTTTACACTTTGAAGAAGATACTCTAAGCAAAGTATTACCTGCATCTTTTCTTATAGATGTGTGTGTGTGTGTATATATACACACACACACATATACATATATACACTCATCAAATAATTTAAGATATGTTAAACAAGCAGTGCATTTACATATGTAGTCATTAAATTATATGCTAAACAAATACTTAATTTTTAAGGATAAGCACAATGCATTATAAAGTTAATACGTTTTCAAACAGTATATTTACTGTATAAGTATAGAACATTTTCTAATAGAATATACATCAGGTAATGCTGAAAAATGTGGTTAAAAAGAGTGAATGTTTTTACACTTTTTACTTATTTCAATTTTCCAGTATTTCTACAAAATACCTGGATTTTGTATACAGATTGTGATTTTATTTTGAGGAAACTAAAGGGTTTTAAATCAAAATAAGAGAGTTATCTAGAAATTTTGTAACCAGGAGGCAAAAAAATGCAGGGTCACTCCTATGGGTTCTTTCTTATCTGCCTATTCTAGAAATAAACAGGAAACAGATTAAAAAAATGAAATAATCTATGCTAGAATGCTAGAATGTTCTCACTGCTGGGCTGATTGTGCATATACTTTTAGCATGATAAGCTTTGTTGCTTTTTGGATTTTTCCCAAATCTCCTAATGGAAAAGATCCGTTTTAAGCTAATATTACTCATTTGTAGCTATCAGACCTTTAGAGATAGAATTATTAAAGATTACATAAAGAGATTCTGAAGAAATAAATAACTATAAAACCATAGGTTTTGTTTTGTTTTGTTTCTTTGTTTTGTAACTTGCTTCATGCCAAATCTAATGTCAGAGGTAGGGTAATCTGCCAGAGTAATACAGTGGATTGATCACACAGCTGGTGCTGAACATAAAATCAGCATTGCAAGTAAACACAAGTATGTGGAACCAGAAAGGGATTTAGTATGGGTTCTAAGACCTTTAGTTCTATACAATACATCATTCTGACATCATGAAATACTGAATAACAAATAAGAAAATATAGTATTTAAAGGACAAAACACATTTAAATATGTTCATAAAAGTGAAAAAATGAAAGTCCCTCAGTCATGTCTGACTCTTGGCAGATTCATGGACTGTAACCTGCCAGACTCCTCTGTCCATGGAATTCTCCTGGCAAGAATACTGGAGTATATAGGCATTCCCTTCTCCAGGGACTGAACCTGGGTCTTCTGTATAGCAGGCAGATTCTTTACCCTCTGAGCCACCAGTGGCCACATATAATTTAAATTCAATAAATTGAAGCATGAAGTCATTGGATGAAGGTGTTCAAAGGCACTAATTTGAGCCACTCATTGAACTATTTACTTTTTCTTAGAAAATACAGCTATATATCTATGAATATATGTATGTATGGTCAACATGATATTTGCCACGTTTTATTTATATTCTAATTCAATCCTTGTTTTCTTAGCTGAAATCTAATCTTCTCTCTGCGTCTTTGTAACTGAAGGCTTATACTGATACTTAAAGGAAATCATCAAATCAGTTATTTGATGATATATTGTCTGGCTGCTGAGTGTTTTTAACATTAATTGGATATAATTAAACTGCTTCTAGTATATTACAGGAGGAATATAATTACATTACTGAATAATTTTGTCTGCGTAGTTGAAAGCTAATGTATAAACAGGGTTTGTGAGCATATGACATGTACAGTTAAGAAGACACTACCCTCAGAAGGACCCTGCATTTGGTCTAATGCTCTACTGTTGTTGTCTTGGAATTTTTAATGACTTTGAATAACATGACCCATTTTCATTTGCCTGACCTGAAAATCATATAGCCAAGTCTATGTGCAAGAGAATTAAACTTAACTATCATTGTTGTTGTTTAGTCACTAAGTCATGTCCAACTCTTTTGTGACCCCTGGACTGTAGTCCACCAGGCTCCTCTGTCCTGGGGAGTCCCCAGGCAAGAATAATAGAGTGGGTTGCCATTTCTTTCTCCAGGGGGTCTTTCTGACCTAGGGATCAAACCCATGTCTCCTGCACTTCAGGTGAATTCTTTACTGCTGAGCCACCAGGGAAGCCAGTAAACTTAGCCATTACTAGTCTTAATTTAATAGCCATGATATCCTAATATATCAGAGTTCTTCTTTGTCATCCTTAATATATCCCAAGCTTATGTTTTCCAATTATCTATTGACATAACAAGATAGTCCAAGACTTAGTGACTGAACAAAAGCCATTTCAGTATATCTTTCGAAATTTTGGTTAGGAATTTGACCAAGGCTTGCATGGCTGTGACTGGGATCACTTGTGTTGTTAAGTCACCAGCTGCAAAGTCCGACATGGTTTCTTACACACTTGGCATCCTGATAAAGACAGTGTTCACCTTGGCCACACTCCCTTCCATTTTTGTCTCAGGACCTCTCTATGTAGGATATTAAGTAGGATAGCTAGACTTATACAAGGTTCCTAGAAAAAGTGCAGTAGAAGAAAAAGAGGAATTGAAAGTTGCCTGTCTCTTACCTGACAAGATATTGGTCCAAAAGTATTTCCACAGTGTTCTATATAAAATAGTTCTACTCAAAAAGCTACAGAGCCCTCTTATATTCAAGAGGCAGGGTGATAGGTAACAAGAGTGTCGAAGTGTTTGCATTATTTCTTTAATCTACCAAACCATGATTAGGTAATATAGATAAACAATTTATTTGTACACATAAATTGCTTTGTATGTACCACTTTTACATCACTTAAGGCACCTTATAGACACCGATATAGTTAGAAATATAATCATAAAATAAATGTAGGTATATAGATACTGCTATTTATTCAGCAACTATTCATTAAATACCTTATTTCTATGAACTAGGAATAGTTAAAACAGAGAAATGTGAATGTGTTTCTTTGCTAACAACAACAAACTTATGGTTTATTAGAAAAATACAAATAAAGTTGAATAATAGCTTATTCTTTTGTGTTTAATTTAATATACAGGGATTACTTTATCAAAAACATTTTGCAAAAAGTTTATCTTATATATGCCTTTACAGTAAAGAGGTATTTCCCAGATAGATGATTTTGTGAAAAACAGCATGTTGTTTTTCATGTTATTTGCTTTTATTTTTTTTTTCCCATTGACATGTGTCTGACATCCAAGTTTTCTTTTTAGTTAATTTGGAACAGACATTTATTTAAAAATAATTAAAAGTTAATTTACTTAAATTAGGTAATATTAGATTGAGAAGAAAGGCCAAAATAGGATTCATTTAAAAAAATTCATTTGAAGCAGTTCTACTCAGGTGGACGGAACTGGAGCCTATTATCCAGAGTGAAGTAAGCCAGAAGGAAAAACAACAATGCAGTATACTAACGCATATATATGGAATTTAGAAAGATGGTAACGAGAACCCTGCATGCGAGACAGCAAAAGAAACACAGATGTATAGAACAGACTGGTGGACTCTGTGGAAGAGGGCAAGGGTGGGATGATATGGGAGAATGGCATTGAAACATGTTAATTATCATATGTGAAATCAAGCGCCAGCCCAGGGCTGATGCTTGGGGCTGGTGCACTGGGATGACCCAGGAGGAGGGAATCGGGAGGGAAGAGGGAGGGGGGTTCTGGAGGGGGAGCATATGTATACCCATGGCGGTTTCATGTCAATGTGTGGCAAAACCAATACAATAAAGTAAAGAAAATTTAAAAACAAAATAAAATCGTTGGGGGGAAAGCTATTTTTGTAACTCAACTGGGATGTCCTTGTATTAGTGTTTCCCATTGCATCAGACCCCTAGTCTGGACGATAACCATGATAGTGCTTTGTCTTTCAGATGAAACGCAGAACTAAGGACATGACTACTGGTGCTTATTAAAGATTCCTTGCTATTTTCACAAGAAAAAAAAAACATATTGCAGATATAATCCTTATACAAATAACTGAATAAAATAAGTCCAGAGAGGAAAGGACTAAATACAAAAATTAAATCCTGCATATCAACTGTTGGACACTTGAAAAGTAAAATCTTGCCCTGTATGGAATATAGAGAAAATGTAGAATACATGCCAGATAATTTGTGATTTTCTCTTATAAATTTGATTTCTTTATTAATATAATTATATACAGAGCACTCCAAAATTCTTTCAAGAACTCATAAGTAAATATGCTCTCAGCAATAAAACCTCTAATGAACTAAGAGGTAGTACTCTCTTTTCCAACAGTTTGAGGGACACAAGTCATAGGACATAAGCTACCAAAGAAAGAAGGCTTATTTAAGGAGCAGTATTCTGCCTAAGTTAAACTCAGACAATTATGACTGTTCATTGTATATATATGAGTAACTTGTTGGTTCATTATAATATCATTGTGTTGACCTTAAAGAAGCCTGCCTGTTATTTCTCCAGCAAAGATGGGTTAACTCAGAATCAGCAAAGATTTGCAATTACAGCACTTCCACGTGCAAGCCCCTGCACAGCAAGGAGAGAACTCTTTTAAACAAGGGTGAAGGAATTTGGGAAGTCTCTGGTTAGCAGAGCTCATTGGAGGAACTGAGAATTGGAAGCATACTGATTTTTGGTTGACTGTGTTGTGACAGTCTCTCATTAGCTAAACTCTTGACAGACAAGAAGAAATCTTTCTTTCCCCTTTTGTACTTTGCTATAATCAGAGGGCATGAGAGTTCCCCTTCTGGTCTCCCAATTCTGTTTTAGTTGGGATTTCTGTTTAACTACATTTAACACCATATTACATTTCACAAATATATGTGAAAGGTTACTGAATATGGATTTATATTCAGTTCAGTCATTCAGTCGTGTCCAACTCTTTGTGACCCCATGGACTGCAGCATGCCAGGCTTTCCTGTCCATTACTAGGATTTATATTAGGTTTATAGAAAAATTTCCCTCATGGAAACTGAGCTTTTGGGCCTATTTTATGTATCTTATGGGGCTCTCTTTGTATATCTGTTATAGTTTGATTTATAAGAAATAAATATTTGGTCATTTAGGTTATGAAATTTTATTTCTCGTATATATTTGACATTTGTTCATGATCCCTGGCAAATGACTTCTGAAACCCTTGGAATTTTCTATGAGGAGAGTTAAAAATGTACCTTTTGATATGCTAACAAGCTGACTGTTGGAAAGCTCTTTGGTAACCTAAAGTGGGGTGCCTGATTGCCATGTGAACCAACAATGTGATTAGACTGTTGGAATGTTCAGTCCACTTCTGTCCCCAACTACAGGGAGAGAAGAAGGACTGGAGACTGAGTTCAGCTGCAAGAGGCCAATGATTTAATTATGCCTATACAATAAAGCCTTCATAAAACCATAAAAGGGCTGTTTAGAAAGCTTTCAAGTTAGTGAACACCTGGAGATTTGGAAAGAGTGGCATGCAGGAGAGAGCATGAACACTCTTTGTCCTTTTCCCATATCCTATACCATATATATATTCCATAAAATATTTCCTTGAGTTCTGTGAGCCACTCTAGCAAATTAATGAAATCCAATGAGTGGGTAGTCTTATTTATAGCCAGTTGTCCAGAAGCACAGGTGATAACCTGGGTTTGCATCTGGCTTCTGAAATGAGGAGTGGAAATAATCTTATGGCACTGAACCCTTAACCTGTAGAATTTGATACTATCTCCTGATAGGGAATGTGAAAGTTCAGTTGAATTGTGCAACACCCAGCTTGTATCAGAGCATTGCTTGTTAGTGTGGGGAAACCCACCATCCTGTTTCAGAGACAAATTGATGTCTATAATTACTACTTCTGTGATACCTTGGGGGAATGTTAGGGTAGTCAGTGAAAGAGAAGAGGTTTTAATATTAGTTGTGAATATCAGAAAACTATGAATTAGGAGTACTATCCCATTTTGGGCTTAGAATAATCATTTGTATTTCTTTTTTAACCAGCTTAAAGCTAAAGTTAATAAGAACAATGTAACAAAGTAAAATTTCAAAATGTTATTTTTATAAGCATAAATAGAGGCTATGATAAATTGTACTATTAATAATTTGATTTTCCTGAAGAGCAAATGGCATATTTTATTTAAACAAAATTCCCTTCAAATACTCAAATTTCAGAAAATAATTTTACTTTGTATGCATCAAATGGCATCTTGTAGAATGAATATTGAGATACGGTTCATGAATTTAAGTAATTCTGTGTGATTTTTTAAATTGTAATTGAATAGACCATCAAGGTCATTTCCTTCTAAATATATATCAATATAGCATATATTTTTAAAATATATGTATATAACATATTTAAATATATATATATATATTTATATATGATTTGCAGCACTAAGATAATAAATTAAATAATGACAAGCAAGATTGGGACTCAAAATTACTTAGAAGTTTAGTAACACCACAGGGATTGGAATTTCAAAAGCAAATAAACTATAGGATTTCTGATACAGAATTATCTTCTGGTTAAATGTTCAAGCTGGTTTTAGAAAAGGCAGAGAAACCAGAGGTCAAATTGCCAACATACGCTGGATTATTAAAAAAACAAGAGAGTTCCAGAAAAATATCTACTTCTGCTTTATTTACTATTCCAAAGACTTTGACTGTTTTGATCACAATAAACTGTGGAAAATTCTGAAAAGGATGGGAATACAAGACTATCTGACCTTTATCTTGAGAATCGTTGTATGCAGGTCAGGAAGCAACAGTTAGAACTGAACATGGAACAACAGACTGGTTCCAAATAGGAAAAGGAGTACGTCAAGGCTGCATATTGTCACCCTGCTATTTAACTTATATGCAGAGCACATCATGAGAAACGCTGGGCTGGAGGAAGCGCAAGCTGGAACCAAGATTACTGGGAGAAGTATCAATAACCTCAGATATGCAGAGGATACCACCCTTATGGCAGAAAGTGAAGAGGAATTAAAAAGCCTGTTGATGAAAGTGAAAGAGGAGAGTGAAAAAGCTGGCTTAAAGCTCAACATTCAGACAACTAAGATCATGGCCTCTGGTCCCATCACTTCATGGCAAATAGATGGAGAAACAGTGGAAACAGTGTCAAACTTTATTTTTCTGGGCCCCAAGATCACTGCAGATGGTGATTGCAGCCATGACATTAAAAGACGCTTACTCCTTGGAAGGAAGGTAATGACCAACCTAGATAGCATATTGAAAACCAGAGACATTACTTTGTCAACAAAGATCCATCTAGTCAAGGCTATGGTTTTTCTAGTAGTCATGTATGGATGTGAGAGTTGGATGGTGAAGAAAGCTGAGCGCTGAAGAATTGATGCTTTTGAACTGTGGTGTTGGAGAAGACTCTTGAGAGTCCCTTCAACAACAAGGAGATCCAACCAGTCCATCCTAAAGGAGATCAGTCTTGGATGTTCATTGGAAGGCCTGATGTTGAAGCTGAAACTCCAATACTTTGGCCACCTCATGCCAAGAGCTGAGTCATTGGAAAAGACCCTAATGCTGGGAAAGATTGGGGGCAGGAGGAGAAGGGATCGACAGAGGATGAGATGATTGGATGGCATCACCGACTTGATCAACATGGGTTTGGGTGGACTCTGTGAGTTGGTGATGGACAGGGAAACCTGGCATGCTGCAATTCATGGGGTCGCAAAGAGTCAGACACGACTGAGCAACTGAACTGAACCAACTGAATTGCTATTAAAAACTGAACATTTTAGGAATTTTTAAAATCTGTTAGAGAAACATATCAATTATCTGATAGTTACCTAGGCGATAACCTTAGCAGTACAGAACACAGATGAAAGATTTTCAGACTAGCAAAAAACCTATACTTACTGTGGTCCTAATTATAACCCACTTGTTTATCCCATATTTGCCAATACCTTGCAAATTAGAAGTAAGAAATTAAAAATATTTGAAGGCACACTTATAGCTATAAAAAATCTTTTGGACAGGAAGTAAGAGGAAAAGTGAGTTTCTGAGCTCAGCAAACACAGCAATTTGGATGACTATATTATAGGAAAAATAGAGATTCCAAAGCAGAAATACTTTGGAATTTGCACTTAATCCTCAAGGATTTGGAACACTATAAGGGTAAAAGGTGAAGGCAAGAGCCCAACCTGGCTGTAGCACTAGATGTAATAATTTTGCATGACATATAAATAATTGCATCTCATCTATGTGCAATCATTTTTTCTCAAAAATTTTAAAATGCCTTTTAGCTTTGAATATATATCATTCAGATATTTTTTCCTCTTTTGTGCATCTTCTCATTCTTTTTGCCTATTGCCATTTATTTGGAATAAGACCTTTCAGGGATTGCTGTTGTTTGAGATGCTTTTTCCAAGAAATGAGAGTCAATGTTAGTGAATTTGTCGACTGAGGGAAATATGAATGAAGCTTTGTATTGGAGAGTGAAATTTTATCATAATATCTAGATCATCTACTTAGAGATTTTTTAATCCCATGGTCATAAATATTGCATTTTCAATTCTTAAGATTTTAAATGAAACATTTCCTCATACCCTAGAGACAGTGACAAAGGTCACATTAGATACTGGGTAGGATTCCAGTACTCTTTCCATTAAAGATGTTAACTATCACTAGTTACAGTAATACTGTCTAGAGTTAAACCTCAGGACAGTAGCTGATGTTTATAACACCCTGAGATATATAAAAATCTTCATTATTTTTAGTCCACATATCCAGTGTTTAAGATAGTGTTAAGAAAGTTAATATTAGTACAGTGGTTAAGAGCACAAAGAGTAAATCCAAAGGACTTGATCTAGAACCCCAGTTCTGTTACTTTTTAGCTGATCAAGTAACTTACGTATAAACCCTTGTTTCTTTACCCTAAAATGAACATAATTATAGTATGCACCTCACAGGCTTATGCTAAGGATAACATTTTATCCTTTTGCTAAGAATAAAAGAGTCATGTCCAACTCTTTGCAAGCCTATGGGCTGTAGTCTGCCAGGCTCCCATGTCTGTGGGATGTTATAGACGAGAATACTGAAGTGGGTTGTTGCCATGACCTCCTTGAGGGAGTCTTCCTCATCCAAGGATTAAACCCACATCTCTTGTGTCTCCTGTATGGCAGGTGGATTATTTACCACTAGCACCACCTGGAAAGCCAAGGGTACAATTAGTTAACATACAGAGAACACTCTGAGGGGTCCCCTTCTCTATTATATTGTGCTGTATCCATGTTGTTATTGTTGCCCAGTTGCTCAGTCACGTCCAACTTTTGAGATCCCATGGACTGCAGCATGCCAGGCTTCCCTGTCCATCACCATCTTCTGGAGCTTGCTCATACTCATGTCCTTTGAGTTGGTGATGCCATCCAACCATCTCATCCTCAGCCATCCCCTTCTCTTCCTGCCTTCAATGTTTCCCAGCATCAGGGTCTGTTCTGATGATTCTAATATCAGTGTTAGTTGTTTCCATAAACTGTTCAATTTAGCTTGCTGAAATATTCACTTGTCAGATTCATAAAGTGTTATTTTAAACAATTAAGCTACTATTTATACCATTTACACAGCCCCCCCTTTTTTTATAATAACCTCATCTTTCCAAAGTAACCTAGAGTGATAATAATTTGAGAAAGGAAAGTTGAGCTCTCTCCACTGCTTTAATATGTATTGAAAGATATGTTAATTTTTCAAGAAGTTTATTTAAAAGGTCCATGAAGTTGAAAATAATATTAATATTAAGGTAAAACAAACAAAAAGTCTACTTGAGCTTTTGATTGCCAGTTGTTGTTCAATTGCTGAGTAGTGTCCGACTCTTTGCAACCCTATGGACTCCAGCACATCAGCCTCCTCTATCCTGGAGTTTGCTCAGTTATGTCCATTGAGTCAGTGAAGCTATCTAACAATCTCATCCTCTGCTGCCCCTTCTCCTTCTGCCCTCAATCTTTTCTAGAATCAGGATCTTTTCCAATGAGTTGGCTTTTTGCATCAGGTGGCCAAAGTATTGGAGCTTCAGCATCAGCCCTTCCAATGAATATTCAGGGTTGATTTCCTTTAAGATTGACTGGTTTGATCTGCTGTCCAGATCAAACATCTACATCAAAATGTAGATGTAGTTAAATTAAGATTCCTAGGAAAGGGGTATTACAGATTATCGGGGTGGGCACAATGAAATTTTGAGTATAAGAAGGGAGGCAAGAAGTCAAAGAGGAGAAGACAGTGGGAGAACAGAAGCACAGACTGGAGTGATGTGGGCCACAAACCATGGAATGCCAGCAGTCTCTAGAGACTGAAAGAGAAAGGAAAAAGATATTCTCCTAAAGCAGCTAAAGGAACAACCTAGCTGATTTTAGCTCTACAAGACTCATTCCAGGCTTCCAGATCTCCAGAAACTAAGATAATGGTTTTGTTTTGTTTTAAACCACAAAGCCTGGGGTGATTTCACAGCAACAATAGGAAATTAACATATGCATCATTTTTCTTTAACATATTTATTTATAAACATTTTAAACTTTGTTCTTGATAACCACAATCATAAGGACATCAAGGAGTTAATTTAAATTATCTATATTCCCTTGATTTTGTTTAATGATATTAGATTAATTTACCTTTTGTTTTAGTGGGTTTTGCTTTGTTTTAAGGCTCAGGCCACATGTGGTTTCCCAGGGTAGCTTATAGCTTCTCCAGTTGGAAGCCTGAGAATGTTTATTACTGCTCTTCCCTTAACAGTCTGAAACCCCTAAGGGCTGTGACACCACTGAAAACTTCGCACTAATTTTCATTTTCTGCTCATTTTTTTTAGCTTTTTCACCTGCACACAATTGAAGCTTACGGATTTGGCAGTGTGTTGGACTCACTCTCCTAGGATTCACTTCTCCCTGGGATTTTGGTCATGCAAGTTCTGGTTTGCTTGACATTCTCAAACTCAGATTTCCTTTTCTTTTCTTTATGTTAAGTTCAGTACAATTTCCAAATGTTCTGCTGGCTTCTCTGCATATTAGATGAAACCCTTTACTTTTTCAGTCACTCACTCTATGATGAAGCTCATCAAATATATTGAGTACCCAGTCTGATATAATCTAGTATAAGCTTCTGTACAATGTAAGTAAGAAGAAGGGGGCAACAGAGAATGAGATGGTTGGATGAGATCACTGGCTCAATGGACATATGAATATAAGCAAATTCCAGAAGATAATGAAGGACAGTGAAGCCAGGCATACTGCAGTCAATGGAGTCACAAAGAGTAGGACACAATTTAGCGACTAAACAACAACAAACACACTGTAAGTTAGAATATTGCTTTCATTTTGCATATGTGAGCTTGAAGCTTAGCAGTGATACATAACTTTTCCAAAATGGCACAGGGAGAATTGGAGGCAGTTCTCTCTCTAACCTCACCGAGAATGACTCCCAGATGTAATTTAAAATAAACTGAAGAAAAAATGGCAACCATATAAATAGGAACTAGATTTATGAACCTGCTAATTAATTTCAACTTCTTCAAACAATACATTTTGTTTTCCAGTTGAAATAGGTAGAAGCTAAAGTAATTTTGAATTTTATGTGTTTAACTGATTATTAAAGTTATGAGTATAAACACTAGCAGTAAAAAATTTTTCCAAGGAGACTTTTTGCTATAGGTGACATAAATGAAAATTAATAGAATACCATAATTAGAAGGTAACATAACTCAACCTACAGTTCTCATGGAAATTTTTATAATAGTGCCCATCATAATTGGTCATTGCTGCATTTTTATACCCTTTCCTGATATTTCAATTTGGGACAAGTTTATTTATGTTGTGTTGAGCAGTAAATAAATCTCCTATGTTTGTTTTTATTCATTGTTTTTTCTGCTAATAGAGAGTTGATTTTTGATGAACTTACTGAGGAAGTGTATACACATGTTAGGAACATAAAAGCAACCAAAGTGTATTAAAAGGTTAAGATAAACTCCAAAATAATAGGGTGATGATTTTAACCAGAATAAATAAGAGAGAATCAGTGTGTAGGTGATAATACTATGCTGTCATAGTTAAGATTGTAATGCAGTGAGCAAACTAATAATTCAATGCTGGAATTTCAAAAGGAACTAAACAACAAAGCAGGTCTTTATGAAACAGAACACAAGAGTATTCAGTTGCTTAGTTTTGTTTCTTAATACATTGTTGGGGCCCGGCCGGCTGATGCGATCAGCCAGAGCCATTACGGTCGGAACGCTGCAAGCCTGCTGCCATATAAGGCGCTGATTACGCGCCAGCTATACATTCGATTGGCAAATCACCAAAAGGATCATGCGGCGAACATATATCCGACAGGCCAATCGCCCACAAGACACGTATTCCCTACATGCCCGTCAGAGCTCCCCCCTTCCTTTTCCCACTCCCTCCCCTCCTCCCCATATATAATCGCCTTGTGTTCAATAAAGTTTTGCAGCTTGATCAGAACCTTTGTCTTGCTGCCGTTCTTCGCGTCTCTTGTCCCACCCCTTCATCCGTTTTCAGGTGGATTCGGACCCCCCGTTGATTGCTCTGTGGGCCAGAGTGACTGCGCCCAGCTAGCGGCCGGAGCAATATATTCTCAAACTTCTAAAAATAAAGTGCTAATAAGAATATTGTTAGGAGATTTTAAATGATTGCAATAACTAGTAAAATATCAGATGTTGGCATTGTTTTAAATAAAAAATTATTGTTAACTTGGATATTGAAGGATGTGAGGATAGGTATTTAAACTTAAGGTTTTGTATTACTAATATTTATTATAACCAATATTTTTCATATTTTTATGTTTGAAAAAATAACCAAAGAAATAAACCAAAGAAAAACTCAACAATTTTAAAGCCATTGAACATTTAAAAGCCTTCACCTTGCTTGACTTATTTCTCGTTAATGATAGGTAGTAACTATTCTCAAAAATATCTGTTCTCTATCTGAAGCATCATTCACTTCTCTGATAACTTATACCAGTTATTCTACCCTGATTTTTCCTTTTCTACCTCTATAATTTCTACTGTTTATTATTCCTTAGAACTATATTCTAGATTCTTTTCACTCATTTCACAATGTCTATATGGTAAATTTCCTACTCTCAGATGTTTAAATATTTTATATGCCATTATCTGCATGTCATGATTTAGAGATCCCAGGTCTGGAATTGACTAGATTTGAGTACAATTATTTTATTACTAATTATGTGACTTATTTACTATCTTAAGTTTTGAAAAAGTATTGTTGCTGTAAATGGAAGATCTTTTCCTCTTCTCTCAGAGAAATAACTAACAATCTGCATTTCATCACATTTCTAAGACAATAAGTAGATCATGATGACATGTAAGTTTGATCTCATCACATGGATGAGAGACTATCCATTTTGCATACTTCTTCCATGTCTCACCTATGCATTCATCACCCTCCACCATGTGACAGAACTCTCACTACCTCAGGCTGGTTGTGCCCCTGGTGGAGGGTGGGAGGGTCTCCAGAAAGCTTGGCATGTCCACAAGATACATACAAGGAGCTCTGTACTTGGAGCTCCCTGGCCCAGAATCCAGTGTTGCTGAGCTTCATGTATATTTTCTTAGAATGTCAGATGAGGAAGCTATTACAGGCTCATCTGATCTCTCTTCACCAACTCTGCTTTTTTTTTTTTTTCTTTTCATAAACCATCCTGGTCAGAAAAGGGTTTATCCTTATCCTTCTCTTGTGTCATAGCTACCTCCTTCTTTAAATATAATTTATCTCTTTATCAAATTTCATGTCATTATAGCAGATGGTATTCAGTTTAATGATGAAGAGCAGAGTTTTGAGCCAGTTTGCCTAGGTTTGAATTGTAGCTCTGGTCAATTATTAAATATATGACCTTGGTCAAGACACTTAATTGTGCCTTAATTTTCTTGTCCTGCAATTACAAATTATTATAATACCTTCTTCATAGGGATATTGAAAGATGAAATGAGTTAATACAGATAAATGGCTTAGAATATCACCTTGCACATAGATACGAGATACATTTTAGCATTTATTATTCATATAAGTTATAGAAATTGGCAGTAAAAGAGCATTTAAATCTTTGCATCTCCTTTGAAGGACTCCCCAGTATGCTTGATTTCCTCCCACACTTTCCAATCTAGCTTAGAAGGTCAACTCTTAGCCTCATTTACATATATTTACATATGCAAATATATGTAAACTCATTCACATATATTATTAAAGCTTCTTTGAATCCAGGAAAAACATTAACTATACCCTGTTTAGGTGCATTTGTTTAAATTTGGCAGGAAGTATGTGTTAGTCCCTAACCCCAATATAATGCCATGTTCTTTTTTGACTGAAACAAAAAAATCATAATCCAGACATTAGAGTTAGATTTTTTATTTAACAGTGAAACTATTGCTGAGGGTGTCTTATGTCTAGAGATTACCAGCATGGTTTACTCTGGCTTTCCAGAACTCTGGCCTTACTTACCACAATAAGAGAATGTCTTTTTTTTTCAATTTTTCCTCCTTCTTCCTCCTCTTGCTCTCCCTCTCCTTTGGTTTTCTCCTTCTTTCTGTGTTTCTGAATATCCATCAAATCTGAGGTCTTTCTCTGGAATAAAGTCAGCTCATTCATATGCTTGGCCCATACATTGTTCGTGAATTACTGCAACTGAGATAGGGCTTCCTTTTCTGAAAAGCAGCTATGCCTCTTAAAAACACAGGCTCCAGAGGTGACCTAAAGACAAATTTACATGTTGCCCCCTTTCCTCCCCTCTCTTGTGCCTTTCTCTTCACTTTTATTCTACCTCAAGTTTAGAATCCTGGTCTCATGATGTCTCCAAAGTCAATAGTTTGTAGATTTGTAGTTAGACTAGGTCTCACACAAATGATCACCAGTGACCTTGGAAAAAACTATGGCTGCATCTGTAAATTCTATGAGAATGAATTTAATAATTGATCAGTTCTACCCTACAAGTCAAATTGAGGGGTTTCACCTTTTGCCTTTACTGCCCCTCTAGTGATCAAAAACAATTATTTGGTTTATTCTTCAAATGTTGTTGGTCTTTTACAAGGCCAAAGTTCCACATTTGCCTAATGATCAGTAAACAGTTTTAAATGAATTGCCTCAAAACATCTGCTGTGCAAATTATTTTTCTAATTCATATTTAACATAAATGCAAATACTGAACTTGTCAGTTTTGTGTATACTCTCTTTTCTTTTCTTTAGACATTGATAACTCTTATCCATTCATCCAACTGGTGTTACATCAAATAACTCATATAAACAGCCTAATATAAAACATCTATAAATTTAAATATTTAATTATATAGAAAACACACAAGTTTTTTCAGTTATCTTATGTTTTTCAAATGGAAACATTTTTCAAACTTTTCTCCTGTCTTCACTGAACAATATATTGTGGAAATTCTTCCCAGTCTATTGGTCTACATGTAATTCATTGTTTTTAATGACCAAATAGCACTTCATAGTGGAGATATATCATAATTTATATAGTTATCCTTCAAATAATAGTCACCTTCTATATTTCTGCTTTTTTCTTCCTCTGAAAACAATGTTTACAATTATATTTTTGATACATAAATCACTATATAATGTCATTTTATTTCTGTAGAGTAGATATCCTAGTACAGGATATTATGTTTAAAAGGAAAATTCATTTAATTTTTTTTACTTTGGTCTGTTCAGTTGCTTGTCTTAAAAATAACTGACATTTTTGCAAGCAATAGACATGTCATTTTCTAATAATCTCTAACAACATCTATGTGCCTTTAAATTTTTTAACAGTTTGAAACATGTAAAACATAAAGGATAATAATGAGTCAACATTTATTTTTATTTGCAGTTTTCTGAATATTGGTACATTTCATGATTTGTATTTTTTGGTGAATTTTTTTCAATGAATTTTCTCATTATAACACTTGACCATTATTTGTATCAATATTTCATCTTTTTCAATTTCATATTTAGAGATACTTTGCTCATTATCTATATTACAAATCTTTTACATTGCTATATATTTGTTATTAATATTTATGTAAGGTAGTGTTAATATCCAGTTTGTCTTGTTGGTCTCTTTTTCAGACATTGTTCTTTGCCTACTTACTGTAGTTTAATTTTAGTTAAGGTTTGTGATGGTTTTGCAATGGTGGACATCAAAACCCTCCCCACATGAACCATCACATGAACATAGACTATATTCGCCTGAAAATGTACTGAAAGGAATGTTCCAACTCTTTCTTTTCCATATATTCCCCCAAGAATTACAAGGAGGAATAGGATTCAGCCAATATTCTCAATTCATTTTTGTGGATTAGTGAAACTACTTAATATTATGAAATATTATTCAAATTTTAACTGAGGATAGACAAGAGGCAAAGCTCTTTAAAACAGTTTCCAGGCACCTGCTAAAAAACCTGGAGGAGAAATTAAAATAGCAGCCTTTTTTTTCCCCCAGAACATAAGATTTCATTTGCCTCTGAGCTCATATTATCATGTGAGTCAGAAGAGGCAGATTTTATTGAGTTTTCAGTTTAAAGGAAAGGAGAACATTTTTGATCATAGTTTTCACAGAGTCCCTTCTTTACACTGTATCTCCTTATTTAAAGCTATTTGATTGATGTTACTAAAGGGGAAAATAACATAAAGTTGATTATGGTTAATTAATATTCTCATGAAATAGTTATCTGGTATTCCATTGTTATTAATATGTTATATAAGTATATTTATGAAACAGTGCATAAAACTTATAATCAATTTTATATAACATTGCATATTTTCTTTACATTTAGAATCTACAGAAATTAGGTCTGTCTTATAGAAGAAATATGTTTTATCCAAGGTCACATATGGCTTGATATTTCTTTGTCACTTGTTGTGTGAATTACCTGTGATGAACAAGAATTTAGTTTGTCACCATCCCTTTCAATAATGAAAAATATATTTTATAAAAAAATACAGTTCAATGAATTGTTAGTGCCTCCAAACAGAATAACATAGTTATAATGAATTCCTTATGTGAAGAAAAATGACTGACATGACCCAAAACTTCTGAATTTGTATGCATTGAAATTACTGTTCCAGATATAGTGGAGAAGGAATGGAAGAATTAATCAATTTTATTAATATGATATTTTAAAAAGTGTAACTTTTCTTCATTTTTAGGACTGATATATCATATATGACACATTTATTTGTGTCCTTCACAGTGAGTTACATTTCATCTTTTGGGTTATTGGCATAAGCAATAAGAGAGCAATGCTGAGGGCTGTTAACAGTTTAATGTATCACTTTTTAGCTGTGACTCAGCATCTCTATTACATAAGTTCACCTTCTGACTATTCAGTATTATTCATACACTTGCAGCAGAACTGGGAGAGGCCAACATTTATTCTTCTTTGATCACAGATGATTGCCTGAAAAGATCATTCTCCTTATGAATCAACATGGAATATTTTCTGAAACATTTTATCTGTGATAAACACATTTTCACATCATAAATACACTTAAATATAGTAATGAAATTATGATCTTTGCCAAATCATGATATTCTTTGACTCATTTTATTTATGTATACAACTATACAGTGGAAGTGAGAAATAGATTTAAGGGACTAGATATGATAGACAGAGTGCCTGATGAACAAACAGAGGTTTGTAATATTGTATGGGAAACAGGAATCAAGACCATTCCCAAGAAAAAGAAATGCAAAAAAGCAAAATGGCTGTCTGAGGAGGCCTTATGAATAGCTATGAAAGAACAGAAGAGAAAAGCAAAGGAGAAAAGGAAAGATATTCCCATTTGAATACAGAGTTCCAAAAAATAACAAGGAGAGATAAAAAAGCCTTCCTCAGCAATCAATGCAAAGAAACAGAGGAAAATAATAGAATGGGAAAGACTAGAGATATCTTCAAGAAAATTGGAGATACCAAGGGAACATTTCTTGCAAAAATGGTCTCAATAAAGGACAGAAATGGTATGGACCTAATAGAAGCAGAAGATATTAAGAAGAGGTGGCAAGACTACACAGAAGAACTATACAAAAAAGATCTTCATGACCCAGATAATCACGATGGTATGATCACTCACCAGTCCATCTTAAAGGAGATCAGTCTTGGTGTTCATTGGAAGGACTTATGTTGAGGCTGAAACTCCAATATTTTGGCCACCTGAAGCGAAGAGCTTACTCATTTGAAAAGACTCTGATGCTGCGAAAGATTGAGGGCAGGAGGAGAAGGGGTCGACAGAGGATGAGATGATTGGATGGCATCACCAACTCAATGGACATGAGTTTTGGTGAACTCTGGTAGATGGTGATGGACAGGGAGGCCTGTCGTGCTGTGGTTCAAGGGGTTACAAAGAGTCGGACACGACTGAGTGACTGAACTGAACTGATACAACTATACATACTGCAAACTATACATTCATATTGATTAGACTATAGATGTCTTAGGAATCTTTCTTTTAGAAAATGTTGCATAACTGTGTATCCTTAAGTTAATATAAAAAGCAAAATTTGACTTTTACCAATGGATATAGATTTTAAGTCTGGTTAGCAAATATATAAAGGACAATTTTTGTTTTGTTTTGCTCTGACCAAAATAGACAGTAAACAGCACCTTTACTTCTGTGGTGCTATTCTCATTGATGTTACAAGAGCTGAATTGAATCTTACAACTTTTGTAAAAGATCAGATATTGCTTGAACTATTGTAAAAATAGATATTGTTTGTACTTTTGTAACAATTAGCTTAAGGAAACAATGTACTTTAGTATGTTTCTAAGTATGCAAATAAAATATTTTATCAGTTCCAGAATTTTTCCATTATGATTCCAGATTTTGAGTCTATGATATAATAGGTCAAACTTTAATTATCAAACAGATAGAATCTGCAAGAAATAGAAAAGAGGTGTTTTCTATTTCATAGAAACTCAAGTTTTATGATGATTTTAAGCTCTGCCATCAAACACATTATATACCACTACTATCTTAAGACTAAGCACACTCAGATTTCATAAGTCTCTCTTATTTGATCCACAAGCAAGAATAATTTGCAGGAGTTTAAAAATTGCATCAGTAAAATAAGCTACATGATTTTTTTTTCTGATTTTAAAATAAAAAAGAGTAAAAATTACCTTTTTTTAAAAAAAATTTTCTTTACTTTATTGTGTTGGTTTTGCCATACATTGACATGAAACCGCCATGGGTTTACATATGCTCCCCCTCCAGAACCCCCCTCCCTTCTCCCTCCCGATTCCCTCCCCCGGGACATCTCGGTGCACCAGCCCCGAGCATCAACACTGGGCTGGCGATTGATTTCACATATGATAATTAACATGTTTCAATGCCATTCTCCCATATCATCCCACCCTTGCCCTCTTCCCCAGAGTCCACGAGTATGTTCTATACATCTGTGTTCCTTTTGCTGTCTCGCATGCAGGGTTCTCGTTACCATCTTTCTAAATTCCATATATATGCGTTAGTATACTGTATTGTTGTTTTTCCTTCTGGCTTACTTCACTCTCGATAATAGGCTCCAGTTCCGTCCACCTGAGTAGAACTGATTCAAATGAATTTTTTTTTTAATGCTGAGTAATATTCCATTGTGTATATGTACCACAGCTTTCTTATCCATTCGTCAGTTGATGGGCATCTAGGTTGCTTCCATGTCCTGGCTATTGTAAACAATGCGGCGATGAACATTGGGGTACACGTGTCTCTTTCAATTCTGGTTTCCTCGGTGTGTACATTTTTATTTATGAGTGTGCTTGCTAAAAAACTTTACAGGTATCACAGAAATTTGCACAAAAACTCATTTAGAGTTGTCATCTTCTTTATTTTTTTAAGAGCATTAACTTGTTAGAAATCCCAAATTATCTGTCTTACAGCCTAACTTGTATCTGGTCTGGCAAATTGCCTTTGCATGGTATCATTTACTTGGTTTTGCTATTCATCATATTTCCTATAAAATGGCATAATATAACTAGAGATTTAATTAGCATTATAACCAACTTTGGGGGATAAGAATAATGATTATTTTCTGTATTTCCTATTGTGCTACATTATGAAGCATAAAATGGCAGTTGTTCCATGCTTATTAATGTAAGCATTATTTTGTGGATGAAGTGCTATAGCCCAATCTCTCCACTGTAACATTTCCTCACTAAATTTTCACAGAATCGTTTAATATTATATTGGCTATTGTTTAGATTCATTGCCCCATTGTATGTTGTAAAATGTTATTATTTTAATTCTACTTTTAATTCTGAATTTATTAGATAAATTTTTCTGTAGAAAAAAATTTCCCATTTTAATCAACTGATTCTGCTGAAATAAATCAGTAAACATACATGAGATAATGCTTGATTCTATTCTTACATTGTCAGTTTTCAGATTAATGCACTGCTGTCCTGACAAACTCTAATATCATATTGTTATGTACTTATGATTTTCTTAAATATAAATTATAATCTGATTTCAAATTGTATCAATGTGGGCCAGGGACAGAGCCTTTGAGTGGTCTCCTGTGTTCTTTGGACAAAGTGCTTTTAAAATTTGATAGTATTCTTGCTTTCTAGTTCACCTGAGATATTTCTTTTCCATATCGGAATTAAAACTTTTCTTAAAAGATCCCTCATTATTTCACTTGAAAATGATGTTTAGAGGTTGTTGTAGTTAGGGATTTAGAAAAGCAAAGCACTGCTTAAGAGTTAACTTTTCTAGGCTTTTGAATGAAATGATGAAGAAATTAAATATATTATAGAAAGTACTTTCTATACTTTTATAATTGTCTCATTAATTTAATATACAGTCAAATTTCCTTATTCCAATTGTTTCCTGTTTTAAAAGAGTACTCTTTTTTTGACATATATTTTATTATTATTCCAGGTAAATTTCATACTAAAATAATTTAAAAAATAATGAAAACTGAAATGGCAGGCTAATTTTTTTGATAATATAAATTTTTATTCTAAATAAAATACCACACTGGGACTTCCATTGCATGAAAAATATATTACATAAGGGCCTAGTTCAAATTAGTCCAGATTATGTTAAAGTAGGTTATTATTTAAAAAAAATCAATATAAATTACTCATTAAAAAAGGAGTCAATGTATATTATCATTTTAATAAGGGCATAAAAATATCTTAAAATAAGTATTCATTATGATAAAAAATGTAAACACTTTCCCATGGTGGCTCAGTGGATAAGTGCAATGCAGGAGACACAGGAGAAGCAGGTTTGATACGTGGTCAGGAAGATCCCCTGGGGCAGGGCATGGCAGTTCAGTTCAGTTTAGTCACTCAACTGTGTCTGACTCTTTGTGACCCCATGGACTGCAGCACACCAGGCTTCCCTGTCCATCACCAACTCCCATCACAAGTCCTGTCACAACACCAACATAACTTGTTCAAACTTATGTCCATCAAGTCCATGATGCCATCCAATCATCTCATCCTCTGTCGTCCCCTTCTCCTCCTGCCTTCAATTTTTCCCAGCATCAGGGTCTTTTCAAATGAGTAGGTTCTTCACATGAGGTGGACAAAGTATTGGAATTTCAGCTTCAGAATTAATCCTTCCAATAAAGATTCAGGACTGATTTTCTTTAGGATGGTCTGGCTTGATCTCCTTGCAGTCCAAGGGACTCTCAAGAGTCTTCTCCAACACCACAGTTCAAAACCATCAATCCTTCACCACTCAGATTTCTTTAGAGTCCAACTCTCACATCCATACATGACTACTGGAAAAACCATAACCTGGACTAGATGGAACTTTGTTGGCAAAGTAATGTTTCTGCTTTTTAACATGCTGTCTAGGTTGGTCATAACTTTCCTTTCAAGGAGTAAGTGTCTTTTAATTTCATTGTTGCAATCACCATCTGCAGTGATTTGAGATCCCAAGAAAATAAAGTCTCTCACTGTTTCCATGGTTTCCCCATCTATTTGCCGTAAAGTGATGTGACTGGATGCTATGATCTTCATTTCCTGAACGTTGAGTTTTTAGCCAACTTTTTTATTCTCCTCTTTCACTTTCATCAAGAAGCTCTTTAGTTCTTCTTCACTTTTGCCATAAGGGTGGTGTCATCTGCATATCTGAGATTATTGATATTTCTCTTGGCAATCTTGATTCCAGCTTGTACTTCATCCAGCCCAGCATTTCTCATGATATATTCTGCATATAAGTTAAATAAGCAGGGTGACAATATACAGCCTTGACATACTCCTTTTCTGATTTGGAACCAGTCTGTTGTTCCATGTCCAGTTCTAACTATTGCTTCTGGACCTGCATACAGGTTTCACAGAAGGCTGGTCAGGTGGTGTGGTATTTTCAAACCTTTCACAATTTTCCACAGTTTATTATGATCCACACAGTCAAAGGCTTTTGCATAATCAGATGTTTTTCTGGAATTCTCTTGCATTTTTCTATGATCCAGTGGATGTTGGCAATTCAATATCTTGTTCCTCTGCCTTTTCTAAATCCAGCTTGAACATCTGGGAGTTCTCAGTTCACTGAAAATTGTTGAAACCTAGCTTGGAGAATTTTCAGCAGTACTTTGTTTGCAAGTGAAATGTGTGCAGTTGTGCTGTAGTTTGAACATTTTTTGGCATTGCTCTTCTTTGTGATTGGAATGAAAACTCACCTCTTCCAGTTCTGTGGCCACTGCTAAGTTTTCCAAATTTGCTGACATATTAAGTGCAGCACTTTGATAGTATCATCTTTTTTAATTTGAAATAGCTCAGCTGATTTCAATCACCTCCACTAGCTTTGTTCGTAGTGATGCTTCCTAAGGTCCACTGGATTTCATAATCCAGAACATCTGTCTCTAGGTGAGTGATCACACCATCATGGTTATCTGGGTCATTAAGAATCTTTTTTGTATAGTTCTTCTTTTTCTTCTTGCCACTCACCTCTTCTTAACCTCCTCTCCTTCTGTTAGGTCCATATCTAACAGTTTCTGTCTTCTACTGTGCCCAACTTTGCATGAAATGTTCCCTTGGTATCTCTGATTTATGACAGTCTGTTAAGTTTGCAGGACTATATCAGTGCTTCTCTGGTGACTCAGCAGGTAAAGAATCTGCCGGCAAAGCAGTTTCAATCCTTGGATCAGGATGATTCCCTGGAGAAGGAAAAAGCAACCCATTCCAGTTTTCTTGCCTGAAAAGTCCCATGATCATAGGAGCTTGATGGGCTACAGTCCACAGCGTCTCAAAGAGTCAGACATGACTGAGTACACGTGCACACACATACAATACCTTAATCAAAAAATAATTCTCTTGGAAAAATGGTGCCAGTCGACTTGCTCAATGCAGCATTGCCACAAATCTTCAAATTCCAGTCATAAGATAAATAACCTCTAGGTATATAATGTGTAATATCAATGTTATGACTATAGTTGTATAATAGAAGGTATATAGTTAAGAGAATAAATCCTGAGTTTTCATAACAAGGAGAAAATACATTTTTTTTCTTTTATTTAAGTCTTTATGAGAAGATGGGTGGAGCTGTACTTACCACAGTAATTATTTTTAGCATAGATAAGTCAATTACCATGCTGTACTCCTTAGACCTGTATAATGATGTATGTAAATGATTTCTCAATAATATTGATGGGGGGGTTGAGAAGATTATAGAAATGTAAAAGTCTCTAGCAACACTGATCTAGAAGAATTAAAAGGACATTAATTATTCTTAGTGAATGAATAATGGAGCTGTGCTACTGATCTTACAGACATTAAAAAGGTAAGAGGATATAAAAATTTCATGCAAGCCAACTTGAAAATTTATATGCAATAGACAAATTCTTAGAAAACACAACTTTACAAACCTGCTAGACATTTTAAAATGTCTAAAAATTCCAGTATCAATATAAGAAATTGAATCTTAAGAAATATGACAATGCTGAGTGGTGATGATATTTGAAGAACCTGTTAGACCTTGGCTTCAACTTTTTATATTGTGAGATTTTAATTAGTCTAAAACCTGAATTCTCTCCCCATTTCTTATTTTTCTTGACAAGAGAAGGAAATACCTAATAGAAGAGTTGAGAGATGGAACTAGGCAAGCTCAGTTCAGTTTTTGCTCCCCTTTATTCTGTTCTGACTTCCTGCTGAGATGAAGACTTCTGGTTTGCTCTTTTCTCTGCAGTTAATAAACTCCTGGCTTTTCCTGAGGAGATCTGCAATTTCCCAGTGATGTCTGTAAGTGGGAAGGCAAAATGTCCTCTGGGACCAAACATTAGCCAGGCTGTCAGTCTGAAAACCTTTTCTCTGATTGACTAAATCAATAATAAAAGTCATATTTAGAGGGCTTCTCTGGTAGCTCAGCTGGTAAAGAATCTGCCTGCAATGCAGGAGACCATGGTTTGATTCCTGGGTCAGGGAGATCCACTGGAGAAGGGATATGCTACTCACTCCCCTGTTCTTGGGCTTCCCTGGTGGCTCAGCTGGTAAAGTATCCGCCTGCAATGCTCAAGACCTAGGTTCAGTCCTTGGGTTGGGAAAATCCCCTGGAGAAGGGAACAGTTATCCACTCCAGTATTCTGGAGAATTCTATGGACTATATAGTCCATGGGGTTGGAAAGAGTCAGACATGAAAAAAACATTGGCAAAACTGTCAGTTTGAAAATCTTTTCACTAACTGACTATGTCAATAATAAAATTCATACTTAGAGCTTCATCTGCCTTAAAAACTAAGATATGTAAACTCATGTATCTGAAAAAGAATTAGTATCAAAATTATACAATGAAAAATAATAAGAAAAAATCTATCAGTAAAAGACACAAAGTCTAATATAAAAATAAGCAAAATACATAAATGGGCATTTAACAGCATAGAAAACTTAAATGGCAATCTATTAGAACTACTAAGAGTAGTAATACTGTCTAACCACTAATATACTTGTCAGTTACCAGGTAAATGCAAAGTATTTCCATAATGTGAAACCATGTTATTCATCTAGATAACTAAACATTAATAAATTGGACCTTATCAGAAGTTACTGAGAATATGAACTGTGGCACACAGTGTTCAGCTGTACATACACACATATCCGGTGTGAGGTATCCCTCTGCAAGGTAGAATAAAGCAAACATCCCTTTCCTGTTAAATAAGGTATAGTGAAACAACTTATTTTGGCCTATGAGATATGAATGTAATTTGGAATTGGGGATACTCCATGTACAGATCTTGGGAGTGATATTGTCACCAAGTAGATCTATACCAATACTATGACAGAAATGTAATGTTAAAGTTCTAAGCTGCTGATATGGGGGCATCATTTGCTATTTTTGCATTAAGTGGTTAGATTAATGACTGCCAATGAGTTATGCCTTCTAGTGTCTATACTCTTATATAGTTCCCTTCCAGATTACTCAGGGCATGCCTACTTTACTTTCTTTGACCAATGGGAAATCAGCAAGTATGCGGCTTGATAAGGCTTTAATTCTTGAACACTGCAATCTTTTGAATAAACCTGGTCTATCTTCCTTAAGAATATGGTCCCATGTAGAAAGAGACCACCTTAGAGGGAGAAGTCAGCCAATTCACCTATTCCAGACATTTGAGCTGAGAAGCAAGATATGAGCATGAGGCCACTTACATCATGTAATTTTAATACAATAGGAAATGAAAAAAATAATTGAACTTTTAGAGCTTGATATAAAAACATGTATTAAAGTCAATAAATTTATTTACGTTTTTACCAGTATTCTATATTGATCTATTTATACATGTAAAGTTGTATATAATTTTAAGTATTGCACTTATAAACTAAAAGCTACAAATATCAACAAGGAAAATTAATACCACAGAAATGGTATTATGTTCATTATTGAAAGGTTCAGTATTGTTAAGATGAGAGTTATCGCAAAGTTTATCAAGAGGTTAAATGTTATCCCACTCAAAATACTAATAGGCTTTTTTGAAAATGAAAAGCTGATTTTAAAATGCGTATGTACAGAGGAGTCTGGTACGCTACAGACCATGGGGTAGCAAGAGTCGGACATGACTTAGCAACTAAACAGCAACAGCAAAAGACAGAGTATCTAGAATAGCCACAGCAATATGAAAAACATAAGACTTTGGAAGGGCACCTATTTTTGACATTCAGAACAAGACTATTTATTAAGTGACTGTGGTATTGGTTAGTGGACAGACTTACAGATCAAATTAACAGAGTTCAGAAATAGATTTCTATCATCAGTTGATTTTCAACAAAGTTGTCAAGTACAGTGCTTAATAAGTAAAATGTGAAAAATGATTATTTTTGTTTTATTAGGATTTGTTGTTGTTTAGTCACTCAGTCATGTCTAACTATTTGTGACCCCATGGGCTGCAGCATGCCAGGCTTCTCTGTACTTCACCATCTCCCAGAGTTGCTCAAACTCATGTCCACTGAATTGATGATGTCATCCAACCATCTTGTCCTCTGTTGTCCCCTTCTTCTCCTGCATTCTTTATTTCCCAGCATCAGGATCTTTTCTATGAGTTGGCTCTTTATATCATGTGGCCAAAGTATTGGAACTTCAGCATCAGTCCTTCCAATGAATATTCAGAATTGATTTCTTTCAGGATTGACTGGTTTGAACTCCTTGCAGTCCAAGGGACTCTCAAGAGTTTTCTCTAGCATCACAGTTCAAAAACATCAGTTCTTTGGTTATCAGCTTAGCCTTCTTTATGGTCCAGTTCTCACATTTGTACTAATTACTGGGAAAACCATAGCTTTGACTAGATGGACATTTGTTGGCAAAGTAATGTCTCTGCTTTTTAATATACTGTCTAGGTTTGTCATAGCTTTTCTTTCAAGGAGCAAGCGTCTTTTCATTTCATGGCTGCAGTCACCATATGCAATGATTTTGGAGCCCCCCAAAATAAAGTCTGTCAATGTTTCCATTGTTTCTCCGTCTATTTGCCATGAAGTGGTGGGACCAGATGCGATGATCTCAGTGTTTTGAAGACTGAATTTTAAGCCAACTTTTTCACTCTCCACTTTCACATTCATCAAGAGGTTTTTTATTTTCTCTTTGTTTTCTTCCATTAGGATGATGTCATCTGTGTATCTGAGGTTAGTGATATTTCTCCTGGCAGTTTTGGTTTCAACTTGTGCTTCAGCCAGCCCAGAATTTCACGTGATGTACTATGCATATAAGTTAAATAAACAGGGTGACAATATACAGCTATGGTGTACTCCTTCCCCAGTTTTGAACTAGTCTCTTGTTCCATGTCCAGTTCTACCTATTGCTTCTTGAGCATCATACATGTTTCTCAGGAGACAAGTAATGTGGCCTGGTATTCCCATTTTTTTAAGATTTTTCCACAGTTTGTTGTGATCAACAGAGTCAAAGGCTTTAGCATAGTCAGTGAAGCAGACATAGATGTTGTTTGGGAATTCTCTTGCTTTTTCTATGATCCACCCAATTGATGTTGGCAATTTCATCTCTGATTCCTCTGCATTTTCTAAATCCAGCTTATACATCTGGAAGTTCCTGGTTCATATACTGTTGAAGCCCTAGCCTGTAAGGTTTTGAGCATGACCTGTATTGCATGTTAAATGAATGTGATTGTGCAGGACTTTGAGCAATCTTTGGCATTGCCCTTCTTTGGGATTGGAATGAAAATTTACCTTTTCCAGTCCTGTGGGCACTGCTGAGTTTTCCATGTTTGCTGGCATATTGAGAGCAGCACTTTAACAGCATCATCTTTTAGGATTTAAAATAGCTCAGCTGGAATTACATCACCTCCACTACCTTTGTTTGTACTGATGCTTTGTAAGGCCCCCTTGACTTTATGCTCCATGATGTCTGTCTGTAGGTGATTGATCTCACCATCATGGTTTCCTGGGTGATTAAAATCTTTTTTGTTTAGTTTTTCTGTGTATTCTTGTTAGTCCTTAATCTCTTCTGCTTCCATTAGGTCCATAACTTTTCTGTTCCTTATTGTGCCTATTTTTGCATGAAATATTTCCTTGGTATCTCTAATTTTTCTGAAGAGATCTCTAGTCTTTCCCATTCTACTGTTTTCGCCTATTTCTTTGCGTTTTTCTCTTAGGAAGATTTTCTTATTTCTCCTTGTTATTCTTTGAAACTGAATTCAGATGGGTATATGCTTACTTTTCTCCTTTACCTTTCAATTCTCTTCTTATCTATTTGTAAGTCTCCTCAGACAACTATTTTGCCTTTTTCCATTTCTTTTTGTTGCAGATGGTTTTGATCCCTGTACAGTGTTACCAACCTCCATCAGTACTTCTTCAGACACTCTGTTTATCAGATCTAATCCCTTGAATCTATTTGTCACTTCCACTGTGTAATCATAAGGAATTTGATTTAGGCCATACCTGAATGGTCTAGTGGTTTTCCCTATTTTCTTCAATTTAAGTCTGAATTTTGCAATAAGGAGTTCATTATCTGAGCCACAGTTATCTCCTGGTCTTTTTTCTACTGACTGTGTAGAGCTTCTCCATCTTTGGCCACAGAGAACATAATCACTTTTATTTTCGTATTGACCATCTGGTGATGTCCATGTATAGAGTCGTCTCTTGTGTTGTTGGAAGAGAGTGTTTGCTATGACCTTTGTGTTCTCTTGGCAAAACTCTGCTAACTGTTGCTCTGCTTCATTTTGTACTCCAAGGCCAAACTTGCCTGTTAGTCCAGGGTCTCTTGACTTCCTACTTTCACATTCCAGTCCTCTATGGTGAAAATGACATCCTTTTCTTCATGTTCTAGAAGATCTTATACCTCTTCATAGAATTGGTCAACTTCAGCTTCTTTGGCATTAGTATTGGGGCATAGACTTGGATTACTGTAATACTGAATAGTTTTCCTTGAGAATAATCAGAGATCATTTTGTCATTTTTTGAAATTGCATCCAGGTACTGTGTTTTGGACTCTTTTGTTGACTATGAGGGCTGCTAGATTTCTTCTAAGAGCTTCTTGTCCACATTAGTTGATATAATGGTCATCTGAATTAAATTTACCCATTCTGGTTCATTTTAGTTCACTGATTCCTAAAATGTCAATGTTCACTCTTGCCATCTCTTGTTTGAGCACTTCCTATCTACCTTGATTCATGGACGTATCTTCCAGGTTCCTATGCAGTATTTTTCTTTACAGCATTGGACTTTACTTTCACCACCAGACACATCCACAACTGAATGATGTTGTCACTTTGGCTTAGCCTTTTCATTCCTTCTGGAGCTATCTCTCCACTCTTTTCCAGTAGCATATTGGACAACTGCCAACCTGGGAAGTTCATCTTTCAGTGTCTTATCTTTTTGTCTTTTCATACTATTCATGGGGTTCTTAAGGCAAGAATACAGAAGTTATTTGCCATTCTTTTCTCTAGTGGACAATGTTTTGTTAGAACTCTCCACCATGACCTGTCTGTCTTGCTTGGCCCTACATAGCATGACTCGTAGTTTTACTGAGTTACACAAAGCTATGATCCCTGTGATCAATTTGTTTAGTTTTCTGTCATTATGGTTTTCATTCTGTCTGCCTTCTGATGGATGAGGATAAGAGGCTTATGGAATCTTCCTGATGGGAGGAATTGGTTTTGGGTAAAACTGGGTCTTGCTCTGATGGGCAAGGCCATGCTGGGTAAATCTTTAATCCAGTTTTCTGCTGATGGGTGGGTGGGTAGGGCTGTGTTCCCTCCCTATATTTAGGGAGGTTATAAAAGATTTAAAAAAATGCAAAATTTTGGCTTGAGAAAAATTTGGTTTTAAATTTGAAAAATTAAAAAAGCAGATTTTATTTAAAACTCAAGTAATTGTTAAATTCATCAGTAAGTTCAAATAATCTTTAAAACTTATATTTTAGAAATACTTCTGCAGACTACAGGGGACAAGGGTAATACGATCCTACAGACTTTGCAGTGCAGCCAAGGAGTAGAAGCAAACAGAAAACCCACTATAGGATTTTACAATTTGTCTTCAGAGACTATATACTTCCTAGATTCCCAGCAATCATTCTCCTAGCTGCTGGAAATGTGGGCTGCTGTAATCACCTTGATGGGTCCCTCTCAGAGAAATGCCTTGAGCTAAACAATCTGCATCAATGGTTTGTTGGTTTGGGAATATAAAAGTCTTGCCTCCCAGCTTCAGAGCAGAGCAACTCTGCAGTGTCTGCAGTGTCCAGCTAGCTCCAGAGTTCCTTGATTTTCCTTTACTCCTTCATGGTGTCAACTCTTACTACTTGCCCTAGTAAATCCTCTGTATGTAACTCCAAGGGAACTTTATCCAAAACAAACGCTATCTTGGAAAAAAAAAAAAAAAGGTTCAAATCTCTATTCTTATGTCTTACTATTCACAGATCAGTTATACTTTTAAACAACTGTGAATTAAAAGACAGATATATAACTCTCCCACTCCAAGTATAGCATTTTGCTTCTAGACAAAAGTGGCTTAATTTTTGTTACCATTTGTTCTCAGTTCCTTATGTGACTACTTAATATCACAGTTCAGTGTTTCTAGGCACTCAGCCAGATTACAAGTCCAGCTATAGATTTTTAACATTATCCTCCCCCAAGCCAAATACACTTAAATGAGCATTTAATTGAATTAATTAGTAAATCATCACTAGTTTAAGTAACTGCTTTGTTTTCAGCACTGGCAAAAATCTCAGCATTTACAAACTGAATTAAATGGGTGTCACCAAAAATTCTGAAAGAGATGGGAATACCAGACAACCTGGCCTACCTCTTGAGAAACCTGTATGCAGGTCAGGAAGCAACAGTTAGAACTAGACATGGAAAAACAGCTGTTTCCAAATAGGAAAAGAGTATATCAAGGCTGTATATTATCGCCCTGCTTATTTAACTTATATGCAGAGTACATCAAGAGAAACGCTGGGCTAGAAGAAGCACAAGCTGGAATTAAGATTGCTGGGAGAATTATTAATAACTTCAGATATGCAGATGACACCACCCTTATGGCAGAAAGTGAAGAGGAACTAAAAAGCCTCTTGATGTAAGTGAAAGAGGAGAGTGAAAAAAATGGCTTAAAGCTCAACATTAAGAAAACTAAGATCATGGCATCTGGTCCCACTACTTCATGGCAAATAGATGGCGAAACAGTAGAAACAATGTCAGACTTTATTTTTCTGGGCTCCAAGATCACTGCAGATGGTGATTGCAGCCATGCAATTAAAAGACCTTTACTCCGTGGAAGGAAAGTTATGACCAACCTAGATAGCATATTGAAAAGCAGAGACATTACTTTGCCAACAAAGTTCTGTCTAGTCAAGGTTATAGTTTTTCCCGTAGTCATGTATGGATGTGAGAGTTGGACATTAAAGAAAGCTGAGCACCTAAGAACTGATGCTTTTGAACTGTGGTGTTGGAGAAGACTCTTAAGAGTCCCTTGGACTGCAAGGATATCCAACCAGTTCATCCTAAAGGAGATTAGTCCTGGGTGTTCATTGGAAGGATTGATGTTGAAGCTGAAAGTCCAATACTTTGGCCACCTCATGCAAAGAGTTGAGTCATTGGAAAAGACCCTAATGCTGGGAAGGTTTGGGGGCAGGAGGTGAAGGGTATGACAGAGGATAAGATGACTGGATGCCATTACAAACCTGATGAACATGGGTTTGGGTCGACTCTGGGAGTTGGTGATGGACAGGGAGTCCTGGTGTGCTGCGATTCATGGGGTTGCAAAGCATAGGACACAACTGAGCAACTGAACTGAACTTAAAACATTAGCTTTCCTGTTGGCTCAGTGGTAAGAAATCCGCCGGCCAATGCAGGAGATGCAGGATGGATCTCTGGGTTGGGAAGATCCCCTAGAAAAGAAAATAGCACCCCACTTCAGTAATCTTGCCTGGAATCCAATGGACAGAGGGGCCTGGGAGGCTGCAGTCCATGGGGGGTTGCAAAAGAGTAGGACACGACTTAGTGACTAAACAATAACTTAAACATTAGGTTAACCTCAACTAATTCTACTTTACAAACATGCTTTACATCATATTTTGTGTGTCTGTTAATAACACAATGGTACTCCCAGTTTTACTTTGGCTACTTTTTTTTCTTCCTCCCCAGCCCACATTCATTTTTCATTTAACATGTTGATTATTCTCAATTATTTCATGCACGGTTTCTTCCTTCTGCATCCACATTACCAATACTGTACTGCCTTAGCTCAGAATCTTAATCTAATCTCACCTGAGCAGCTTTTCCCATAAAAAGTTGTCCTTGAAATGCTGCAAGAGTAATCTTCATATAACACAGCTCCATTTGTATATCTCAGAACTCCAAAGGCCTACAGAATTGAAGGTGAACCTATAGAATTTCAGGATATAGTTGTAATCTCAAAATTGCCTATAAAGTGATTTTTACATATTCTTGGTTCACATTTCATTTGTCCTAGGACCTGTTGATATATATGCTATGCAATTCTAATTTCCATGATAGATTTTCCATGCTGTATTCTAAAATATCACCATTGATGCCCTGTGTTTGCTAAGATTGCATTCGAATAGTTTACATGAGATTCTTGACTATATTCTTATTAATAAAACATGAATTTTATTTTATTCACCTAAAAAAATGTCCTAAGAGTGGTAATATAGGGTTTGTTCTACTGTTTGAGAAAGTTAACAAAGATCCAACTTTTATATTCTTTCCCAATCCACCACTTCCTTCTCAATCTTGACTGATAATCATTACCCTTAAGGTTGGAAGATGATATGATTTCATGAATCATATCAATCTCTAGTGAGGAATAAAGAGAAATAAGCAGATGTTACACTCAAAACTATCATTGTGCCCAGGTGGTGCAGTGGTAAAGAAGCTGCCTTTCAATGCAGAAGACACAGGTTCGATCCCTGGGATGGGGAGATTGCTTAGAGTAGGAAATGGAAACCCACTCCAGTATTCTTGCCTGGAAAACTCCATGTTCAGAGGAACTTTGTCGGCTACAGTCCAGAGGTTTCAAAGAGTTGGACATAACTGAGCACAGCATAATATATAAATATACAATCTTTGTTTTAAGGACAAATGAGGAGCTACAGATTTTTAATGTTGTCCATAGCTGCCTCCTACCCCAAGGGGGAAAAAATGGTTTCTCTTGAGAAAGGAAGAGAGCGAATGTATTAGACAATGTTGTCTCTAATACACCTACTTTCCTCTCCAAAACCATATTTTCAATTCTTATTCATCATTTAAGTTCAAATTAAATACACTATTCATAGTGAACCCTCTCCTAATTCTAAAATCTAGAATCATCTCTCTGTATCCTGAAGTTTCATGGCGATTTCTTCTATCTCAAAATAATATGTTCATTTTTTTGTACTTATATATGTTTATGAAATAAAAATACAAACAAAAGTGTGAGATGGCTCCTCTGCTCTCCTTTGAAGCACTCTGACACTCCATTGGCTTGTTGTTGTTGTTCAGTCGCTTAGTTGTGTCCAACTCTTTATGACCCCATGGACTGCAGCATACCTGGCTTCCCTGTCTTTCACCATCTCCTGGAGCTTGCTCAAACTCATGTTCATTGAGTCAGCGATGCTATCCAACCATCTCATCTTCTGTCATCCCCTTTTCCTCCTGCCTTCAGTCCTTCCCGGCATCAGGGTCTTTTCTACTGAGTCTGCTATTTGCATTAGGTGGCCAAAATATTGGAGCTTCAGCTTCAGTCCTTCCAATGAACATTCAGGATCAATTTCCTTTATGATTGGCTGATTTGATCTCCTTGCAGTCCAAGGGACTCTCAAGAGTCTTCCCCAACACCACAGTTCAAAAGCATCAATTCTTTGGTGCTCAGCCTTCCTTATAGTTCAGATCTCACATCCATACATGACTACTGGAAAAATCATAGCTTTGATTATATGGATCTTTGTTGGCAAAGTAATGTCTTTGCTTTTTAATATGCTGTCTAGGTTTGTCATATCTTTTCTTCTAGGAGTAAGTGTCTTTTAATTTAATGACTGCAGTCACCATCTGCAATTTTGTAGCTCAAGAAATTTAAGTCTCTCACTCTTTGCATTGTTTCCCCATTTATTTGCCATGAAGTAATGGGACCGGATGCTATGATCTTACTTTTCTGAATGTTGTTTTAAGCCAGCTTTTTCACTCTCCTCTTTCACCTTCATCAAGAGGCTCTTTAGTTCCTTTTCAGTATCTCCCATAAGGGTGGTGTCATCTGCATAACAAAAAACAAAAGTCAGCCACTGTTTCCATTGTTTCCCCATCTATTTGCCATGAGCTGATGGGACCAGATGCCATGATCTTACTTTTCTGAATGTTGAGTTTTAAGCCAGCTTTTTCACTCTCCTCTTTCACTTTCATCAAGAGGCTCTTTAGTTCCTTTTCAGTATTTCCCATTAGGGTGGTGTCATCTGTATATCTAAGTTGTTGATATTTCTCCCAGGCAATCTTGATTCTGGCTTGTGCTTGATCCAGCCCGGCATTTTGCATGATGTATTCTGCATATAAGTTAAATAAGCAAGGTGACAATATACAGCCTTGACATACTCCTTTTCCAATTTAGAGCCAGTCCTTTTTTCTATTGGCTTAGTGAATTCACAATTTCTATCAGATTCCATGTAGTTGAATCTTGGTTAAAGAGTCAAAATTTCCTACACAGAATTTCTCCATGCATTGTTCAGGTAGTCTTTAACAAGATAAATGAAAATAACTGATATTTCACTATTTTTCCTAGTGTCCATGAGTCCTTAAGGTTTTTGTTTCTTTGGATGGGATTCATTCCCACAGGCTGAATCTGACAGGTATCTGTGTAATGTCTTGACATACAGAGAGACAGTCTCAGAAGGCAATCAGTAGGTAGTTCTTAAATTATACTCTGGCTTTGGTGGCAGGCACAAAGTTTCTCAAGCACATATGGCAGTTTCAGTTTCTTTGTTGGTTGTAATGGGGGCCTACCCATGCCTATGTATATAGGTTGGGTAAAATAGAACTCTTCATTTTATAAAAGAAAAATTTGACTGTGAGAGTGCAAAACATACATATTATATGCATACATATACTTCATCTTTATTAAATTTTTAATATATGTCTCTTAGAGCAACTGAATGATACCTAAAATATGCCAGTAACTGTTGCTACTCAAAGTTTCAGGATTCATAAGCAAGCAGTATGTCAATCTAATAATCTCTGCAAAAATTAATTTTTTACAAATTTCTAATATAAAAAATCTTGTATAATATTATGAAGATAAATTTCACATTGTTTCAGATTTCAAATTTTGACTTTGTTTTTGGTATACGCAAATGTTTTTTGAAATGTACTTTCCCAAACAAGAGAATTGATTTCTACCAAAAATGATGCTTATCTCCATCTCAAAAAATAAATTTCCAACTAAGAAAAAAATCTTCCTGTCTCTGATTAATCTAAAATATAAAGAGATTTCTGTGTAAAAATTATGATGAATAAAATATATAGAAATTAGTTGTATTTTACAGAACACAATCTTGTTTTGCCTGGGATAGGCTTGGTTTATGCATGTTGTACTTGTTTAATTATTAATAGAGTCCTCTTTTCACTATCATAAAAGTACCATTTTGAAGATGAATTAACTAGATGATTCATTTTGAAGATGAATTAACATTTTGTCTGCTTTCTACATAAAATTAAATATTCAAATTCTCAAATTAAGTGTATTTTTTCAGGTAGCTGAATCTTTTCGTTTCAGTGGTTAGGTCATTATTTGCTTTATATTTAGTTGAAATATAACCAAGGAAAAAAGAACACTGAATAATTTCCTTTCTTCTTAAAGAATACACAGAAAATAAGTCATGTTTTGTTTCAGTGTACTCCATGGATAATACTGTGGTATTTATGCCTTTTCCTTATTATATGAACTTGATTTTTAATTCTCTGATGGTTGGTATTGCTAACATTTTATTCCTAGCTATTAACCTTTATTCCTATCAACAATGTATCTAGTTTTACCAACTGTTTTTTAATGAACCGCATTCATTTTAGCTATCAATGGCTTCCATATGTTCTGTCTTGAAGTTTGCAGAGAGAAAAAAATAAATGTGATAACTCTGATTTGGCAATTATTTTATCCCTGTATCCCTGTAAATACTTTTCTAAATATTTAGAGTCTTATCATATCCTTTAAAAGGTTACTGTTTTTAAAGTAGATGAACTCTAGTATCTGGTTAGCAATAATATATTCATGAGGTTGCTAAATTTCTTAGAGGAGTGTTTAAAATAAATAATTAACATATTCCGATTGTGACTTTCGTTAGTGACATGTTTCACAATATTATCTGTCTCTAGAATTATTTCACTTATTTTTTATATTTTATCTAACTAGAATGGTTGATGCTGGAAAAATTATTTATTCACCTGATGATTACACCTATCACTATTAGATACAATGAATATAAAATACAAACACATGATATCTGTTTTCTTAAACTTTCACAGTATAATGGGAAAAGAAATGTATAAATTATTGTAAAATAATGTCAATTTTTTGTCAAAGATCTGCTTAGTGCATAACATATGTTTATATAAGCATATATATGTATATGCATATAAGCCACACATACAAACATACTTCGCTCCTATGCTATTGTCTAATGTTAAGTCTGGACAATAGGCTGCTGCTGCTGCTATATACTGTCCTTACTCATTAACTAAGGTTCAAAAAGAGTTGCTATGCATATTTGAGAAATTTAGTAATTCTTAGTAAACTTAAAGTATAGAAAGTGAAATGGAACTGAAAGAAATACTCTAAATTATAATGCCTTTTGGTATTCTATAAGTTATTTGTTTCACCCAGAAAAGTATTGCAACTAGGGGTTACTGACCCTAATCTGGCTAATCAGAAATATTTTTATCTCCAGGAAACTAGCTGACTGAAATCAGACAAAATGTGTAGCTGATCTACTGGATGGAGGTGCTATATAATCATATGCCCAGATATAAAAGTTCTTATCCTATGATGATATAAAAATGTTACCTTATCACAATTGTGATATTTTTAATAAACTGTCCTTGTTAGTGGTCAATCCATAGATTTCTTTTCTGGATACCTAGCTGCAATGAACAACCAGAGATAGTATCAAATGATAAAATAAAAACATGTTCAAATATTATGAGACTTTAGTAATAAGAATAATCTTATTTTCCTAAATGACTCATAGAAGATATTACAGAGAAACTGATACTATAGCCTTATGAGCATAAATCTCCAGGTGGAGGTGGAGGAGGGACAAATATTTTAAGAAATATTCCTAGAGCTTGGCATAGCTCAGGCCACTTGACAATGAAGTGTTACAAAATCATATGGATGTATAGGCACAGAGGCTTTCATTCATTCTTATTTATTATGCATATATTAAAAAAATATTTCCAATATTGAAAGTGAAAATCATATTTTATTTGAAGCTTCGTCTGATTTAAAGTCTTTACATACAGATGGTATACTATATTGCATCAAAATTGGCATTTTCAGTATTAGCTTCTGTATTTGCTTATGTTGCTCTTGGCATGATTTCACATTAAGTAGAAGTTTTTGAGAAACAAAATATGGCATATTTGAAAATAAGAACTTTTGCCTTTTGTTTCTAACATACATCTTGGAATTGAGAGCAATAAACACTTATTATTCTGAGAAATATCATTTAATTTATTAATTTAAAGTAACATTAATAAATCCTTTGTGTTGCTAACACCTGGCATATCATATTTGTATCATTTTCTCTAAAGATTATATAATATTAGTCAAGAAGAATCACTGTGTTTTCCACATTAAAGTACATTTATTTAAAGGGATAAAGATCTTTTTCTGTATACATTATTCTCAGTTTCCAATGTAATGAAAGTAAGTTGCAATTGTTTTCTATAATTTTCACTTATTTATTTGCTTCCCTTTGGAGCACTTATTTTCATTTCTATTTTCCCTACATGAGATTGAGTTTAGAATGTCCCATATCTTGACTAGTTCATGAAAATACAGATAAATCTAGCTCTTATGTTATTAAATTTCAGTAGTCCTCATAAGCAATTTAGAAACAAATACAGTCAGGTATGAAAACTTGGACATGGATGAGGTTATTTCATTTGCAACAAACAGATGTATGCTAACAAAGGGAAATAAATAGAAAACAACTGTTCTGTCTCCTGAGCACTTTCAGAAACATCACCACCTACTTCACTAAGAAATATTTTATGCAACATGTCCTAATTTATATTACTTTTGTATGTTAAATCTTTGACCTATCACAGATCTTTATTCAACTGTCTTTTAGTTATCCTAAAATCATTATTTATCCTTAATGGTCCTAAAAACAGATCTGTAGGCTTGGTTTTAATTTTCCACATCCAGGATGTACCTATGAAGTTATCGTATTTACTTATCTCTCTTTCAATCTTTTAATATAGAAAAATTAGAAATTTCTCACTGTGTATGTGTCTTTAATGACAGCAGTATTAACAGAACAACTGTTTGGCAGAATGTTACACTCTGAATCTGAGTTTGCTCATGATTAGATACACGTTAAATATTTTTTTTCTAACAGTACTACTAAAGTAATATTTTCTTTTCACTGCATCACATTTGGAGGTGCATACGTCAATTTATCTTATTACTGGTGATGTTGCTGCTGCTGCTAACTCACTTCAGTTGTGTCAAACTCTGTGCAACCCCACAGATGGCAGCCCACCAGGCTCCTGTGTCCCTGGGATTCTCCAGGCAAGAATAGTGGAGCCGGTTGCCATTTTCTTCTCTAACGGGTGATGTTAAATTTCATTATTTGATGAAAGTGGTATCTTTCAGAGCTCTCTGTTATAAAAGATATCTTTTTATTCCCTTTATTATATATCAGTATAAGAAATTGAACGGGTGACAATTTTGAAAATTTACAATGCTGATTTTCTAATTATCTTGTTCTGTCTAAATTTAGTAGCTATTGTTCTTCTGTAAAGAATCCTCTCTTTCCAGTCTTCAAGTGTCACTATGAATTCATGGATTTTTTTCATTCAATACTACACTATAATCCA